>MU224533.1:308088-326974 GCA_018584345.1 Thuja plicata
CACACCTTATCGATGACTTCATCCGCCCTCTCGTCTTTGACATGGTTAAAAATGGAATTGGTACAAATTGCCCTGATCTTTCTTCCTGTTACGATCACTGCTGAATGATTGTTGCCTACTGCCCACCGGGCTTTTCCTATAAAGAATAGTAGGGGCCTCTGTCTATTGTGTTGGAACAGGATTGAAACGAGCTATCGAACAGGGGAGGGATACTGAAGGTAGTGGCTGGGATGCTCGATCTCTAACCGGAAGGTATGCTGTGGGGACGAGATCTCCAAAGAATGGAACTGAATCTGCGCTTGGGACTGGAGGATCCCCATAGAATAGTAGGGCTCGTTCCATCGCCTCTGGGCTACCGTGGCGCGGTAATAGCTAGGAAGTGGTAAAATGCCCAAAACTTTTCTTTTTTTACTTTTATGCACGGTTTGGTCGAAATTTCGACCAACACGGGCATAAAATTTAAAAAAAGAAAAGTTAACTTTTATATTGCGACCAAAACAAACAATTTTGCTAGTTGGTCGAGAACTTTGGTCGAAATTTGTGGTCAAATCTATTAGTGTGGGTACCTATGCATTTCGGTGAGATGGATCATTTACCATATGGACACTCTTTCATTCTTACTTTGGAGGCACTCTTCTATCTTTGATTGATCAGCTCTTTAGGCTTTGTTTACAACCTTCTCTACCTGATCATGTTCTATTACAGTGGAGGTTCCAATAGTTATTCTTCAACAGTGTTTGCAGCTTCATGCTTCAGTGATGTTCTTCATTTGTTTTTATCTTCTGGAATGTTCTCTAGTTTGGAAGCTTCTTCAGTCTTTCAATAGTCTTCATCTCTTTTTGGAGATGGGTTTTTCCCACTAGGTTTTCTCCTTTTTCTCCTCTTTATAGAGATTTTTTGTATTTGGGTACCTGATCATGCCTTGTTGTCGGGACCCATTTTTCTACTTTCAGTAGTTGTTTCTAGGTTTTTAGCTTCTCTCTAAGTTTATCTTAAGGGGGGGTGTTAGAGTAAACATGTATTTTCACTTATTAATTAAATCACTATTGATTTAATTGTTAAGTCACATTTTCACTTATTAATTAAATAATTATTGATTTAATTATTAAGTCACTTTTTTATCTCTAGCTCACTTAAGCTAAACTTTAGGCATAGAATAATTAATCCTTTATTGATTATTATTATGCAGCCTAGGTTTCTCCACCTTCTGGGTGTTTAAGCTCCTTTATAAGGATTGATCTCTTTGTAATATTAATTCTTTTGTAATTCAATTCCATTATTATTAAATCAATTGAGGATGTTTCCTCTTTCACTGATATGTTGTTTTTGGCCTCCTTAGCTTTTGCTTCTCTCTTTCTGTGACAGGCGTTTGCATGCAGGTGATTTTTGGGAGCTGTAGGGTTGAGTTTTTCATCAACTCCAATAATGAATACATATTACATGCAAATATACATACAAAATGAATGGATATTTGTTTTGTAATATGTATTGTGTTGACGAGAGTGTTAAAGGATCCCCACTAATCAACATATCCATTTAGAAAAGTCTTTAGTTACTTTGTGTCTATGTACATGTAGACATTTCTTCAATATTTATTATAACATAGCAAGCATAAGCCAATATATACTAATGAATATCCACATCTAGAGACTGCTATACCCCCTAACTTCATCTCCTCCCTCGATCATCTTTAAGATTAAAATTTAGGCTTTAGGTATTACGACTTAGCATTTTTTGGATTATAATTTAGTGTTTAAGGGATTGAGTTGTAAACTCTAAAACCTAATTTGTAAAGTATTTATTCAAGTGCATTATAAATAAATTTAAATAATGGTAGATTTTTTATGTAAACTATTTTTTGAAGAAAAATGCATAAAGGGATTAGGGTTTTAGGTTTACAATTTTGGGTTTAGCAATTAGTGTGTTGGTTAAGTGGTGGTGGTGGTGTTGTGCCCATCAAGGTTT
The DNA here is from genome assembly GCA_018584345.1 of Thuja plicata. Taxonomy (NCBI): domain Eukaryota; kingdom Viridiplantae; phylum Streptophyta; class Pinopsida; order Cupressales; family Cupressaceae; genus Thuja; species Thuja plicata. Next base: position 310,054 of record MU224533.1, read on the forward strand.
AAACCATCGCTAGGTCATTGTGATCATAGACTTGTGCCTTCACTAATCCAATGTGCTTGTGGGTTTGATCCTCAACTTTGTTAGACGGGGATGAGGCCCCCTTTGTGGCCTCACGAGTCCATAGCTCTAGATCAAAAGCATTTCATGTGGGCCTAAAGGGTGTGTTGCACTAGTGTTACTAATCACGTTAAAAAGTTTACTAGGAACTTAATAAAAAAGGTTTACAATTGTAGGGACTAGGATAAATTGTAAACTATAAATCCTAATTTATATAAATTTGTAAGCATTAAATATTGATTCTAAAGTGTATTTATTTAACTGCACTAAAAATGATTTTAAATTCTAAAATTTATATATATACTTGTTTTTAAAGAAAAATCTATCAATTTAAACTTATTTGTTGTAATTATAGTTGAGGTCACGAATCGTACAAATGTATATGATTTAACATTGAAGACTCAAAACATTATGAAAATGGTTGCCTTGTTTACTACTTTCTCCTTGGATTAAGCTAACAAAAGAGTTGCACCCAACACTATTTGTGGTTGCTTATAAAAATAGCAACATGATGGTATGGTGGAAATGATTTATGGAAAATTGCACAACATAATAGTAACATAAGAATGACTAGACAATTGGGATGAGGGGCCTCTCATTTACAAAATTTCCAAGAGGGAAATCAAGGACGTGGATAGATTAGGTGATGGGTGACTATAGTTGAATAAAGTTTATAGTTTGGATCAAAGTTGCAGTCATGTGATAAGTGTTACATGACATAAAAGGGTTAGATTTAAGATGTCCTTAGGGAAAATCCTTATATGAATGCTCAATATTTACCAACATATGAAATGGATGGATGGGATGAAAAGCTAGTTTGACTTTTGTGGCAAGTGTCTAGGTTTCAGTGAATCTATACAAAGTCTTAGTTAGTCATATGACTCACAATAATTAATTAAATAACAATAAAATTATTAAATTGATTATTAAAAAGGGTGATGTAGAGATAAATTTATTAAATAAATATAATAAGTTAATTAATTAGATGATCGGTAAATTAATTACTTACATACTATATTATATATTATATTAATGGCTAGAATAAGGTGGGATAAAAAGAAAAGATAAATTAATTAAATAAATAACAAATATTTACTTATTTAATGACTAGGATAAGGTAAAGTCAAGTGTGGTCAGGTATGGATAAAAATATGTGTCTAAAATTTGTTCCTCCTTGACATGATGTTGCAATTAAGAGAAAGTTGTATGCAGTTGAAACCTACCTATGTGGAACAAGCTCAGATATACAAATGTTAGAGATAAAGAGCATATAAACTACGTTAACATATCTAAAAAACTTAGTTCCTACACAAAGCTTCTTCCACAACCTTTGATGAGATGAAACAAGTGCACTCAAGACTTGTTAATTTGTTCTCAGAGAGGAATGTGGGTGTGCTCTCCCAACACAAAATATAAATCCCACTATTGATTACTTTCTTGAGGTGATTGATCATACAATGCAAACTAATGGATTGATTAAGAACTCAAAAACAAGTATGAAGAACTTATCTCAAGCTTTCACCTTTGATGAAAATGGAGATTCAAACTATTAAACTAAGATGAAATGCAAGATTAATATAAGATTCATTTACCATTAACCAAGCATGTGATTTCTAGATTCAACAATGGACTAAGATTGAAAAAAATGAAAATAAATTATGAAATCCTAGAGCAATACTAACATGATAACAATGCATAAAATGATAGATGATTTGCAAGGAATGAGGCCTCCTATTTATAGATTTTATGAGGGCTTGGATGAGGTGGATCTCATGTGGCATCCACATAATATCCACATGGGATAAAGGAGTGGTCATGCAAGAGGGAGAGTTTCCCACACATGTGTGAGAAACTCTTGATAATGATGGCTTAATGACAAACATAAGAGGGTGGGAGGCCCAAAGTGAGTCACATATTGAGCATCTTCTAAAAAGGAAAGGGTAGACAAGATGCAAGAGAAATGACTTGGGATATTTTAGGCAAAGGGAATGGAAAACTCCCATAGGAGGGGTGCTCACACATTAGGAGGTTAATTGTTGTAGGAATTATAAAACTAGTCTAATTAATCTATGATTTATCAGAGTAGGCTTAGGGGGGATAATGATGGGTATAGATTAGGAATCTAGGCTAGATTTATGATTAATCCAAATTAGATTTAGAATAATCATAGCTTAGTAGAATATTAGAATGTTGAGGGAATAAATAAATTAAAATTTATTTAAAGGGGGATTGAATGGAGGGAATGTATTAAATAAAATTTAATAGATTTAGAGGGATGTATTCAAATTAAATTTAAATAAATTAGGAGATAAAACAAATTTAATTAAATAGATAGGAGAATATAACAAATATAATTAATTAATTAAAATCAACTACAATGTTACGAGGGATATTAATTAAAGTAAATTTAATTAATAAGAGTATTAAGGGACGATTTTAGGTGTGTACATTTTGCCCTCTTTGATGTGGCGACACGTCAAAGAAAAAATAAAATAAGATGCCCCAGAGAGAAAAGTAATTCTGGTGGGAGATTATGCCCCCTCGAGAAAATAACGCAAAAAATAAATTTTGTGAATTTTTTTTGAAAAAAGGCAGAAGGGAGGAAGAAGAATGAGGAGGAAGAGAAAAAGGGGAAATTAGCTAGTGTCACGAGATGTTTCCTTGGGGGGGGGTCAAGGTAGACCTAGGGTCGATCAGGGATATGATGCCCCAATCAAGATGGGGGAATAGTGAGTAAATAGGAGCCTCATAATGCAAATTGCAAGAATGCTAAATGAAACTAACTAATGCAACCTAAGTACATAAGATTTTTGGCATTGTATTGTGTTAATAGCGGAGAGCACACCCTAGTTTGATTTTACAAGAGGAGGTATACATCACATGCTAGACATCGTAGATGACATGGTTCTTTTGCGCGGATTAGACTCTCAAACAAACAAGGTAGTTTTAGGAGCATAGACATAGATCAACAATCATGGTGGAACTAATTCAGTAACACTCATGAGGAAGCCATAGTACACCCAAGTCTTGATTAGGGACTTGGTGGAAGTGCACGAAACCCTTCCTCTAGTGAGGTATACATAACCATAACTACGTGACTAACAAAGATGCACTAAAGTACCCAAAAATAGATCATTCCACAAATGAAACATATTCCAATATACATCATCCAAGATACACCAAGATATTCAAGATCGAGGCAATCATGAGTAGGGTCTACTTAGACACAAAGATAAAATCAACAAAAATGAATCATGACCAAGTAGACATTCAGTCCAAAGTTATTTCCATGAATATGATTGTGTGATGGAGGATTGATAAGCCGACGACAGAAGGATGCATCCTGACAAACAAAGATTGATTGATGTCTAAACAGGCACTCGCTAGCAATAGCTTTGAAATGAACAAGGAACTCAGAAAGTTGATCTTTGAATTGATTTGATAAAACTCATGTGATTAAAGTTTCTAGGAAAATATTAGTGTGATGGGGTGAAACTCAGTTTGATGGGATAAAGCTCAATTTGATAGGATTATAATGGGTAGAATAACATGTGATTAGATGATGAAGGAGGAACATGATTGGAAAAAATGAGATTGGAGGATAAGATGGATTGAATAGGATGGAAGAAAGATAAAGTGATTTGATTAGAAGATAAATGAAATATTGGATGCATAGATAGAATGGATTGGGTCCAATGACAAGGGAGAACCAAGGCATGGAAAATGAGAGGGGGATGGAGAGATTTTATGGATGGAAGATAGAGGGATGGAATGGATGCAATATGGGATATGGGGGATTAACAGATTGGAAAAGGTGGATGAGGATCCAAAGACCATGTTTCAAAGGAGTTAAAATGCCCCACACTAAAGGTAGGAAAATGAAGGATTGGAAAGATGGGTAATGAAAAATGTATGAGGTGAAAATATGGTGCATAATTGATACTCATGGAGGAAATTAAGGCTTGCATTGTCCAAAACATGCATGGATATTTTAGTATTTTATTGCATGTAGTTTTTATCAAGAGCAAAGGTATGAAAGTGGAAGGTGGATAGCTAAGGGATATGAGATGGAGGGTATGAATGGAATAGGGTAATGGATATTGATATGGAGGATATGGATGGAATAGGATAATCAAGATCAAATACATGGGAAATGAGGATGGAGTTATATAGGATTATGGATAGAGGATGAAGGAAATAAATAGGAAAAGGAATATGAGATGGAGAAGATGGATAGGAATATCAAGATCAAAGTGGATGGAATTATGTATGATAATGAATATTGGATGGATAAATGCATGGGATGTGGAAGGTGTGGATGGATGGAATGGATAGGATAGTCAAGATTGAAGATGGGAAAAGGATGATGCACTTAGATAGGATGATGGATGGTGAATAGGGGATGTGGAAGATATGTATGGTATCATATTATGGATGGAGCTTTCCCCCAAGTGTAGAGTACAAGGATATGAGGATAAGTGAATGGATGTATAAGCGAATTTAGAAGAAACTGGATATGTGATAGGAAGATGGTGGAAGGACTCAAGCATCTAGTTCCATTGGTGGTATCCCTTGATATTTATTGTATATAAATGCTCATAGATTTTGGTTTGATGGTGGGAATTGGGATGAAATAGATGGAGGATGGAGGGGGATAAGGATTTATGAAAATTTTTGGATCAAAGGGGTGAAGGGGTAGGTAAGGATCGGTGGATAATGGATGGGAGGTTGAAAGACATGTGAAGAAATGGATGGGGTATTTGGAAAGAGCATCATTGGAACACACCTTGAAGGGTGGTGGAGTTATGGAGGAGGAAATTTTGAAGGAGATGGAGAAAAAAATGTGGATATTGGGATGTAAGGACCCAAAATAGAGGAGGGAGATGATGGACTTAGGATAGTGGATTTGGGTGCATAAGGACCCAAAATGGATTTGGAAGATGGAGGATTTTTAAATGGAGGATTGGAGGACTCATGAGTGGAGAAAGATTTTTGATTAGCAAGTTTGGATGCCAAAATTTATTTTTCTTTGAGATTCATTGCTCCAATAAGTAGCTTGGGAATCCACATGATTTTTGAATTTTTCATTTTGAGCCTTTGTATCCTTTTGAATTTTTCTTGCTTTTGGATCATATTTTTCTTTTCTTGAACATGTCTTTTAGAGGGGAACGTGTTGATCCTTAGATTTTTGTGGATTTTTGGATTTATGCATTGTAGCTTTGGCATCCAATTTGCTTCCATTAGACATGGTATGGGTGCATGAGGATGGATAGTTGGAAGAGTTTATAGATGGAATGATTGAGGGTGAATGTTAGAAGGAATACAAGGATGTGTTCCTTTGTTGATATTTCTTATGGATTTGAGGTGATGGAGCGGTAGAATTGGATATGGTGGATGGAGGTATGTAAGGATCCAAAATGGATGGAAGGGATGAAGGATTTGGGTTTGGAATATAAGGACCCAAAATGGATGTGGATGAGGAAGGGATGAAGTTTGGAGCATAAGGGCCGAAAATACATTTGGAATATGGGGGAGGTTAACATTGGAGTTTATATGGAGGGATTTTGGATTTTTAATGTGTGGAAGGTTTACCAACATCCTAAGAAATGCTTTTTCCAATGGGATACTTTTTATTTTGAAAAAAGATATGAGTCTATGTGAATGTGGTTCAAGGATGGATTGGATATGTGTGATGGGATCTTATATAATATTAGGCTTTTGTGGAGGATTAGGATCATGAGGGAAATTAGAAGGGATAATAGGATCTTGAAATGTATTGGGATCATGACATGGATTTGAAGGGGTACTTTGATCTTGACTTTGGGGAGGATTATGTGGTGGAATGGAATGGATGAGTGGATCTTGAGATGGAAGGGGATCATACAATGGAGAGGGGGGGATGAAATCATGAGATGGAGTGATTTGATCTTGAAATGGAGGGGGATTAGTGTATTGGATATAAGAATATCTTCATGAAGTGGAGGATAATTAGATGCTAAGTCTTGAGATGGAAGGGGATAATTGGATGGGTGTGGAGGGGATGTCTTTAACTTGATTAGTAATGGTATCATGAGGTGGATTAGGAGGGATAAATGGATCCTGAGACATTATGGGATCATGGGATGGAGAAAATGGAAGGATTAAATTATGAAATGGAAAGGTATCATAGGATGGAGGAATGATTTGATCTATAGGAGAAGAGGAATCCATACTAGCATGCTCTCGGACAAGCTCTTGACATGTTTGGACTTGTAAGGGTAAAGTGATAGAGGAGGTGGAAGATTCAACTTGGGTGGATGGAGGGATTGAAGACTCATGAGACTTAGGATATTTAGTTGTGTTATGACTTTTATGGGATGGTGGTGGGTGCATGACTTGGGGTGATTGGATAAATTTATTTAGAGTGGGGGATTTAGAATCCTTTGCTATTATTTTGTCCCAATTAATGAAGAAATTCTTGCAAGGTGGGGATCATGTGGGTTTGGGATGATTGGGATTATGAGGAGGTTGAGGATTATGTGGGAGATTGGGATGATGGTTTTGTGCATTAAGCTCAAAAAGTTGGGGATTAGGTGGAGGATTGGGGTTAGATGGGGGATGAGGATTATGGATTTCAAGAAAGGGGGAAGGACATATGTCTTCAAAGGCAAAAAATTTAATTAGAACCCCATTTTTTAAGCTAAGGACAATGTTTTGAAGTTCTTTAATCTCTTGGGAAAGGTGGCTATGGAGGGAATAATATGTGGGTGAAGGATAATGAGATAGATATACCTTTTCACAGGTAAAGGAAGGATAATAAAAGTGAGATGGATTGGGATTGGATATGATGTGTTGAGGTATAATGGATGGGGATATGGTAGATAGATGTGATGTTATGGGATTGAATTGGTAAGTGGGTTGTGATGAGAGATATGAGTAGTGAGGGGTCGGATTATAGTGAGACATGTATGAGTTGGATGGATGTGATTGATAGGTTGGTTGTGTTGGAGGTATGATTTGAGGATGAAGGTTTAGAATTTAAAAGTCGTCAACTATTTTGTGAAACCAATCCATATTCATGATGTTTAGATGAGGGATTTGGGATTTGGATTAGAAGATGATGATGTGATTAGAATATTGGATCAAGGATGAATGATGAGATTGGATGAAGAAAAGTCGATGCTGATGTGGATTATGATGGATGATTAGGATGGGGATTGGGTTGATGAATCAAACTTTGATTAGATGGATTAGGAAAATTAAGCTATATTGGGGATGATTAAGATAGAATAATGAGGATGAAAGATGCCAAATGTAAGAAATGAACTTAGGACTAGGAGAAATAATTTTATTTATTTATTATTGTGAGGGAAGGGCCTCAAAGATGTTGGATGTGACAACAGGGCCTCAAGATTTGATTTGATGTTGATTATGAGGGTGGGGCCTCAAAATTGGATTTGATATGATTTTGATGAAGGTTTTGGATAACCTTAGTAAAATGAGATCCTATAAAGCACAATGATTTGGATATGGATGATATCTTTCTCCTACTTGGGATAGACTTATGATCTCAAGAAAAATAGGATATGGCTAATTAAATTAATCACTTAAGATGGACAATGTTCTCAACAAATAAGATATAACTAGGGTCTTGATTAAGGATGAGGATCTTAATGAAACTTTGATAGAATCCAAGTGGATGATAGTGCTCCTATATCAAAAGTTTGGAAGAATTTAATGAAATGTGAAATACTAGATTGCTGAAGGATTGATGAAATGATGGAGGAAAAGGTCTAGTTTAGGCAAATTGACTTGATGGACCTCTATGAAACTGAAAATGATGGAATTTGGAAAAGTTTGGAAAGTCACTATTTTTAGACAAAAACATTGATTCTCAGTCACAGACGTTGATCTGCGAAGACATGGGTTGCAGGTTGAAGATGACGATGTAGGATTTTGATAGATTTTGTACTATTTTAGGTCAATTTGTTAAACTAATAGTTATTGAAGACACACATCCAAAAATAGTCCTATAATAGACAAAGAAACCTTGCAGGAAACAAGCAATTGTGACTTTGGGGAATTTGATACAACTATGATATTTTTCTTATGTATGTTCAAGTGGCCCTTTCAAGAAACCCATGTTTTTACGTGGTTTAACATAAAGAAGACAATACAAATAGTAGCTACCTTAAGGAATTGGATTCACATGAAATATTATAGGTCCAGTGTGTGGAATTCCTTTGGCTCACATAGTAGTGTCACCCCCGAAAGGGCACCCATGTTTTTTCTTTTTGCCAAGTATTGTTGTCATGCTATGAAGATCTCTTTCACAACACAATACCTTGGGACATGTATGATAGGAATATTGGGGGGAGAATATTCCCTCCCCTTGCACTATAACAAGTCATTGTTTGGAGGTGAATCAAGTAGGATACTAATTCACAATTTCTAGTAAGATTCGTGGCATCCCCCCAATCAGTTTGTATGGATGTGAGACACTTAAGCCTCTAGTGGACCATGTCGGCTCCTTAGGCACTATTATCCAAATCTCAACTATCATCTATATACCACGCCTGAGCTTGGTGGGATTGAGACAAGTTTTTGTTTAGTGTCTCATTTATATACCGACTGGGGCATTTACCAGTTTGAGGTCCTCCTCTAAAGGGGAAACAAGCCCTCTAGACATAGAAGCTAGATTAAGCTAATATTTCTCTTCACCCAAGTTCTGCAAAGGAGAGGGGAGAGGATATAACTATAATTTAATCTTAGATTCACATAAATTAAGGGATCTATACAATGACAAATATCTCAAAAGAAGTGTTGAAAAACACTTCTTCAAACACACCAGAAAGAGTTCATTTTCCAAATTGAACCTAATTAGAGAAACTCAGTGTGATTTACCTTTAAGAAAAAGACACAATAGTATGGTTAAGCATGCAAGTTCAATTTATTTCCCACACATCAAGAAGGAAAGCATGTAATAAAGCTATGATTATTTTTCCTTAAGTCATTCTAGAGTTTTTGAGGTTCATTCCTTATGCATTCAAGATTGGATGCGGTTAATTCCTTTAAGAAACATGCATTGAAAGAGTAGTGTTTAAAGAATAAAAGTTCATTCCAAAAATCCATTAAAATCCAAGGAAACCTACAAGAAAAATATTAGTAATCTTAAAGTCTTCAACCCTAAAATGATGGAAAAAGATAAAAAGATTAGTAACAGTCGAAATCAGCAAAAATAATTTTTTCTATGACAGAGAAGAGACAAAAGATTACAATCAATAGTCCACTAGAACCCTGTGGGAGACAATATGTTGGTTCCTGAAATTGGACTAAGTCTGAAATTTTCTAAAAACCCTAAAAAAATAGAGTCTTTATCTTAACTCCTATTAAGCTGAAACCACTCTCAAACATCCTGAAAGTATGTAACTTATACTTAAATGTTACATTTTATGTATGGTCCTGGTGCTGAAATTGGCCTTTCAAGGCTTGAAGGAAACACAATAATCCTCAAGAAACCACCCAAAAGATACCCTTCTCCCAGAACAAGTTGGAAAATAAAATAGGATGGAGATGAAAATGACAGGTCACATACGCCAATCTATGCAGACGTTAGTCAAACTGCATAAATGAAGTTCAACTATTGTTGATGCCAATCTACACAGACGCTAATCTGTGCAAAAACTAATCTGCTCAGACGTTGATATGTGCAGATGATGATTTGTGTAGACGTTGATCTATGTAAACGCCGATCTATAGAGATGACATTCTCAGGTTTTTAGATAACTCTGCATACATAGAGACGCCGATGCATGATTGGGTCTGCGAAATGATGAGATTTTTCAAAAAAAAAAAATTAAGGGATGTGGGTCCCATATGGTGTGCCAAAATATATGTAATTGAAACCTACCTGTGTGGAACAATCTCAGACATGCAAACACTATATATATAGATCATATAAACTACATTAACATGTCTAAAAAACTTAGTTCCTACACAAAGCTTCTTCCACAACTTCCGATGAGATGAAACAAGTGCACCCAAGACTTGTTGCTTTTCTCATAGAGAGGAATGTGGGTGTGCTCTCCCAACACAAAATAAAAATCCCACTATTGATTTGTTTCTTGAGGTGATTGATCCTATAATGCAAACTAATGGATTGGTGAAGAACTCAAGAACAAGTATGAAAAACTTGCCTCAAGCTTTCACCATTGATGCAAATGGAGATTCAAACTATTAAACTAAGATAAAGTGCAAGATTAATCTAAGATTCATTCACCATTAACCTAGCATGTGATTTATAGATTCAAGAATGAACTAAGATTGAAAAGCATAAAAATAAACTATGAAATCCTAGAGAAATATTAACATGATAACAATACATAAAATGAGAGATAATTTGCAAGGAGTGAGGCCTCCTATTTATAGATTTTTGGATGGCTGGGATGAGGTGGATCTCATGTGGAATCCACATAGGATCCACATGGGATAAAGGATTGGTCATGCAAGAGAGAGAGTTTCTCACACATGTTTGAGGAACTCTTGATAATGATGGCTCGGTGACAAGTGTAAGAGGGTGTGAGGCTGAAAGAGAGTCACATGTTGAGCATCCTCTAAAGAGGAAAGGGGAGACAAGATGCAAGAGAAATGACTTGGGATATTTTAGGAAAATGGAATAGAAAGTTCCCATAGGAGGGGTGCTCACACATGTGTGAGCACTATTAGGAGGTTAATTATTGTAGGAATTATAAAATTAGTCTAATTAATCTAAGATTAATTAGAGGAGTAGGCTTAGGGGAGATAATGATGGGTATAGACTAGGAATCTAGGATAAATTTAGGATTAATCCAAATTATATTTAGACTAATCATAGCTTATTAGAATATTAGAATATGGAGTGAATAAATTAAAATTAAAATTTATTTAAAGGGAGATTTAATGGAGGGAATGTATTAAATAAAATTTAATACACTTAGAGGGATGTATTCAAATTAAATTTAAATAGCTTAGGATATGAACCAAATTTAATTAAATTTAATTAATAAGAGTGCTAAGGGACGATTTTAGGTGTCTATAAACATAACTGTTAGAATAACTGAGGGGGGGGGGGGGGGGGGAANGGGGGGGGGGGGTTGAATCAATGGCCTTAATAATTATTCCAAAAATTCAAAAAAAAACTTATCTCTCAAATATAATACCCTTAGTTATCTTACATTCCCAATTTCAACAATATGTATGCCATAAATAACTTTAACAAATATAAACTGCTCGGTGAAATATACTGTTATCTTTTCTAGACTTTACTGAGTAGCAACAAATAAACTTAGAGTTAACCGACCAATCCAATTTCAATAATGTGTAAAGAAAAATATCAATGCAATGAAACATATACACATTTGACACATAGATTTTAACGTGGAAACCCAATATGGGAAAAACCACCTAGGACTGGTAACCCAAAATAATTTCACTCTTCTGAAGTGGGCTCGGTGAAGAGCCAACCCTGTTAAAGGTTACAATACACACTATTAAGTATGACCTTGTTAGAGGATTTAAAACCAACAGTTTGTCTTTTGACCTAGCACTCACTATGTTGTCAACAAGAAAACCTTTTGGTACTCTTGAGTATATCAATACAATAAGGAATGTTAAATCCCACTTGGTTAAGAGATTTTCTGAAGCAATGGTTAAACTGATACAATAAATGATCTGTTCAAAATACAACTTTGATTTGCAAATATTCAGATCTATTGTTAGTTCAATATTACCTCTCTGATCAATATACACTTCAGTTCCTTTGCTCTCTTTCTTTCTTCTCCTTGGTGAATTCTCTATCCTCTATTGCTCGGTGTCTACAGAATTCCTTGGCTCTGTTCTTTAACCTGTATGATCAGATTTGCAAGAAGAATTCTATCTTCACCAAAATATATTCAACATTCATCTCTTTGATAATGAATTCCTTGTCTCTTTTTATAGACATGATTATCTGCTTAATCTTCTTGTTTTTTTCATAGATCTCTTCTTGATACATAAAACTTTCCATGCGTTGCTTTATCTCATAAAGATCTCCTTTATTTTTATTCAGTAAATCTCTCCTTGATAACTCTAAATAAAACATGCTTTAAATATTCTCCCATGCTTTAGTTTAACTAATTTTTGAAAATAAAGAAATCAATCTGCCAATCCCTAAATATAGCTCTTCCAGCTAAGTAATTTTGTCTTTCTTTAAGTCCAGTTATGCTCGGTCATAAACTTTAGTTGTGCTCAGTTATTAACTTTAATTTACTGTGGTGATCGGTATACATTTTCTCGGTATACACTGTGAACTTCTTGGGGTTCATTGTCACTCGGTGTATACAGAATTTTTATATTTCATCGACAACATAAAATTTGTCTCTTCAGATCTTCAAGGTTATGATATTATGTGTATGAACAATCAAATCATATCAAGTTGACATCAATGACAATACAATACATTAACTGATTTAATGTCTTGCATTCACTTTTGCATCTCGATGATCATCAAGTTATCATATTCAAGCATTCAATCAGTTATAGTTCATCAATCTCTCCCTTTGGCATTGATGGCAACATACTATGAAATATGCAGTATAAAATATGCCATAACATACCAAACTTATTGTTCAATAACCAATTCAAATATCTAAATATCGGTAAGATCTTCTAGCTTAGATTTGATTTTTCTTTGTGCTCTCCCTTTCTTCATTCCCTTCAATGGATAGGTGTAGAAATTATGTCTACTTATCCTATCTTTCCCTTTCTTGTAGAATCGTTTCTCCCTTTTATGGATAGATATGCAGTGTTAACTCTCTCCAGTTATCTCCCTTTGATGGATATTTCATTGAATTTTTCTCTCCATTTCCTTAATCTCTATTTAATTGAATCTTTCTCTCCCTTTAGATGTTCTTTTCCTTGATGAATATTTCATTGAATATCTCTCTCCCTTTGACAACGATGCCAAAAAAAATATTAAGCTCCGTAGTATCCAACAATATTTTTCTCCCTTTGAAGCTTTCTCTCCCTTTAGTGGACTTATATGTCATTACAACACATATCTCAACTTGCATCAACATGATTAATCTTTTGATAATGTGTAGGCTGATGTAGTCTCCTAGTCAGCTTAGTGACCGGTAGACAAGGGACGAACCCCTAGTCTATTCCTCAAGTATTCAAATGTATCTCTTGGAAATGGTTTTGTGAATATGTATGCTAATTGTTCTTTGGTGTTGATGTTTATAGCTTCGGTCAGATAAACATAATCATGGATGATAATCTCAATCAATAGAATGATTTATGAGTTATATATATATATATATATATATATATATATATACACACACACGAATATACATAATAATAATAATTGAGTTTATTATTGTTATTACATATTTTATCATACATGCATACATAATTATATTTGAATATTAAATCATAAATCATTATATTAATTTATTCTATGTGGAATAAATAGTCATCTTTATGTTTAACAAACTACCGATTATGTGTAATGTTTGCAATGTTTAATGAATAGATGTACTGGTGGAGAGACATGTCTCCACATATGTGGAGACATGTCTATCCATCGATATGTCTTCTCACTCATATACATATAATCCAAAATAGATTGATTGAAGGCAAGTACAGAAATAAAATAGTGCAAGCCAATATTACATCGATCTTTATCAAAGATGTTGAGTTGTACTTCAACATGGTATCAGAGCAAAGCCTGGGAGCAAAATTTCCTATGAAACATACTTGTTAATCTAATCAGCGAGAGTTGCTTTCCTGTTGGCTCTTAGCCTGTGCAGAATATGATGATTTCTGAAGATTAATTCAATGCCAAGTATGAAATACATAATATTGCAACCATCTATAAAATAGGAGAATATTTGAGCCTAAGCAATTATATATTTCTGCAAAAGGAGGATTCAGGACACATTTGAAGCTGAGGACTGAGGGTCGAAATATACACTGATTGCTCAATCTAGACTCACACTAGGTACTACGGAGAATTACCCAGTTCAGAGGTTCATACTTTCAAAAATGATGGGAATTTTATTTTGTGGGAGTGATTAATGCATAGGCAGCCTGAGGAGGATCTCAGCAGATTGACCTATTCTTGAACTGGAGTTGTAAATCCATCAGCGTATGAAAGAATACAACAATTGCTTCTATAATGTTGTGGATTGACTGATATGGGCCGAAATGTATTAAGAAGCCAAATAAGAATTCATTAGAAATGGTTGGTTTTATATTGTGATTTATTATAAAATCATGGGTTTGACTAAGATTGCCGATTCAAAAATGCTTGGTGTGTAGGCCTGATCAATATTTTTCTAAAGTTTAGTATAGGCATAAATATCATGTGTGGAGCTAAATGAAATCTCAATTGATGTGCACTGATTTCTTCCAAAGGAATCTCAGTGTCGTCTTTCGCAGTGACTTCCAAGGAACATGGACAACAAGTCTCATCCCAATAACATATTCATTGTCTGTAATTTTGATGGAAAACATAGTTCTCTACATGTGATGCGAGTTAAGCAGAGGATTATGTGATGACATACATGATTCAAAAACATAGAGACCTTCTATATTTCATTTGGAAGACAAATGACAGTATGTCATCATTGCATAGTTATGAAGGCACAATCAATATATTCAACTATAGCGTAGAAGGATGGGGGAGGATGAACTATTACATTTTGATATTTTCAAGCTTTTGAGGATATTTTTGTATAGGCTAAATCAATTTTGGAATCTATGCAAATATGCGGTCTTCGAGCTTTCTTCTGCTTGTTTTGGTGCCTTCTTAGTCCGCCGAGCTGCTGCACAAAGCCATAATATATGATTCATTATTTATTGCATCCTCAGATTTTTCTAGCATGGCACTGCAAGAAAAATTCCATGGATGTAGTTGCGAGGGACCATCACGGTTTGAATCTCAGCATGGAAAGATAGGGTTTTCAGTGTGGATCGTGTCGTGGTGGAGTCGCTATCGGTATTGAAAATTTTTGTCGCTCAAGGGAATGAAGGAGGGTTTGGAATGCAGTTTACTTGAACTTGTTTGAAGTGTCCTTGAATATGTAATGTCACATATGAATCTGAAAGGAAAGAGCAAGATTCCTTTGGGACATGGAGATCCTTCACAATTTGAATATTTCAGAATGCCTGCTAGTACAAAGGAGACATTGATAGGCTGCAATGATAATGCTCCGACTGATGGCCTACTGGAAAACCAAAGAGTGGTTGCAAATTATCTTTCACAAGGCTTGCCTTATAAGTTGTCTGCAAATGATATCTATCTGACTGTTAGCTGTACACAAAGTATTGATTTTGCTATGAAAATCTTAGGTCATGAAGGTGCAAACATTCTTCTTCCAAGGCCAAAATTTCCATATTATAAAATCAATAATGACATACAAAGATATTGAAGTCAGGTATTATGATTTACTTCCAGAAAGAGATTGGGAAATTGACTTGGGTCAAGTTGAAGCAATAGCTGACAAGAACATAGTTGCAATGGTTATTATTAATCCAAGCAACCAATGCAGTGTTATTTTTAGATGGGATCATTTATGTGAGCTTTTAGAGATAGCTAGAAGACTACACATATTAATTATCTCAAATGAAGTATATGGTTATCTTACTTTTGGTAAGAAGTCATTCACTCCAATGGGATCCTTTGCATCTACTGTACTGGTGCTAACTCTTTGGGAACATTTCAAAATGATGGATGGTCCCTTGGTGGCATGTTGGTTGGCTAGATACTTGTGATCCTAATGGCATTTTGAAGAAAACTAAGGATGGATCTTTGCTGCTAATGTGGTTGGAATCAATGTCATTGAGAAGAGACACAACTTGGTTCATTATTTCAGTCTCCTCATCATTATGCCAGAGTATTGGACAAGGAGGTCAATAATTAGAGAGAGTCTGACAAATCCATTAGAGGAAACCTTGAATGAAGATGTTAGGAGGTTTTCGCATGTACTTGAGCTTTAGAAGAGAACCACATTAATCATGAATGTCTGGTGTTACAAAATCTCGAGATAAATTCACAGTTTATTAAATTCACTCATGTTACTATGGAATCAGACAAGTACATTTGTGTATGGGAAATCACTCTTGTGAACAATGTTGTGATCATTGAACAAATAAATCATGTGCCAGATGATGAGATTCTCTTGGAGGAAGATATCTTCCATAATTGGAGTATGTGAATATAGTATGCTTTTGTGACAGAGGGAGAAGCTAGAGAATCTGCATTAGCTTACATTTGAGGAACTTGATTCAGAGGGACTAGACCATGGAGAGATGGTTTCTCTAGTATTCAGATGAGGTACATTATCATTGAAGATTGGATGAACGATATTCTCACCAAGCCTCCTGCCAAAGTAAAGTTTGTGCATTTTTGGGACAAGCTTGGAGTTGTGGAGAATAAATCCCTTATTGAGAGGGAGTATTAGCATCAATGATTTTTTTAATATTTACTTTATTGCATTCTTCCCTTTGAGAGAGAAGTCTAAGGTGAAAGCCCTTGGATTCACCCTCTGAGATGAGTCAAGGTGGATTTCATGTGTGTGACTCTGGGACTTACGACCCTCCTATGAACATTGGAGAAAGGTGACAACTTTTCGACAATGAACACTTGTATTTAATTGATGTTGTGAGGTGACGACCTTGAAACATCTCCATCATGATGGATATCATGTGACTTGATATCCTTGGACATGTCATGACGGTTAGGATCTCCTAGACATCATGGTAGATATCATAAGGCTGATATCATTAAATAAACCATAGATGATTTAGAGATCTTCATGGTGGATATTATGTAACGTAATATCTATAGACTTGCCATGATTTA
>MU224533.1:327797-358221 GCA_018584345.1 Thuja plicata
TATATATATATACATATACATATACGAATATACATAATAATAATAATTGAGTTTATTATTGTTATTACATATTTTATCATACATGCATACATAATTATATTTGGATATTAAATCATAAATCATTATATTAATTTATTCTATGTGGAATAAATAGTCATCTTTATGTTTAACAAACTACTGATTATGTGTAATGTTTGCAATGGTTAATGAGGAGATGTATTGGTGGAGAGACATGTCTCCACATATGTGGAGACATGTCTATCCATCAATATGTCTTCTCACTCATATACATATAATCCAAAATAGATTGATTGAAGGCAAGTACAGAAATAAAATAGTGCAAGCCAATATTACATCGATCTTTATCAAAGATGTTGAGCTATACTTAAACATTTGGATTGTACATATTCTAGTATCACATGTTTCTCTTGTACTTGTTCCCTTAAGTAATGATACTTAATAGCCATGTGCTTTGTTTTAGCATGCATCACAGGGTTCTTTGAAATGTTTATAGCACTTGTATTATCACAATAGATAATTATTGGGTCAAGAATTTCCTCATTCATACCTTTCAGCAATTGCTTGATCCATGCAATGTTAGAGAAATTTGCAGCATCAGCTATATATTGTGCTACAATAGTTGATTATGATATGCATCCTTGCTTTTTACTTATCCATGTGACAAGTCTGTCACCCATAAAGAATGCTCCTCCTGTAGTGCTCTTTCTATTATCTATGTTTCCAGCCCAATCAACATCATTATAAACTTGTAGCTCAAATTTTCCTTCTTTATTGTACCACAAACCATAGTCTTCAGTATTCTTCAGATTTCTCAAAATTCTTTTAACAATAGTCATGTGTGATTCCTTAGGATTTGTAGAGAATCTTGCAACTATACCAACTTCATGTGTTATATAAGGTCTAGAGTGTAAAACATACATTAGTTTGTCAATAATAGATCTGTATAAGGTCTGATTTACCTCAGTTGTCTTGTCTTCCTTTGTCAATTTGCATCTGGTTGACATAGGTGTTCCAACTGGTTTTGAGTCCTCCATCTTGAATATCTTTAGAACTTCTTTGATGTATTTGGATTGTGTGATGTAGATGCCTTCATCCTGTTGTAGAATCTATAGACCAAGAAAAAAATTGATCTCTCCAAACATTGACATTTAAAATTCTTTGCTCATTTCTTCAGCAAATGACTTGCATAGCATATCATTACCTCCAAATATGATATCATCAACAAATATCTCAGCAATCAAAGTTTTATCATCAGTATCTCCTTTCAAATACATATTACTGTTGTCAGTTGTTCTAACAAATCTAATACTAATGAGATAAGGGTGAAGCCTTTCATACCATGTTATCAGTGCTTGTTTCAATCCATACAAGGCTTTGTGTAGTTTAAAAACCATGTTTCTCTTGTTAGGGTCAACAAACCCTTTAGATTTTTTAATGTATACCTCCTCTTCTAGTATTCCATTCAGAAATGCAGATTTAACATTCATTTGGTATACTTTGAATCCTTTAAAAGAAACATAAGCAAGTATAATTCTAACTCCTTTTAGTCTAGAAATGGATGCAAATGTTTCTCCATAGTCAATACCTTCTTCTTGTGCATACCCTTTGCACGGTAGTCTTTCTTTGTTCCTTGTGACTTCTCCATTCTCATTAAGTTTGTTTCTAAAATCCATTTGGTGCCAATGACATTTTTTCACTTGGTCTAGGTACTAATGTCCATGTTTTATTCTTCTTAATCAGTTCAATCTCTTCATTCATTGCACTAACCCATTCTTGATTCTCAAGTGCAGCATTAACAAATTTAGGCTCAAAATCACAAATCAAACATCTATTGTTAAGAGACTTACTTATTGGTCTTATTCCTATTATTTTGTCCCCAATGATATGGTCTTATGGATGGTGTCTTCTGACATATTTAGCAAGTATAGGTTCAGATCTCTGCTCTTCATTATCACTCAGTTCAGGATTATGAGCATTTTCCTGATTCTCGGTGTGTGCAGCCTATTGCTTGGTTGCATTGTTCTGTCGCTCGAGAAAGGTATCAGGTTCTTCAATGTAAAAAAATTTATTGTAATCTTCAATTTCCTTTATGCTTTCCTCATCATTTTTCTTAGCAAATTCATCCACTTTAACATTTGCACTCTCAATGATTTTGTTAGAAGATTTGTTCAGACATTTATAAGATTTGCTTTTGGTAGAATATCCTAGAAATATTCCTTCATCACTTTTAGAGTCAAGTTTCCCATTTCTATCATCTTTCAATATATAACATTGACTTCCAAAAATTCTAAAGTAACTCACATTTGGTGTGTATCCATACCATAGCTCATAAGGTGTCTTATTTGTGTCTTTCTTCAATTGAACTCGGTTCAGTGTATAGACAACAGTACTTACAGCTTCTCTCCAAAATGTTTGTGGGATGCCTTTTTCAATCATTAGTGTTCTGGCATAATAAAAAATTGATCTATTCCTCCTTTCAGCAATCCCATTTTGTTGTGGTGTTCTCAGTGCAAAAACATGTCTTGTAATCCCATGCTCATTACAAAAGTTAGTGAATTCATCATAAATAAATTCTCCTCCTCTATCAACTTTCCTTTTCTATTATAGATCAACTTTCCTTTTCCATTATAGATCATTTCCTTTTTGTTCTAAATGAAACTCGATGTCCTATGTTGTTCAGTTGTGAAACACTCAACAAATTATAGTTAAGTCCTTTCACCCAATATGCATTCTCACATCTGATCAGATTATTTAACATGATGGTACCTTTTCCTTCAAATGGGCAAGGTGAGTCATTACCCATCCTAACTGATCCACCATTATAATATTCAAAAGTTTCAAATTTTTCTTTATCTCCAGTCATGTGATGAGTAAAACCACTATCAATAATCTAGACATGTCATTTTTTCTAACTTTAGATATGAGTGTTGTTTCAACATACCTTTCTTCTTCACTTGAATCATCCTTCATAGCAACAAATACTACCTCAATATCTTCATCAGAAATTAGAGTTAGAATTTTCAGCTTTGTACTCAACCAGGTAACAAACCTTCTTACCTTTGTCCTTGTAGTCTCGGTTAACTCTTCTATCAGATTTTTGGTTACTTCTGTAGTCTCAGTCATCACTTCTGTCATACTTCTTTTCATAAGATCCATCATTTTTTCTTTCATCCTTTCTCTTGTTAGGGCATCTAGCAGCAAAATTTCTAATTTCTTTGCAATTAAAACATACCAATGGTAATTTACCTTTATATCTTCCTTTACCTCTATGTAATCTCCTTGCCATTAGTGCTTCAAGGTCATCAAGTTCTTGTTCATCACTATCACTGTCACTATCATTTCTCATAGTGTGTTTGTTACTAGATTTGCTTATTTTCATAGAAGACTTGAATGTAGACTCAATAGTAGGTAAGAGACTGTTGTCATAGTTGTTCATCTCAAATGAAATAAGTCTACCAATCAAACTATCAAGAGTAACATTGTTATTAGCTACTACTCTCATTTCTTGAATTGCAGATACTCTTATAGCATAAACAGGTAGTAAGGTTCTCAGAATTTTACTTACAACTATTTCTTCTTCAAGTACTTCTCCTACTCCATAGATAGAATTAACAACTTATTTGATTTTGTCACTTTACCGAGCGATGTTCTCTCCTTCTTTCATTCTCGGTTCATCAAACTTTCCTCTTAGGATTTCAGCTTTAGCTCTCAGTACATTGGTATCTCCTCCATGTACTAGCTTGAGTTTGTCCCACATTTTCTTTGCAGAGGTGCATGATTTTACATCTTCAAATTCAGCATCAGTTAGTGAAGAAGCAAGTTCTATCATCATAGAATTGTGTTCATGTTTCTCTCTCAATTGATCAACAGTCAGAGGTCCAATAGGTGCAACATATTCAGTATCTAAGAATTGTGTAACATCATTTCCAATACCAGATAGATGAAGTTTTATCCTTCTTTTCCATGATGAAAATTTGTCCTTGTTCAACTTAGGCACATCCCTTTTACTCATCTTGTGATCTTTAGCTTAAGTCCCTTTAAACTTTTCTTCCAAGCACTAGAGCTCTGATACTAATTGTTAGAATAACTGAGAGGGAGGGGGGGGGGGGGGGTNCTGAGAGGGAGGGGGGGGGGGGGGTTAATCAGTGGCCTTAATAATTATTCCAAAAATTCAACCAAAAACTCTCAAATATAATACCCTCAGTTATCTTACATTCCCAATTTCAACAAGATGTATGCCATAAATAACTTTAACAAATATAAAATTCTTGGTGAGATATATTGTTTATCTTTTCTAGACTTTATCGAGTAGCAGCAAATAAACTTAGAGTTAACCGACCAATCCAATTTCAATAATGTGTAAAGAAAAATATCAATGCAATGAAACATATACACATTTGACACAGATTTTAATGTGGAAACCCAATATGGGAAAAACCACCTGGGACTGGTAACCCAAAATAATTTCACTCTTCTGAAGTAAGCTCAGTGAAGAGCCAACCCTCTTAAAGGTTACAATACACATTGTTAAGTGTGACCTTGTTAGAGGATTTAAAACCAACAGTTTGTCTTTTGACCTAGCACTCAATATGTTGTCAACAAGAAAACCTTTTGATACTCTTGAGTATCTCAATACAATAAGGATTGTTAAAGCCCACTCGGTTAAAATATTTTCTGAATCGATGGTTAAACTGATACAATAAATGATATGTTCAAAATACAACTTTGATTTGCAAATATTCAGATCTATTGTTAGCTCAATAATACCTCTCTGATCAATATAAACTTCAGTTCCTTTACTTTCTTTCTTTCTTCAGTTCGGTGAATGCTTTGTCCTCTGTTGCTTGGTGTCTGCAAAATTCTTTGGCTCTATTCTTTAACCTGTATGATCAGATCTGCATGAATAATTCTATCTTCACCAAAATATATTCAGCATTCATCTCTTTGATAATGAATTCCTTGTCTCTTTATATAGACATGATTATCCGCTCAATCTCCTTGTTTTTGTCGTAGATCTCTGCTTGATCCATAAAACTTGCCATGCATTGCTTTATCTCGTAAATCTCTCCTTTAGTTTTATTCCATAAATCTCTCCTTGATAAATGTGAATAAAACATGCTTTAAATATTCTTCCATGCTTTAGTTTAACTGATCGTTGAAAATAAAGCAATCAATTAGTCAATCCCTAAATATAGCTTTGTCAGCTAAGTAATTTTGTTGTTCTTTAACTCCAGTTATGCTTGGTCATAAAATTCATTTGTGCTCGGTTATTAACTTCAGTTTACTGTGGTGCTCAGTATACACTGTGAACTGCTCAGGGTTCACTGTCACTCGGTATATACAGACTTTTAATATTTCACCGACAACATACTACTCGGGGTTCACTGTCACTCGGTATATACATAATTTTTATATTTCACCAACAACATAAACTTTGTCTCTTCAGATCTTCAATTTTATGATATTATCTGTATGAATAATCAAATCATATCAATTTGACATCAATGACAATACAATACATTAACTGATTTAATGTCTTGCATTCACTTTTGCATCTCGGTGATCATCAACTTATCATCTTCAAGCATTCGATTAGTTATAGTTCATCAGTAACATCATTTCAAAGAAGAATAAGACATTATTGATGGGAAGGGATGAAGACCAGTGGCATGATGCCCAGTCAATGGAAGGTGGGAGTTAGGTATGCTCCCTCAATAGGATAGGCGGGTTGAGATAACATAAACGTGCTCTCAAAATTGATGGAAAGATTATAGGATTAAGGATAAAAGAACACAAAAGAAGATAGGAAGATGAAGATATGGATGAAGAGGGAGGATGTATAATGATAATGAAGTAATGATATAAGAAACCTATATTTGTTATTGTACTTGGTCTTATTCACCAAAGTATAAGAAACCAAGATGATATTGTGCCAAGTACACGATCAAAAGGAAAAATATAAACACATGCCTATAATACCTTGAATTGGAAGATTATAAAACTCCTACAATAATAACATGCAAAGATTTTTAATGTAAAATGAGGGTTTTTCAAACTAGTTAGATTTTAACCTACTTAGTAGAGTCATGTCCACACTATACTTAAGCTCACTTAGAGATTATATAGACTTTTTCCTCACCTCATGTAGACTCACCGAGTATCCCAACACTTATTTCATATTTGGAGGGGTTGTCAAAGTTTGAATCCTACCTTCTCACCTTTTCTTGATTTATTTTATAAACAATGCTAATTTGTACATGCTTTACATTACATGCTTATGATATTTCTAATTGTGCATTTGTGAAGGATTTTGAGTTTAAAAGTAGATCTTGGCTACCTATTCCAACATGGTATCAAAGAAATTTTACAACTCCTCCCCCTTTCTCTATTGAATTTATGAGGGTCATGAGTATTCAGTTTCAAATGGTGTGTGCTAGAGTGAAATAAGCACCATGGTTCTGCTCATAACAGTCGAGAAACAAAATTTAAAATATAACTCTTGGTATTTTAATGATAGATAATTTTTTGAGTTTTTTCAATGTCCTTCCATTGAGGGAAATACATAAATTTTTAGTGCCTATATAGATTTGTATGGTACTATCAAAAAATCATCCATCATCAGGAAATTACATCATTCTATGTGCATTGATTCATGTGTAGTCATCTTATTTTTGCTTCCATTAATTTTTATTCATGTTTTTTGTAAGGTTCAACAAGGTGCAATTATGATGTCAACAATCTTTACTACAATACCTTATTGATATCATTTTTGTACAATAAAACCACCATCCCCTAAATAATAGGTGGATTTTTTATGAATGGAGGATGGTTTTACACTTTCCAAGTGGTTTCTTGGAAAACAAAGATGGTTTTGGAATACTTCGGTTGTGAGGAATATTTTATGGAATTTTAAAATATTCCATTACTAATGCCATCATTACATCGTCATGATATTATCATTTTTATTCATCAAAATCCTTTATTCACTGTTGGCCTATCTTATTTTTTGACTTTTTTTTTCTATTTACTTTTTGTCCATTATTGAGTGGTGTGATTGAATTTGCAGAATGGTGTGTGTATTTTTCCAAATTACAGTTTCTTAGAGGTCACCATGCACAGTTTAAATTTTTGGAAACTCAAATGGCTCATTTAGGCTTATACAGATCCATTTTGGTTTCCTTTTTAACCTAAAGATTTTTTTTGAGATCTTCATAATGGTAGCATTATTTTTAATAACTACGATCTAAAATTTTAGATTCTAAATATGCCCCTATTGAGAACTTTTTTAAATCAATTCTGATCTATAATGCACTAAAATAAAGTGTCATTTCACTATAGATTTTTAGGGAGTTTCATGTTTTCAATAATAGGGATTTCATTTTTTTGTGTTTGTAATTTTTTGAGGTTTCAAAGGTATATTTGATATATGTCTATTTTTTACACCTCATGACATAAAAATTGTAAGAACTCTACATACAACAAATACATCTATACATGCACTCATATAAAGCACCACAAAACTAAATGGGTGTTCCTTAGAGAGGGAATGTTATGCTTACAATTAATTATAAAGTGTAACAAAGGGTTTTTTAGTGCATTGGATTATCCATCGCAATGATGGATCCTTGTTATTCTTGCCTCATGTGTGTGCGTGATGGTGCACACATTTTTTAGTTTCTTAAACATCTATTGACCTGATTCTAGGTCTACATTACTATGAAAAACTTTGTGCCCAATTTTAGTTGGTTTTCCAATATTATTACATCGTCAACATTAAGGGGGAAATTATGAATTTGTTATTTTAATGATTCCTTAATTTAATGGAGCAATAAAGGAACCTCAATGGAGCCATATTGACTTTATAAATCTATAGGGGGGTCACATAGACGTATTCCTTTATCTCTCCTATGGGAGATTACTTTAGTGGATCATATTGTTGAGATTATAGTACTTATGTAGAACACCAGACACTTTTAAGTAGTGCTTTATAGTTTACTCATGCTTTGTTGATTGTGTTCCTTGATCATATTTCTATCTACACCTTTAACTTCATGGTTGAGTATTGTTCATATGTTTATTTATGAAATTTTATGTATCTCTTAATCGACATCTTTGGAGGTTTGTTGATTACAATAGACACTAGTTCATCTTTGATAGAGTTTAGAATTCTTTGACATGCTTCAGGAGTTCTTCATCATCATGTTCATTATTATATATGAACATATTTTAGGAGATATTATCCTTCTTTTTCTCTCTTTTAGAGGGGAGTTATAGTCCCTCTAGAATTTCTCCTTCTCTCTATTTATGAGAGATTTACATTTTCACATGAGTACCTTATTAGCCCATGTTGGAAGGACTCATTTTTTTAGTGATTAGATTACTCCTTAAGTATCTCTTAAAGGGGGTTGTTAGTGTCAAAAGAGGTATTGTCAAACTAGAAATTGCACCCTAATGAGGTGCAATGATTACGTCGGTAGAAAGATATGCATTGGGTTATATATTGGAGGGATGATAATAAATAAATAAATAGGAACAAGGGTAATATATTGTAGGGATAATAAAAAATAAATAAAAATAAAAATTAATAGTAAAGAATAAATTGTATGGCTTGAAAAAATAAAATGGGCATGCTAGTATTCACCAAAAACCTCACTGGTAAAACCTCTATCATAATCCTAATAATGATGGCGTGGAAGAGGAAAAGAAAGGTTTCCGCAGAATTCAAAATTGTTGTTCATTTTCACAACCACAAATTTGATACTTTTGAATTTCCAAATTCAAAATTTAATATGGACCTCGAGACATCTCTTTGCCTCTATCTGAACTATTGTCAAACCATAAATTTTCAATTCCCTTCCCAAGATCCAATATGTACTTATGTATTAGATCTACTTCATTTTCACAACCATGACTTTAACCTTTTATGTTTTGAATTCAAAATTTTAATTGGACCTTAAGCCATCCACTTTCTATCAAAAGATAATTTACTAGTTCTTGCATCAAAACTTTTCAAATTATGCCTATATAAATGGACATCATTCCTAGCTTATTTTAAATATCTATAATCTACTCCAAAAAAAAGTGTTATGAAATTGTGGAGCTCTTATAATCACTCTAGTTTTTGTCATAGAATCACACTACTTTAGCATTCTTTAATTATTTCACTCCTTTGTCAAATACACTTCAAAATCTTAATTCAATACTAAATGTCTTTTACAATTATTTGTTCATTTGAATTTCAAGTTATCTTTATTAAAATAATAACTAAAATAATTTCATTACATACCTTATTTTATTATTATATATCATTAAATCAAATTCAAAATTGAAAGGAAGACATCTTTAAAGTATGAAACTCTCTAAGATCTTTATCAAGATGCCCAGTCTTCATTACAAGTATAAACTTCAAAATAAATTTATTTTCTTTGCCTTGAAAACTTTGATAGAAGTGAGAACATTTATAAATTTTGTCTTTTGAGAAAAGTTAAAATTAATTATCTTTACTTATAGTAACTTTGAATAACATGATTTCAATTACACTTTTTACCAGGATAACCCTTCAAATAAAGATATAAACCAAGGTACACTTGTGGTTTTCAACCTTGAATATCCTTTTGTTTCAAATTATGATCTCCAATAAATTTTTTGTTTCTATTGCATTGTCAAAGAGGTGACATAGCCAAGCTGCTTGGACTAGAATTTCCATTCATTAGATTTCTAACGATTATTTTTAATTTCATAGCATGCATTCCTTTACTAACTAAAATAATGGTTAGAGATGAATAAATATTTGTTGGTGGATTTTCATTAAAGTACAATATTTCTTGTAGCTTTAAGGCTACAAACCATGATATTTCTTTTCTAATAGAAAACTATAGACCCTTAAGACATTTTTATAGAGTGGAACTATATTAGTTATCTAGGGAAGGAAAGACATACATCTTTGAGTTTTCTTATTCCTAGAGAAGTGAACAAATAGTGAATTCACCATTCTATTTAGAAGTCAAAAAATCCAATGCAATCTATTGCCTCTCTATTCAATTTAAGAACAAATGCACTACATTACTTATAGGGAGTAATAATATATTATAAGATGAAAATGTTGGTAATGTGGAAAATTTAGTCATTTTAAAAAAGAGTGTCAAATTGGAGCTCTAATCATTTGTAAGTAGCCAATGTACTTGAAATATGTGTGAGTTGTAAATGAGCATCAAAATGTGTGTGTGTGTGTGTGTGCGCGCGCGCACGCACGCGTGGGCATGTGTGCACACACGTCTGAGTGTGTGTGTGTGTGTGTGTGTGTAAGTTTTGTCTACTTTGTTGGTAACACTAAAGACAATTTTGACCTAGGCCCATTCATGGGATGGGCTTTGTAGGGTTAAACCTACCATGGGTGATCACCCACAATTCCAGTGGATCCCTCCACTGTCGAGTTGGATCAAAATTAATTTTGATGGTGCCTCAAAAGGGAATCTAGGTCCCTCAGGCGCTGGCTATGTTGCACGGTCTAAAAAAGGTGATATAGTTGCCTTGGGTGCTTGCCGCTTGTTAGATGGGACAAATAATGCAGCAAAATGTCAAGCTACACTCGGAGTTGCCCGCTTGGAAAATACTCTAGGAGTTCATAAATTGATATTAGAAGGTGACTCACTGCTTGTCATTAATGGCATAAAAAAAGGCGCAATGGAGGCTTGGTATTTAAATCTATATATCCGCAACATTTGAGCCATACTAAACCAGATCATAGAGGTAAAAATCAACCATGTCCCTAGGGAAGCCAATGGCCTTGCAGATTCACTATCAAATATTGGAGTAAGAAGATCACCAAATGCTATCAAATTAATTGAGGATTATAATCAATTTGATCTTGGACGGGACTAACATAATGGGAGTGTCACTGGGATTCTACAATATCATCAATTATAACAATGGTGGCATGGGCATTAATACAAGTTGATTTTGTGTACTTCAAAGTATTGGCATGTGAAGGAATATATTTGAATCAGCCAACTTGATTGAAATTTGGCACAAGGTAAAGACAACTGTCATCTACCAACTTTGCATGAATGAAAGGATCAGTTATATTGATGAAGGATAAGATTTTTGCATTTGTCTCACATATACACTCAGTACTTCCTCCCTCTCCCGCACAAGTTTGATGGCAAGTGTTAGAAGGGCCTATGGGATTCTATACGTTAATCATTTATTAAGATTTCTTTCTTGAGGGATGAAACTAAGTAAAGCTCCTCTTTAAAAGTGTGAAGCTTGGGGATTTTTCCTCACAATCAACCAGAGTCTATAGCGCCGAGAGTAATTTGTCATTGAAAGAAGTCTGCACTTATTTTCATTACACAAGTTAGATAAATTTTGGTCATGGAGGCAAATTTTTCAGTCAACTCCCCAAAGCAACTCTCTACATTCCGTAATGAAATCACTACGCAGAGGCTAGGTAATGTCTTCCGCTTTGTTGAGCCTGAATTCATGGAGGTGCTGCCAAATTTTTTTGGGGAGGAATTCCTAAAGCATGAGTGGAGGCCTCAAACTAACCTGGATATTTCTTCTCTTTTTTTGGCCCTCGGCCTCACGGTGGGGAATTCTAAGATGGAGGTCCTCTCTATGGCTTTACAACGTGTGGAACCAAAGTGGGCTATCAGTATGGAATGCATTGTTCATCAGGCTGAGTTGGGTGTAGGACTCTGAATTTTGCACGGGCCCTAGCATTCCATTGGTGGAGGGTCTGGAGAGGTCTAGCCTCTAGTTGTATGGAGCTCCACTCAGCCAAAAGCATTGTGCCTCACAGAGGTAAGGAGAGGATGGGTCTTGATTCAGGACTTCCTCGACAAAGTGGCGTCTCATAGAGCACAAGGAGCACTAGCTAAAGAAAAGTGGTAGAAGACCACTCCAGTCAAGTCGATAGCGCCTAATGACAGTACCGAAAGGCCTCAACTCTGTCGTCAACTCCTGAAGAGGAAAAACACGGCTGAAGGAGCATCTGCGTCAGTGGCAGGGGCCAATCCAAAATTCTCTCCCGAGGAGGCTTGCGGTTGGTTTCGCTAGGAATGGGGTGACTCTGAAAGGCTTAGTGATATGGTTTTTTGAGTGTTTAGCAATGTCAAGTGGAAAAAATTAGTATGATCTTGGATCTATGCAATACGTTTTATATTCACAAATGTCATATTTTTTTGGGTTTTGCTTTCAGTTTATAAATTGTCATCGGTGATGAAACCGCCAGGTGTTTTGTGTAGCAAGGAAATATATTGTAACACTTTAAAATCTTTTTGTAAATTTTTGAAAACTATGAATATAAATCCATTTTTACCGATAAAAAAAAAGACAATTATGACCTAAAGAAATATATATTTTACCATATCACACTATTAAATAGACACATAATTCAGCTAAATTTTTTTGACAAGATCTACATTAATCTCAGTAAAGATATACATGATGATAAAATTAACAAATGAACACTCACAACCATATGAAGTTACATTAGTTTAGCTTCAAATTGGAGTTGTATCATCTGCAGGAAGGCTATAGTAGCCAAAGCCTCCAAAACTAAATGTACAAACTGAAATCACCTAATTATAACCAAAGTCAAAAAAGTAATTGGTAAATAATATGTAAATTAAACATGCTTTCTATTTTCATTCATTGTTTTAATAGATGAATCAAGCTGGAGAATTCAAGAATAAGAACCCTACTAAAGAGAAATAGTTACATGGAGAAAAGTGGATCTTAACAAGAAGAAAAAGGTATATGAAGAGTATTTGATATCTACATCAATGAGATACTTTTGAGGCTAGTAGAAAAAACTTAACCATAAACTAAATTCATAAAAAAGGTCTAAAGTATCGTAGTCTTGACAATCATAGACATAACACCATAGGGGTTCATGTTTGAAGTTGTCCTATGATCTTCAAAGTAACTTGCAAGCCAAAATCATGTCTCAATATCTCATTTTATGTAATCCTACACTTTTTGCCTAAGGAAATAAACAAGTTTGGTTGCAACAAACATTAAGAAAAAGCTTTCTTAATTTACCACTATAACTACCATGAACCTTATTGATATGACAGCTTATAAGGCATTATTTATTTTCATAACCAATATTAAGTGTAGTAAGAAAAGATTTTGCATAACTTATTCTATTGTTCCTACTAAGAAAAGAAGCCTAACCTTTGGCATCATATTTCATGTCAAGGCCAACATGGATAGATGTACCACTGTATGTAATAAAAGTGGCTTTAAGGAATATAAATAACTTAATATAATTGCTCAAAACAAAAACTTAAGCAACATATATGATAATAATAAAAGGAAAGATAAAAACCCATAGAAGATTTTTCAAACCTCACACGAACCCAAAGAGCCTTCCTTGATGTGTAGATTTGTCCAATGATGGAGAGATGTGTGCTCAATAGTGCTCCAACTTCAATGGGTGGATAATGATTTTGGCATTATAAGGATATGATGGTGGATTTTGGAACTCAAATGGACATGATAAATTTTATTAAAAGGTGGATGATTTTTGAAGGAATGAGACCCTCAATTTATAGGCTTGAGGAAGGGCAAATGAATGTTTGATATTGACTGTTGAAGAAGGGTCAGATGCATCCAAGGGATAACACATGGATTGTGTTTTCTCAAATGCATAGCATTGTGACTAGTGTCACAATGGGAGAGAATGAGAGGACATTGGGGGTTGGAGTAGATTTGTCATAAAGAAATTTCTTGTCTCACATTCCAAAGGGAAACTTTGGAGAATGTGACCATTTTGGGGATTGTGAAGGGAATGATGGAGAATGTGAAGGGTGTTGGAGGATGTGAAAAATGAATAAATAATTCCTTTTGGAGGGGACAAAGGTGTAAGAATGTTTAAGGGCATTTAAGGTTGACAAATGACATGAGGTTGGGGATTAGGGTGTGATGGGTCTAGGTTTGACTTTGGTTTCCTAATACTTTTGATTATGATTGTGTAAATGATTAAGGAATGATTAGGCTTGGGTTAGTAGGAAAGTGGGCTTATTAGGAGGATGTGATGGGAGGAGAGAGAATGAGTGGAGGGGTTAATTAAGTAAATAGGTGTATTTACTTAATTAGGTGAGGATTAGTGTGTACAAGTGGGTTGGGTTGAGTTAGCAACATGGGTTAAGTGGTTGGAGAGTGGTTAGGTGAGAGTTAAAGTTAGGAGACATGTTCTTAAATGGAATTAAATAGATTATTTAATTCCAAATGGAGGAAATGGGATAAAGTAAATTAATTTAAATAGATAAATATATTTATTATAAATTAATAGAGGAAAGAAGATTTGATAAATTAAACGGTTATGGTTAGCTTAATTAATTAAATTAATTAAGCTAGAAGGATAACATAAATTAATTAAATAATATGTAATTATTTAATTAATAATGTGTAGGAGAGAAAAAATTTAATTAAGATTGGTTAATCAAATTTAGGTGTCTACATTTTGCCCCTCTTCAAAATGGTGTTAAAATAATGTTATTTTAAAGAAGTTTAAATTTTTGATGACATGAAGAACATGGGAGCGAAAAGATGCCCCTAACTACAAAGAATGATGTTAGTTAGAGAGGGCGATGCCCCCCTTGAGAAGGAAGATGGGAAAGAAATAGGGGGCACAGGCAGCGTCTCAAAAGAAACTTTGTTGCAATGGGAAGGAAGGAGGACTGCAAAAAAGAGTCTAATGGCAAAGAGGGGGCTCAAAAAGGAGTCCCTCAAAAGAAATTACATGGAAAATAGGCCCCATAGGGGTTGGGGAGGTGAAAATGAGGCCTTGGGAGGGCATATATAAGAAAAATTGGGTCATTTTACTATTCATTTGCACATTGGCTTGATATTTTGGAGAGATTAGAGCTTTTGTGAGTACTTTTAGAGCACTTTATCAAAGCTTAGGAGATTGAAAAATTTGGACCGGCAAGACGTCAGGTGGGCATATTGAGGTAGGTGTGACATCATTGATGAGAGGACTAAGAGGTAGGCTTCAAAACACTATGCTTGGTCTGTTGACTTTTTTGCATTTATTGCATGTGTAGTTTAGGAAACCACATTCCCATGGGTTCATGTTCTGTAGAAATGCATGCACGTCTGATGGAAAGAGCTTGAATATTAGTTAGTGGGAATGTGATAGGTTTTAGGGGGTCGCAAGAACTCTTCCTACACTAGCGGGAATATAGAAAGGATTTGCGGGTTTGCGAACCCGTCGATCCATGTAATACCCTCTCAGATGACTATACCTTTCATTTTAGGATTGGACATTTTGATATTATTATGGATGGACGATATGCTTATGATTATGTTTCATTTGGATAGACCTAGATGATGATATGCTTATCAGATACTTTGATGTATTTAATTATGATTATTGTTATCTGTGCATATAGATTTAGGAAATGGATATCTTTTGGTTATATGATTTGAATTATGAAATCTAACCCAATGCTCAGGATTTCAACCCCCGTTATGATGATGTCAAATGATTTAAGTGTGTGTGTGTGTGTGTGTGTATATATATATATGATGTGTTTTCATGATTTGGGGTGAAGTTGTAGTTACTCACACAGTTGAGGTCCACACGATGTATCGATCTTGGTCATCTGTATGCAATGTCTTATTTTATATATATATGTGTATATATATATATGTGTGTGTATATATATATATGCACATGTATTCCTTCTCTATGATGCAGGCTTACAGGTACTGAGCATCGACTTCACATGGCTTCATAGGTCTGAATGTGCCCTCAAAATCCTCGATCGTTGTTTTTTTTGTTATGGAGATAGTATCAAGGTTCTCACAAGAATAAAACTACCCTTTGTCCTTTGTTTATGATCCTTTGCACCTTGGTTGGGTTCTCTTGTTTTAGTCCTGAATATCTTATTCTTTGCTTGATGATATTTGTTTTGTTATCTTATTAGCTTTGTTTTTTTGAGTTGGTTTTGCAACTATTGATCCATAGGACTTGTTTGAGTATAGGTTTATGTGAGTGGTAATTCTCTTTCTACTAGGATTGAATGTTATACCTTTATGGAAGGATAAATGGTATGAGTAAGTAATATGGAATTAAAATACCTTATACTAAGTTTTATAAAGTGTATTCATAAATTAAATTTTTATTATAAAATAATAATTAAATAGGTATATGCACACATAGGCATATGGGTGCACACATATGCATATGTTTGTATATACACAAAGATAGGAATCAAATAATTATATGTATTTATAATTTATTAAACAATATTGTTATAATGATTATATGGAAATAATAAAGTAATTATTAACTTATTAAGTAATTACCTTGAGAGGAATTCCTTGATGGCTAGGGTAAATAAAAGTAATCTAAGAGGTGGTAAATATATATTAGGTTAGGGGAAACCTGCATTAACCTTCCTAAAGTAAATTAAATAAGAATGGTTATAAAGAGTAAATCATATACGTGAATAATCTACAACTAATGTATAAATTAATATTTAAAATAATGTAGTCCTAAAAAATTAATCAACCTTTGGTTATAGATGGTTGCAACAGTTGGATTTTCCCGTGCAATCACTCATGTAAGATACTTATGGGAGGATTTTGGAAAGAAGGAGGAGGTTGGTGGAAGAAGCATAATATAATTTCATAGAAAACACTCTTGTCATATTGTAGAGATCTATTTTCTTTGTGGTTGCATTGTGGGATTTTTGGTTGTATCCGAAGGAGAGTTTGTGTTTGTGGAGCTTGATGGAGGTCATAAAATTGGTTGGAGTGATATAGGACCTCTCCCTCAATGATTTCTCTGTAGGACCCCAGGTAGGATCTTTCATGGAAGGAGATCATTCATATGTGCTTTCTATACTTGTGTGTGTGTGGATAATTGTTTTTTTTCCTTCTCTGGATCATAGGAAACTTCAATGTGTGATGTTATATTTCTATTTTCATAGTATGTTTGAGTCTCATTGATGGAAAGGATTCCACAATGGAAATCTGCTATTTAAAATATAGTTGGGTGAATTATTCTTTTGAACTATGATTGTATCATATGATGTTCTAAGATCTTGTATTATCATGTTTTGTATCCTTTTAGATATGTTATAATATTCTCAAAAGTCTTTAGGAACCTTTAGGTATGAGTAGGATCAATTTGATGGTGTACTATGTTTTATTTCCTTAATTTATTTAGTCAGACCTATGTGAGATCCTGATGATCTTGATAGGTTGATCGTAGAGGGAAAATAGGTTTAAGGAGTGTTTTGGAAGGGAAAAAAGGAGATCTCAACTGGGTCTTCCTAAGATTATGCTTCCAGGGCCCTAATTATGCCCAGTTTTACTTGTTCCAACCTGCAACTCACTGCATTCAGGCACACATAGTAATTGACCAATTGCATAGTTCTGGGACCAAATGTGTAGTTCTCGTGACAAAATATGAAGAAGGTAGTCCCAACTATGTAGGAACTTCATCAAATACATATTTTCAGGCCCCAACTACACATGAACAAAAACCAACTACACAAGAAGGTGTGTCAACTACGTAGGACCTCCATCAGGTCCATTTTTAGGGTTTTCTATCTCAGGTTTAAGGTTTCCATTTTGACCCAAGGATGATCAAATGTTATATTTGACTGTTTGGATCACTGATTCTTTGGTATTATTATTTATGGTGCATTTTGATGCCTACTTAAGCATTTTGGATCATTCTGGAAGATAGATTAGGGTTTAGGGTTGTCCAGTGGATAGGGGCAACTTGTGTTTACCTAAACCCAACCTATTGATGTTGCAACACTTGCATTATCCTCAGGGTTACTATATTTTGTGTATCTTGTGTTTCTTTTTATGCTTGTTGGGGGTAGGGAACCTAAGAACACTAGGTGAGTGGCTCACAGTGAGTGGTCGGGGCCCTAAGTGGCTAGTACCGGGGAAACCCATTGTTGAGTTACTTTAATCAAGTGAAAACACTAATAAACAAATAGGGATAGTATTACACATTAAATAAGATAAATTAATGCCTCTCCCATTCCACTAGTGCTAATATAGGCTAAGGATGGGAGTGGAAGAGGGTGCTTATATGTTGGCACAATCGAACAACCTTATCCTCACTAAAGGTGTTTGGTTCTACATGTGCCTACTTGGGGGTCGGGGCCCAGAGTGGCTAGTACTAGGATAACCCAAGGGGTGATATTTATGTGATGACACTAACCTATCATGTATCTTATGGTTCCTACTAAGAAGTCATAACTTTGGGGGTCTTGTGATTTTGTATTCCTTTAGTTCGTTATGTTTTGGGGAAGGTTATCACTACCTTAGGAGTATCCTGGTTACTTCCTTCTTGCGTGGACCTTGGTATTTATCTCCTAGCATGGGGGAGTGGAAATTTTATGGTTTCACATGGTTGGGTGGTTAATCTTTCTTTATCAAGGTATTTATCAGGGTGATTTGGATGTTCCTTGCTCATGCTTCCTCCAAATTGTGCAGATGAACGCTCTTCTTTATAATAGTAATTTGTGATAATTGTAATGTATTCATAGTGATGTAAATGTAACCTCCTGAAAAGAGATGAATGTAACCAATATTTGGTGTACTTTAAATTATTTAAAGGGATGAGTAGCTTTAGGGAAAAGAAAAGGGGGGAAAGAATCTCTTTTATGTAATTTATATATTTGGAAAAGAGAGGAAATATTTATTGAAACTCTTGAAAGTAAGATAGGGTTATGATGTATCATTATTATGTGAATGAAACGGAATAAATTTATTAAAGGAATGAATAATTCAGCAATTTTGATGTGTAAATACCTTATTGTTATGTATGAATGATTTACATGTATAAAATCAGGATTTCAAAGGAAATTTTAACATGTATGGAAACAATATTCTCTTTACTTTAATTAGATGGAAAGATCACTATGTTAAAAGTTAATTTGTGGATGATGTGTCTGTAGACTTCTAAAAACGTCCCTTAGCACTCTTATGAATTAAATTACATTTAATTAATATTCCCTCTGTAACATTATAGTTAATTTTAATTAATTCTCCTACCTATTTAATTAAATCTAGTTCATCTTCTATGGTATCTAAATTTAATTTAAATACCTTTCTCCCTAAATGTATTAAATTTTATTTAAATACATTCCCTCCATTAAATCCCCCTTTGAATAAATTTTAATTTATTTATTCCCTCCACATTCTAATATTCTGCTAAGCTATGATTAATTTAAATCTAATTTGGATTAATCCTAAATATACCTTAGATTCCTAAGCCATACCCATCACTATCCCCCCTAAGCCTACTCCTCTAATTAGTCTTAGATTAATTAGACTAATTTTATAATCCCTACAACAATTAACCTCCTAATGGTGCTCCCACATGTGTGAGCACCCCAACTATGGGAGTTGTCTATTCCCTTTTCCTAAAATGGCCCTAGACATTTCTCTTACATGTCTTGTCTCCCCTTTCCTCCTTAGAAGATGCTCAATATGTGACTCACTTTGGGTCTCCCACCCTCTTACACTTGTCATTGAGCCATCATTTTCAAGAGTTTCTCACACATGTGTGAGAAACTCTCCCTCTTTCATGACCACTCCTTTAAATCCCATGTGGATGCCACCTGAGATCCACCTAATCCAAGCCCTCAAAAAATCTATAAATAAGAGGCCTCACTTCTTGAAAATCATCTCTCATTTATGCATTTTTATCATGTTAGTATTGCTCTAGAATTTCATAGTTCATTTTCATACTTTTCATGCTTAGTTCATTGTTGAATCTAGAAATCACATGCTAGGTTGATGGTGAATGAATCTTTGATTAATATTGCATTTCATCTTGGTTTAATAGTTTGAATCTCCATTTGCATCAATCGTGAAAGATTGAGGCAAGTTCTTAATACTTGTCCTTGAGTTCTTTATCAATCATCCTTTTGCATTTAGAGTTATTATGTTAGGTTTTGTCTAGATATATTTCATGCATTTAGAGCTTTTATACTAACATGTTTGGTAGTTGCATTAAATAATGGTAGTTATATCTCATTCTTAGTTCATTGTTTGCATTAACTTCTAGATTCTTGCATCTATTTCATATCTACTTCTCATCTTTCATTGAATGCTTGAGACTAGTTCTCTATAAATAGTTCTTGAGATATTCAATATCATTGCATCTAGTTTGCATTTATCATTTCAATCATTCAATCATAGTGGGATTTAAATATTGTGTTGGGAGAACACGCACATAACCCTCTCTAAGAGAAAATCAATAAGGCTCGGGTGCCCTTGTTTGGCTCATCGGAGGTTATGGCAGAAGGCTTTTTTCTTAGAGTATGCTTTGATATGTTAATATAGTTTATATGTCTAACGTTTGCATGTAGAAGTCTTCTCCCAAAAGGTAGGTTTGTAGCTTATATATTTTGGCACGCCCGGTGGGACCCACATCCTTGAAAATTTAAGAATTTTTGAAAAAATTCTGCAACTTTCTGAACCCATTCACGCATTGTCATCTACAATTTACATAGAGTCGTTTGCAACTTGGAACCGTTGTCTGCGCTCTAAGATTTTCATCTGTGCAATTTTTTGTCTGACCTCTGAAATTGTCATCTGTGCAGATGACGATCTACATAAATTATCGTCTATAATCTGAGATTGTCATTTACGCTCTCAGATCTTTGTCTACATAGATCAACATCTGCGTAGATTCGTGTCTGTGACTTGTCATTGTCATCTCTGCCCTGTTTGTTTTTCCAACTAGTTTTGGCATATGAGTATCTTTTGGGTGGTTTCTTGAGGATTCTTGTGTGCCCTTTAGGCCAATTTAAGCATTAGGAGCATACATAAAATGTAACATTAAAGTCTAAGTTACATAGTCTTCCTTTCTTATACTTAAGTTACATTTTTATGTATATACTTTCAGGATGTTTGAGAGTGGTTTCAGCTTCATAGGAGTTAAGATAAAGATTCTAGTTTTTGAAGGTTTTTAAGAAATTTTAGACTTAGCCAAATTTTAGGAATCAACATATTGTCTCCAGCATGAGTCTAGTGGACTATTGATTGTAACTTTTTGTCTCCGCCTTGTCATAGAAAACATTTATTTTTGTTGGTTTCAAGTGTTACTAATATGTTTTCCTTTTTGCGACATTTTAGGGTTGAAGACTTTAAGATTACTAATGTTTTTCATGCAAGTTTCCTTGGATTATAATGGATTTTAGGAATGAACTTGTATGCTTTAAACACTAGTCTTTGAATGTATGTTGCTTAAAGGAATTAACCACGTCCAATTTTGAATGCATAAGGGAATGAATCTCACAAACTCTTGAATGAATTAAGGCAAAATAATCACACTTTTCTTACATGCTTTCCTTCTTGATGTGTGGGAAATAAATTGAACTTGCATGTTTAACCATACTATTGTGTCTTTTTCTTAGGTAAATCAAACCTAGTTGCTTTAATTAGGTTCAATTTGGAAAAAAAAATCTTCTTGGTGTGTTTGAAGAATTGTTTTTCAACACTTCTTTAGAGCTATTTTTCATTAGATAGATCACTTAATTTACATGATGCTATGATTAACTATAGTTGTATCATCTCCCCTCGCCTTCATGGAACTTGGGTGAAGAGAATGTTTAGCTTAATCTAGCGTATAGAGAGGCCTATCTAGAGGGTGCACTTCCCCTTTAGAGGATGACCTCAAATGGTAAATACCTTGACTGGTATAGAAATGAGGTAGTGAACAAAAACTTGTCTCAATCCCACCAAGCTCAGGCATGGTGTGTGGATGATAGTTTGGATTCAGTGAATAGTGCCTAAGGAGTCGACGTGGTCCACTAGAGGCTTAAGTGTTTCACACATGTACAAACCAATTGGGGGGATGCCACAAATCTTACTAGCAACTGTTAATTAGTAGCCTACTCAATTCACCTCTGAACGCTGACTTATTTAGTTCAAGGGGAGGGAATATTCTCCCCCCAAGATTCCCATCATATGTGTCCCAGGGTATTGTTTTTCAAAAGAGATCTTTTTAGCATGACAACAATACCTGGGAAAAGGCAAAAACATGAGCACCGTTTCGGGGGTGAGACTACTATGTGAACCGAAGAACTACCAAGCAATGGGCCTATGATATTTAATGTGAAGCCAATTCCTTATGGTAGCTACTATTTGTACTATCTTAATTGTGTTAAACCACATAAAAACATAGGTGTCTTGAAAGGTCCACTTGAACATACACACATCAAAATTTTCAAATTTGTATCAAATTCCCCAAATTCACAATTGCTTATCTCTTGCAAGGTTTCTTTGTCCCTTGCAAGACTGTTTTCAGACATGTGTCTTCAATAAATGTCAATTATTCCCAAGATGTGAGTCAAGGTATACTTATCATAGTCATTTCCTTTGATGAATGTTGAAAATCAGTTCTTGAGAATGAACAAATTGACCTAAAATAGCCCAAAATCAGTCAAAATCCTACATCGTCATCTCCACATCAACATTTCAAAACTACTTACCTATTCATCATCACCATCATCATAATTATTATCCTAATCACCCTCTTAATAATAAAAAAATCCTCTAAATCCCAATCATCCTTAATCATTCTATTTACCATCTCCTAATCATCCATAACATCCTTAATCATCTCCCTAATCCAATCCAACCTTCCATATTATTCTAATCATGCTTAATCAACATCTACATCCTAATCAATCTTTCAACTTCATCATCCTATCTTAATCATCCTAATCACCCTATCCTTGTCATCAAATTCTTTGTAATCACCCTTAATCATCTTATTCATCCTTCATCTTAATCATCATCCATAATAATCCTAAATCATTTCTTTCTTCATCCTAATCACTTCCTTCCAACCATTCAAATTCTTCTCTATCATCCTAATCATCTTCCATTCTATTTTAATCATCCTAATCATTCACATTCTTCCTAATATCCTAAGCATTCCATCTTATCCTAATCAACCTAATCATTTCATCATCTTCTTAATCATTCAATCAAGGTCATAATCCTCATCCTAATAATCCTTCTAATACACATCAATATCCACTTTCTTAATCCAATCTAATATTTCATCCAACCTGATCACATGATCATTCTTCTGATCCAATTCATTTATCAACCTCATATCATTTTATCCAATTCCTCTTCCTCTTCATGCAAACACCAATCACCCTTTATTCATTCACTTGTCTTCAATCATCCTTCATTTGTCTTCTAAAGTTCATCTATTCTTCATTCAAATCTTCATCCACATCACCTTATAATTCTAATTTTCATAAAATCCTCTACTTTTAGATTAGGAGCACCATCATAATCCTTGGACTTTAATCCTATTTATCTTTATTGACCCACATCCAACCATGGTCAAGCTTAACCCATATCAAACCAAACTTTATCTTTCACACTTTCATCAAGATTTTCATTTCAAATCTTAGGTTGAAATATTTATTGAAGTGTTGCATAGACCCTCATCATTAGAAAAAAATCTATTTGAATCATATTTCTTTGAGAACACCAGTCTATCTCAAGTAGTTAATTCTCTTAGTCATATCCATTTTTTCTTGGGATCATCAGTCTATCTCCAAGTGGAAGAAGATGTCATCATCCAAACAAATCCTTTGTTTGCACCATCATAGGGTCATGTTTCACCTAGGTTTGTCTCAAACCTTTAAATCAAAATCAAGTCAAATCAAATCCAACCTTCAGGAACTTCCCTCATATCCAAAAAAATCAAATCAAATAAAAATCAATCATATCAAAATCCTTGAGGTCATTCCCTCTTAAATCAAAATAAAGTCCAAAATTGCTCCTAGTCCTAAGTTAATATTTCATCCATCCTCAAATCTTTCACTTCATCCACTATTAATCTAAATATTCATCCGCATAATATTCTAATCCAATTCCAAAATCCCTAATTCAAACATCATGAATATGGATTAGTTTCACAAAATGGTTGAGGACTTTAAAGTGCTAAACCCTAATCCTCAAGCCATACCTCCAATCCAACCCAACTACCAAATCAATCCTCAACACATCATATCCCATCCAAATCCATTTCACATTTATTATCCTTACTCTACCTTTAACAAGGGAAATCCATATCATTATCCTTCACCCACATATGATTCCCTCCATAGCCACCTTTTCCAAGAGATTCAAGAACTCCAAAACATTATCCTTAGTTTGCGAAATGGGGGTCAAAAGAAAAATTTTGTCTTTGAAAACATATTTCATTCCCCCTTTCTCAAAATACATAATCCCCCTATCCCATACAATCCCAATCCTCCACCTAATCCCCCAATTTTGAGCTTAATGTCCAAAATCATAATCCTAACCTTCCAAAACTGACATCATCCCCATGCCACACTACCTTTTCCATTGACTGGATCCAAGAGCTAGCAGATAAATATAGATCCCAAAATAAATTTTTAGAATCCCCTCAAGTCATGAACCCACCACCATCCCCTCCAAATCAAGACATTCCTAAATCTCCTAAGTCTCATGAGTCTTCCATCCCTCTATCCACCCAATTTCAAGTTGTCACCTCCTCCATAACATTACCCTCACAAGTCCCAAAACATCACTTGACCCTATTCCAAAGCATGATAAAATAGATTCCTCTTCTCCTTTAGATTTAAATATTCCTCCATCTTATGAATCCTCTTCGTATTATGATGCATTTCCATATCAAGATCCCCTCATTCGATATCAAGATCCACTTATCCTCCTTAACCCACCTTGTGATCCCATTCCTAATCTAGATCAAGACATTACTTTCATTTCATTAATTAATCCCCCTTCATGTCAAGATCAAATAAATCCATCTTATGATTCCATCCCCTCCACTTCATTTCATGATCCACTTCCATCCCAAGATCCACTCATCCCTTTCATTCCACCCCATAATCCTCCCAAAAGTCAAGATAAAAGTACCCCTTCATCTCCATTTCATGATACCTATCCCTCTCAAAATCCTATTATCCCTCCACATTATCCTAATCCTCCAAAAAATACCATCAAACCTCCAATCCATCCATGAACCCCATTCACATGGACTAACATCTTGTGTTCAAAATAATACGTATCCCCTTGGAAAAATAATGTCTCAAGATGTTGGTAAATCTTCCACCCCTTCTAAATACAAAATCCCTCCATCTAAACTCAAAGGTTCCAATCACCCATCATCCATATCCATTTTGGGCCCTTATGTCCAAAAATCCATCCCTTCCTCATCCACATCCATTTGGGCCCTTATGTCCAAAACTACATCCCTTGCTCATCCACATCCAGTTTGGTTCCTTATGTCCCAA
This sequence comes from Thuja plicata, assembly GCA_018584345.1. Lineage (NCBI taxonomy): Eukaryota > Viridiplantae > Streptophyta > Pinopsida > Cupressales > Cupressaceae > Thuja > Thuja plicata. The sequence continues at coordinate 353,120 of MU224533.1, forward strand.
AAACAAATCCCTTATCCCTTCCATCCATTTTGGGTCCTTACATAAATCCATCCACCATATCCAAGTCCACCACTCCATAACCTCAAATCCGTATACAATATCAACAAAGGCACACATCCTTGAATCCTTTCCAATATTCACCCTCCATCATTTCATCCATAAAATCTCCATTCCATCTATCCTCATGCACCCATACCAGGGCTAATGGAAGAAAATTGTATGCCAAAGCTAAAATGCATAAAGCCAAAAATCCACAAAAAAATCAAGGATCAACATGTCCCCTCTAAAAGACATGTTCAAGAAAAGAAAATATGATCCAAAAGAAAGAAAAATTAAAAGGCCACAAAGGCCCAAAAAGAAAAAAAACCAAAAATCATGTGTATTCCCAAGCTAATTATTGAAGTAAGGAATATCAAATAAATATCCAAATTGGCATCCAAACTTTATAATCCAAAAGCTTCTTCCAATTATAAATCCGTTTTATCCTCCATCTAAAAATCCCGCATCTTCCAAATCCATTTTTGGTTCTTATGCACCAAAATCCACTATCCTAAATCCATTACCTCCTTCCTCTATTTTGGGTCCTTACATCCCAAAATCCACATCTTCTCTTCCATATCATTCACAATCTCCTCCTGCAATACTCCACCACCCTTCAAGGTGTGTGCCAATGATTATCTTTCTAACTCCATCCATTATTTCACAAGCCTTTCAACCTCCCATCCATTATCCACCAATACTTCCCTATCCTTCCATCCTATTAATCCAATCTTTTGCATAAATCCCTATCCTGCATCCCCCAATACATTTAATCTCCCATCCAACCATCATACCAACATCTATGAAACAAATATCCAAAATGCCTTGATAAATTATATATATATAGAAGAACTTTCAAGGAATACCATCCATGGAACTAGATGCTTGAGCCCTTTTGCCATTCTCCCATCACATATCCATTGTCTTAAATCCACTCATACATTCATTCACTTATCCTCATCCCCTTTCACTCTACACTTGGGGGAAAGATCCATATATACTATGATAGCATACATGTCTTCTACATCCCCTACCCACCATCCATCATCCTATCTAAGTCCATCATCCTTTTCACATCTTTGATCTTGACTATATCCTATACTTTCCCTCCATTCATATCCTCCATGTTTCTTATTAAATATCCCTCCCCTATCCATTATCCCACATAACTCCTGTTAGAATAACTGAGAGGGGGGTGAATCAATTAGAATCGGTTAGCTCCCTATCATCCTACATTCCCAAATTACTCTAGATGTATATAAACATATAATTCAACTCGGTGAAAAGTATTATGTAATCTCAAACTTTAGTCAATAGTGTTTACCGAGTATCAGTAAATTAATATTGTGATTACTGATCTAGGTTAATAAAGTAAAATAATAATCCACAACATTCGTGCACATTGACACATAGATTTTTAATGTGAAAACCCTGCTAAGGGAAAAATTACCTGGGACCGGTAACCCAAAATATTTTCACTCTTTTGAAGTGAGCTTGGTGAAGAGCCAACCCTGTTAAAGGTTGCAATGCACACTGTTAAATGTGACCTAGTTAGTGGATTTAAAACTAACAATTCTCCTTGACCATGCATTCGCTATGGGGTCAACAAGAAAATACTTAACATTCATTAGAATGTCACAATAAAGACTTTCATTGTCCTACTCGGTTAAGAGATTTATCTATAACAATGGTTAAAATGATTCAGTAATGATCTAATTCAAATACAACTGTATTTTGCATATTTTAATATCTATGATAAGTACATAATACCTTTGATCAATTTTGTTCACTTCATTTCATCTCATACTTCATACTTTTTCTGCTTGGTAATGCTCTTTCCTTTGTTTGCTCAGTGATGTCTGCAGAAAATGCTCACAACTGTATTTAACCAGCATGACCAGTCATGCATAAACTTTTCATGTGTGCATTAGGTGTAGCATGTATATTTATATTGAATCTCTTGTCTCTTATATAGACATCATGGCTCATTTAATTTTCATCCTTCAGATTTTGCCGCTTAATCTCCATCATTGATTTTGTTGATTAAACCATCCTCGGCAGTTGTGTTAAAAACATGTTTCAATCTTTGTCATATAATTTTCATTGAATTTTCATATCCATTTGATCAAAATAACAAAATTTATCTTTTACCTCAAAATCATCAATTTCCAGATCAACATTCTAGTCGGCCTCAGTTTGATTAAATTGCTAGGTCAATACCTTGTTTTGTTGGTGATCCCTTGCTCAGTTATCACTGTGCTCGGTATACACGGTGCTTTACTCAGTTTTCACTATCTCTTGGTGTATACATAACTCTTCATTAGTTACCACATAAATATTATTTTTTCCAGTTCTTCAATTCATAACAAATGTTTTCAACCATAATGATACTCAAATAAGTTGGCATCAATGACAATACATTAACTGATAATGTTTATCATCATATCTACAACTCAGTTGATTATCAACAAATGACTTCAAAGATACAATTAGTTGTAGTTCATTAATCTCTCCTTTTGGCATTGATGGCAACACAATATCAAATATGTAGTTTAAAATGTCATACAAAAAATACCAAACTTATGTTCTACAACTGCAACAATTTTGTAGCTCTCCCTAGCTTGAATATATAAATTGTTTCAATATTAAAAACTCAGCATGCAGACTCTCCCTGCAGTTTTGAATTTTGTGTTCTTGAATCTCTCTGTAGATTTGATATATCTCTCCTGTTCTCTTTTATCCCTTTAGTGAATAGATATTTCATTGATCATCCTCTCCCTTTGATAACAATGCCAAAAATAAATATACATCTCTTTAGTAGCCAAATAAAATATCTCTGATGTTCAGTTTAGTAGGTACCTTGTGTTAGGAATAACAGTTCACAAGAACAACTGAGAGGGGGGTGAATCAGTTGTGATATATAATATTAAACTTTAAACTTTATAAACCAAAACTCCAATGCAAATGATAACACAGTAAATGCCAACACAATAACATGATACTTGTTGTCGAGGAAACCCTATTGATACTTGTGGCCTCAAAATTTTATCCTTTAAACTTTAATCCACCAATCAATACACCTCAGATTATTAAGTCCCTACAAGATGCATGCCTTTAAATACTTTGAAATAATTAACTGTCTGTCGGTTTACCTTGTCTGTCCTTATTCTCCTTGATTACCGAGAAGCAGTAAAACTTATTTACTGATGCTCAGTAAATATGCAGAGTATACCAATCAATCCAATTTGCATATGTGAAATGTAAAATAAAAAAATAAAGTAATAAACCATACACACATAACACATGGATTTTAATGTGGAAACCCTGTTAAGGGAAAAACCACTGGGACCAGTACCCCAAATTTTCACTCTTCTGAAGTGAGCCCTGTTAGGAGCCAACCATGTTAAAGGTTACAAACACACTATTAAGTGCAACCTTGTTAGAGGATTTTTATACATAGGTTTTCACTAGTATCTGGCATCTATTTTACTACCATCCCTGAATCAGCCTCCTTCTTAGTCTGTCAATAGGCTTTAGGAAAATCTTGCTACCATCCTTGAATCAACCTCCTTCTTAGGCTGTCAATATGATTTATGCAAATTCAATGCTACTTTCATGAATCAACCTTTTTGGTAATCTGTTAGGATATACCTCAATTATAGAAGACTGTTAATTCCTACTCTATTAAGAGACTTAATGCTTCAATGGTTAAATTGAGAAAAATGACCTGTTTCTAATGCAACTTGAATTGTAGATTTTTAGATCTATTTAACTACAATACCTCATTGATCAATGTATCAATTCAATTCCTTTGTGCTCCACACTTTCTTCTCTATGATGTTGTGCTTCACTGTTCGTCAGTGTCTACAGAATTCTTTAGCTCTCCCTTAGCTTGATTGATCAGGACTGTATGAAGTTTATCCTTCACCAGTTTCTCTTTAGCATCCTCCTTCTATTCACTCCCCTTTCATGTATCTGATTGCATGTGGAAATGAATTATGCTTGTCCCTTATATAGACATGATATTCCTTAATTCTTGATTCTTGGCGTGAAAAACAATCCAGCCAATTTGATTTATGGCTTTAACTCCTAATTTATCTCATGGTTATCTTCTTTTCAACTGTATAAATCTTCTTTAAATCAATTACTTAACTGTAGTCGAATAAAATAGATAAAACAACTAGTTAAGTCTATCCTTAAGCTCTACCAGCTAGATATTTTGACATTTTCTGATCTGTTTATTCCGTCGGTCAATTCTACAATTCGTCATTGGTGACAAATTCTAGTTTCGTCGGTGTAACTTCAGTTAGCTTTGGGATCTCCGTCTGCTGGGCATCATTGGATCTTGCTCGTCAGGCAACTCTATTTTCAGCTCATCGGGCAATGCTGTCTTTTGCTCACCGGTTATCACTATGACTTTTTCTTTGTCTTTACCGATGGTGTGCACTCTGTCGGTGTTGTCTGTCACTTAGTGAATACTTGACTTTTATGCATTGCTGAAAGCATAATACCTGTTCCATTGATTCTTTGAAGTCTTTGGCATTATGTATATGACCGTACAGATGATATTAAGTTGACATCAATGAAAATACAAACCATTAACTGATTTAATGTCTTGCATCATCTTCAACTTAACATTATCAAACATTCAATCAGTTACATGTCATCAATCTCTCCCTTTGGCATTGATGGAAACATACTATATTATCACACTATACTATTTCTAATACAATATGAAATACAATTGATGAGATTCATCAAATTACCAAACAGTTTGTTTTGATAACTGATAAAAATGTCTGACCGCCGGTAAGCTCTGTGTTAGCTTAGATTTGATTCTTGTAGCTTTCTGTATTTCTTCTTCTGATGTATTAAGTCCTCTGTTAGTGTCAATTTCTCTCTTTTGAATGTTCTTTCTCCTAGATGTCTTTGTCTCTTGTTTGCAACTTTTATACAAATTCTCTCCCTATGGATATGATCTCTCCCTGTTTGGAGTAATCTGATAATGAATAGTTTCTGATGATAATATGGATACATTCTCTCCCTTTGACAACAATGCCAAA
>MU224533.1:394979-431722 GCA_018584345.1 Thuja plicata
TCAGCAGGACATAGTCCATGTTATTGATTCCTTGAAGAGAGAATCATTTAGGTTGTCCCTCCTATCAAGAAAAGGAAGAAGGATTGAAATCCTTGACTCACTGGTTTTCTGTCATATTTAAGATTATGATTTGTATGGTTAAATCCTGTATATGATTATGCTTGGTCATTTACAAGGTATTTTATAAGCTTGTTCAATAGAGATACATGACAAATCAGTGTCCACATCAACAAATACTGTGTTAATAGCCATCGTTAAAGGTAAAACCTGCCTGAGTAGTTGTGGAACTCAAAAATGAAGAAGGACCTTATCTAGTCCTTAGCAATTAGGCTTTTCTTGTCTCTGAATCAGAAGTAAAGGCACAGGATTCAAATAGACATTTCAAGCATTGTGATTCATACAAGAAAAATCCCTAACAGGAAGCAGTCATGCAATCACTGTGGAAAACCAGTCACACATCAAATGTTTGCAGGAGCAAAGCTAAAGGTATTCCTCAATCCACTTATACATTCATAGGTAATTGTTATAGATGTAACAATCATGGACACAAAGCACATGAATGGAGATCTAAGGTGAACAAACCAAAGAGTAAATCCTACATGGAAAAATGTTGTTCTACTTGCAAAATGCATGGGCACTCATCTCTTGAATGTAGGAAAAAGAAAAAGCAAGCATGGAAACCAAAAGAACAAGAAAATTCTTATCAATCGAGAAGAGTCGGTAACTCATATGTTTGGGATTACAGCACATGGGTAAATTGAATAGCATGTGGTAGATATGGACATATATCTGCAAACTGCATGAGAAAATGGATACAAAGGTCAAGGAACTAGACTAACTCCAGAATGGCATGCTTATATTGTCATAGGGTTGGTCACCTAAGCAAAGACTATAGAGACCAAGTGACAGAGTCATGCTATTTTTCTAATGGGAACACTATTGAAGATATTAGAAGAATGAGAAATCAAATGTGGAGGAAAGCTTCAAGCAAAGATGACGCTGGACCAAGCACCACAGCTCGTGACACCTCATCCAATGGATTAGGTGATTCCACCACCCCCACCTAAGAAAAAAAAGTATGGAACTACACTCTACAAAGTTATATTTTACATCAGTTCTAATATTCATGGATAATATGCTAAATTAGCATGAATGGAGATGCACTATGGTATTACTTGTTATGATTTTTTGAATCCAATCTTGTCGATAAATAAATATCGAGCATCATCGGTATACATATGGAAAACAACCAAGTTATCAATATAAACCGAGCACCGTCGGTAAACATGTAAAAGACAATCAAGTCTTTGCTACATACCGAGCATCGTCGGTGAACATGTGAAAAAGTGCAACTAAGTTGACACTTACCTCGAGAGTGTACACTCACCGAGGATGAAACTTTGGCATGTTATTGAGCGTCTTTGTTTTTTGACCGAGTGGTAGCTAAAGCATTAAATACACCACTTAGGTTATTTTCTATAAATAGGGCATTGAAGAGCTCATTCATTCACAAAGAGAAAAAGAGAAAATAGAAGAGAAAAAACAAGCAACCAAAAGAAAAAAGATTGCAGATCGATTCACAGAATATTCAAAGGCTATTCCGAATAGATTTCAACAATCCACAACAAAGATCGCATGAGTATCTGGACTCACCGAGCTCACAGTTTTGTTGACAAGAAGCCCTAATTTTATGAAAAATGGCAACTACACCACGAGTATCACAAATCAAGAACAAAAAGGACATGAAGTTCAAACTGATAAAGAACACAAGCTGTGAAGAGCCTAAGTATAAATTTTTCCCTAAGGTTTCTTCACAACCCGATGACATGGGAGCATTCTCGAGCATAACTCCTAGGGTTTTTTTAGTCAAATATATCCGTGCCTACATCCACTAAAATATTATAGAGATCGTAGATCTTGATGTTGAAGAAGCTTATTAGAAGCTTTGCACATATGGAAACCTTAAAGATGAACATAAACACATCGAGGTGAAAGGGTTAACAAATGCCCTAATGTTTCTAAAAGAGTTCAAGACTGAGTGGATTCGGATAGTACTCAGTCGAGTACATGACAGAAAAATGTGGTTGGATGAACCAAAACCAATCACTAAGGATGTTATACACACTCTAACAGGTTATCCAATAACCGACAAGGCTAAAGCCCTAAAACATCCTTCTCACCCCAAGATAGAAAAGTTAACAGGTGCAGTATGAGATAGAAGAGGTTTAAAAGATAATTCAATCACCAAACCAGAGATGAAGTTTGGTGCATGTGTACTTGGATACAAGGTATTCCAAGCTAGCCGATTGAATAACATAGCATGTGGAGCAGTTGACACTGCCTATATTATTGTGAAGAAGGGAATACAACTAGACTTATCTGAGCTACTATTGAAGGAAATAGAGGAGAACATGAGGACAATTAGGTTAGCCAAATTTAATTCATGTAAGTTCGGTTCACTCCTCATGTGCACATTTTTCTACTTTCAAAATTTATTCTAATCTGTCGGTAATGTCAATTGGGACACAACCCGACCAATAACTGCCCAAATTGGTGAATTCATTAAGTCACTAGGGGATAACTTCACATCAGTAATGGATGAATACTTCACTACCTTCAAGGATAGAATGAGGATACCTGCACAACTAGTGGAACAGTACAAGGATGACATATGTTTCATAGTGGACACTGACACCACTTTAATCAAAATAGTTGTACCGAGAATAGCATGGTTACCACCATTGTATTATGAGATCAACATTGATCAAGCTACAAATTCTATTGAAGCATTATTGAATGAACCAGTAGACAAATCATTGAGCAGGTTTGGAACTTATGAAGAAGCTAAGGCTAGAATCAAAACTGGACTAGTAGTGAAGAAGATAGACCGAAAGAAGAGTAAAATCATAAAAACACTTGAGAAGAAAATTTTGGTAGATGATAAAGATTCTGAACAAGATGTCACCGAGGGATAGTCACCCATTGGTGAAGGTGAAAAATTGAGTGATTCTGAATCTACTAAGCCAGATGCACCACCAGCCAAGAAGGCAAAGGTTGCAAATTTGACAGTTGCATCAAGAACAAGGAGTAAGACTACCAAAGATGCAGATTCATCACTAGTTAAGAAAGGTATTGTAAGGACTTATTAGAAGAGAAATCCTCAAATCGGGCAATCAGAACCGAGGCAAAGAAGAAGATACATCAAAGGTAAAGAGCATAAGGAATATACTGAGCAGGATGAGAAAGAACAAGGAGTTCAAACAAAAAAGCTCAAAGTTCCTCATATAGTTGATGAAGTTGCTGTGTCAATCATAAAAACTGGGAGCATATCACACTGAAAGATTAGACAATGGCTAAACCTTGTCTCCCATAGATCAAACTAAGATAGAAGAAGCTATCATTAAGGAAATGATTGCATTATGTACCAATAAAATTCAACAAGAAAATGCCACAAGAACTAAATGACAGAATATTATCAAGATGAAAATATGCCTTGCACACCAATAAATAGATAAGGGAAAGATCCCTAGTCACACTCATGCCAATTGAGTCAACAGTTGAAGAGATTGATGAAACAATGAAAGAGCATTCAAAGAATTTTTTAGCTAAAATGAGAGCCTACAAAGTACTAGAGGGTCAATTACAAGAGCTTGACAAAGAAATAAATGACACTTGGAATGAAATATTCACTTCCTCCAAGCAAGTACTGGCACTTACCAAGAAACCTCACTATGAAGAGAAAGTGGCCACACCAAGCCCAGAACATATCTTCATTAATGACACCGAGGATTTCAATCCAATAGATCTGACAATAGAGGCAAGTAAGGCCATGGATGACATACCTCAGATTTTACAATCATTAAGGGATACAAAAAATGGTACAATCAAAGACATAACTCATATTGATTCTGATGATGATCCAAAGAATGATGAAGATGTGAATGTGACCACCGAGCAAGAAAATAAAAAGGAAACAGTAGATGTTTCACAAGTAAATATACCAGTTCTAATCCCTCTATTGATACAAGCTATCAATGTCATTTTAGGAGAAAAGGAGAAGACACCTGAACCTAATGCAAACATACCCGAGGATAAGGATGATGAAGAGGAAAAAGATAAAAGTGGAGAGGAAGCACCAAGTGATGCCACAACCAAGGACACCGAAGAAGAAAACAAAACTGCAGAAAAAGACAAGGTTGATGTAGAGATGTCTACTACCAACCGACATGTAAATACCAAGAAGAAAGCCAAAGGCACCACACCTCCCACACATTCACCAAGGAAAACAGAGAAAGAAAAAGAACTTGCAATGGTAATTCATAATCCTACTTCCACTACTCTTACAAAGAAGAAGAATAAGAAGAAGAAGAAGAAGAAGAAGAGAAAAGCTCCAGTCACATTAGATGAAATTATTGATATACCAAACTGTGATCCTAGAACATTGGATCCATAGTTACTTACCAAGTATGGAGAACTCTGTAAAAGAAAGGCAATTCAGGACAAGCTCAAAAAGGAGCACAAGAACTTATAAGTCCTGGAAAGCACAAAAGAAATATTATTGCAGATTGTTCCTGACACCAACATTGCCAAAATGCTCCACTATTTGATCAATTATTAGTTATGACTGACGCCATTACATCACAGAATGTAGATGCAGACAAGGTCATTGAGGAATGTGTTGAGTAGAAGTGTCAATACAATCTTACAGAGAAGATCAACCAATAAGTGGCAGAAAGTAAGGTAAAACTTCCTGAATTAGTTACTACAATGGAACCCATAATATAAGAAGTAGTTAACTTATTTCAAAATTTGTGCACACTAGAACATTCACTACCGAGTATAGTGAAAAGATAGCCAAAATAGATCACACTTGTAGCCTTAATCGGCACCTTCCATTCTGCAGATAGTGAAGCTTTGTGGGTTTCATCCCCACTGTAGTTTTTACTTTCTAACAGGGTTTTCTGCGTTACCAATTCTTGTGTCATGTGTAACTAGTTTTCATGCATGTTTCTATGATGTTTACATGAAATTACGTTTATGTTTTGATGTTAAATACATAAGGTAGAAAAGAAATATGGTCGGTAATGCAAGGAAAGATTACTAAGGGTTAATTGATAAAAAGTTTTAAGGGTACTGATTCACCCCTCCCCTCTCAGTACACACCATTTTATTATTCCAACAATAAGATATATACAAAATACAGATACATGCTCTGTCAAGCATTATTGTCATAGCCCAGAAACTAGTCTTCACTAAATCATTTGTAGCATCACCAATATGTAACATCAAGTCAACTAACCTTAGGAATAAGTTCATCACACATCTATCTTCATAACCCTGTCTTCAATTGTATTGAAACATCCGTACAGTGTCTATACACTTCTGTCAGTCAAATAACCAGTCTATTCTCTCCACAGAAACAAATGTTGACATCACTGAAAAAACATGAATATCAATAGCATGAATAGTATCTAAATCTGATATCATCGAAAACCTTGCAGTGTATTGATATGTTTGTGTCTGTCCAATTCATCTTTGCATCAACATGATTGATATTCGGAGTTCATGTAGGTTGATGTAACCTCCTAGTCAGCTTAGTTACCAATAGACAAGGGATGAACCCCTAGTCTACCTCTCAAGTACTCAAATTTATCATTCGGTAAGGGTTTGGTGGATATGTCTATCAGTTGTTCTTTTGATTGTACATATTCTAGTATTACTTGTTTATCTTGTACTTGTTCCCTCAAGTAGTGATATTTGATAGATATGTGTTTTGTCTTTGCATACATCACAAGATTCTTCCAAATATTTATAGCAATTGTGTTATCATAGTAAATTATCATTGTGTCAGTGATCTCTTCTTTCATGTCTTTCAACAGTTGTTTTATCCATGCTATGTTTGAATAATTTGCAGCAGCAACAACATATTCTTCTTCTACAATTGACTGAGATATGCATCTTTTTTTCTTTCTTATCCAAGTAACTAATCTTTCTCCAATAAAGAATACTCCACCAGTAGTGTTCTTTCTATCATCAATGTTCCCATCCCAATTAGCATCAGTATAAACTTTCAATTCAAACTTTCCTTCTCTTTTGTACCATTTTCCATAATCCTCAGTATTCTTCAAATATCTAAAAATTCTTTTTATAGTATTCATATGTGATTCTTTGGGATTAGCATAAAATATTGCAACTATTCCAATTGTGTGTGATATGTCAAGTCTTGTGTGTACAACATACTTCAATTTACCAATCATAGATCTGTACAAAGTTTGATTTACCTCAGGTGTCTTGTCTTCTTTTTTCATTTTGCATCCTGTCACCATAGGTGTTCCGACTGGTTTTGATTCTTCCATTCTGAATGTATTTAGTACTTCCTTGATGTATTTTGATTGAGTAATGTAGATACCTATAGTCTGTTGTAAAATTTCCAATCCAAGGAAAAATTTGATCTCTCCAAACATTGACATTTGAAATTCTTTCCTCATTTCATCAGCAAATGAAGTGCATAGGTTATCATTACCTCCAAATATAATATCATCAACACATATTTTAGTAATAAGGGCCTTATCATCCTTTCCTCCTTTCAAATACAAATTGTTGTAATCACTTGTTCTAATAAATCCAATACTTATAAGATATGAATGTAATCTTTCATATCATGCTCTCGGTGCTTGTTTCAATCCATATAAATCTTTGTGTAACTTACATACCATGTTTGTCTGATCATGATCAACAAATACTTCAGGTTGTTCAATGTATACCTCTTCTTCCATTATTCCATTCAAAAATGCAGACTTAACATCCATCTGATATACTTTGAATCCTTTATATGCAATGTATGCAAGCAATATTCTTACTCCTTCAAGTCTAGCAACGGGTGCAAAAGTTTCTCCATAGTCAATTCCTTCTTCTTGTGCATACCCTTTGCAAACTATCTTGCTTTATTTTTGGTTACATCCCCATTCTCATTCAATTTGTTTCTGAATATCCATTTGGTGCCAATGAAATTTTTATCACTCGGTCTCAGTACTAATGTCCATGTCTTGTTTTTATGTATTTGTTCAATTTCCTCATTCATGGCACTAATCCATTCTTCATTTTCTAATGCATCTCTAACATTCTTAGGCTCAAATTCACAAATTAAACAAGTGTTGTCTCTCAACTTACTTCTTGTCATCATGTCTACTCTTTTATCTTTAATAATCTAATTTTTTGGATGATGTCTTCTCTCATATTTAGCAAATACGGGTTCAACTCTCTATTCTTCATTGTCTTCATTGTGTTCTGGTTCATGATCTTCGGTTTCATCATCTTCCTGATTCTCAGTCTGTGCAACCAGTTCCCCGGTGACATTACCTTGTTGCACAGTAATGTTAGGCATTTGCATTAGTATAGTATTAGGTTCTTCCATGTAGAAAAATCTACTATAATCTTTCATTTCTTTTATTCTATCCTCATCATTTTGCTCAGCAAATTTATCAACTTTCACATTTGTACTCTAAATGATTTTGTTAGATGTCTTGTTCAAACATTTGTAAGCTTTACTCTTAGTAGAATATCCAAGAAATATTCCTTCATCACTTTTTGAATCAAATTTACCATTTCGATCATCTTTCAGAATATAACACCGACGACCAAATATTCTAAAATAGCTCACATTAGGTGTATAACCATACGATAGCTCATAAGGTGTTTTGTTTGTATCTTTCTTTAGTTGTACTCGGTTCAATGTGTAAACAGTTGTGCTGACTGCTTCTCTCCAATATTTTTTTACAACACTCTTTTCAATCATCAGTGTTCTGGCACAATCTACAATTGATCTATTCCTTCTTTCAACAATTTCATTCTGCTGTGGTGTCCTCGGTGTAGAAACATGTCTTTTGATTCCATACTCATTACAAAAGTTACTGAACTCATCATAAATAAATTCACCTCCTCTATCAGATCTCAAACACTTCAGATCTATACCAGTTTATTTTTCCACTTTAGCTTTGTACCATTTAAACATCTTAAATGCTTCAGATTTTTCTTTTTGGAACATGACAATCATGATTCTAGAATAGTCATCAACAAATAAAATAGAGTATTTGTCCCCATAATAGCTCTGTGTTCTCATTGGTCAACATAGGTCTGTATGAACTAACTCCAAAATATCATTAGATGAAAAATTCTTTCTCTTAAAACTAGATTTTGACATCTTTCCCATTTGACAATTTTTGCACATTACATGGTCTAGTTTAGATAAGCTCGGTAAGCCTCTAAATTTTCTTTTCTTACTAATATTAACCATGTTGTCAAAATATACATGAAAAAGCCTACTATGCCATAACCATATATCTTCATTCTTTGCCAATAAGAAAGTAGTTTCAGCAGTATCAAGTTAGAATAGGTTACCTTTAGATTGTTCACCAGTTCCTATCAACTTTCCTATTCCATCATAGATTCTTTCTTTTCTATTCTCAAACGCAAATTGGTGACCTATGTTATTCAACTATGAAACACTCAACAGATTATAGTTAAGTCCTTTTACCCAATATGCATTATCACATTTGATTTGATTGTTTATCATAATAGCACCTTTTCCTTTTACTTGACTGGGTGTATCATTTCCCATTCTAACTGATCCACCATCATAATGTTCAAGAAATTCAAAATTTCCTTTATCATCAGTCATGTGATGTGTACAACCACTATCAATAACCCAAATGTCATGCTTACTAACTTTATAAATAAGTTTTGTTTCTACATACCTTTCATCGTCATCTGAATCATCTTTCAAAGCTACAAACACTATCTCAATATCTTCATCACTGTCAGAACCATTATCATTATCTTTATCTTCAGCAATGTAACACACCTTCCTTCTGTTGATGAGACTTTATGACTGGGTTTGCCAACAGATGTAAGTTATCACCGAGTACCGGGGTACTGGCCAACTTCGCCTGTAAAGGTTGTCCGGAGAATAAATTCTCTGGGCCTTCAATCACATGAGAGTCGGGTCTCGACGGTGCGGGAGCTAAGTTGGGAGTGTGACTATTTTGTTTAGGGGGATAGCTGGTTTTCTTGGCTCGTCTTCTCTGGGGATTTAGTTAAGTTGGGATTTCATGCAAGCACGTGTTAGTTAACCAAATAAACTTCAAAAGATAGGCTAGGGTTAGAAGTATTCCATCTACCTATAGTCATGCAAATACATTTATAACATCAACCATGCTCTAACATACTACACTAAAATATTGAATGCACACAAAACCATTAGTTCATACATATTCAATAGCGAGGGGAAAAGAAGGTCATTAATCTACTTTAAAATATCAGATCAAGGGACATCAGAAATATACAACACAAAAGAACGTTAATCCGGAAGTCAGAACGCTAACAACCTTATTGCTAGAACTCTTCCTTCTTCATTAATAGGTTTTCTAGCGAGCACTGGTGCATACAATGATGGCTCCAAGGGAGCATCTATCTATTGAGAACTTCTAAGAACTAAGAAGCGTTGAGCTCTACAACTAATATAAGAAAAGAAATGTTGAAATGCTATAACTATGGACTACAAAATCATCAATTTTGTCGACCCTTAGAATGAGGTCGGACTTGTTATTTATACATAGATTTTCCCTAAAATTAACCTAACTTATCTTTACACTCAACAATAAAATATGATTTTCCGGTGGCCGGTACTACCTGCACCACGCTACAACAACCTCAAGAAGAACAGAGGTCTGACATGTCAGAAGAATGAGACAAGAAAAGAGGTATGGAAGAATCGGCCTCAAGAAGAGAGCCAGAGGGAGAATAGAAGAAATTTGATCCCCCAGGGATCAAGGCTACATGCCTCATCAATGTAAAAGCGGCCCGCTATCTTTGATGCACCAGGTGTTATGCTGGAGCGGCACCTTGGGAAGATCACCTGCTAGAACCATGCCTCAAGCTGATGTGTCTTTCTGAGGTAACCTACTTTCTAACACCCTTATTAACTACTAGATAGTGACCAGTTGAATCTGGGGAACCTAGATGCGGGTCACCAAAAGAATACAAAACTGTGGATCTGGAACTCTGGGATCCGGGATCTTGCGCTCAAAGAATAAAGAATGTTCAAAATGCATCCTACTGGTAAAAACCCTTCATAATTCAAAGAACCTCATTGTCCTTTACTATTTTTAAAAGCTTCCAAAACTTGGCTTATGCCATCCTCATCTATGTCCTTAATGCCCTCCCATTGGCCATGAAAAACCTCATGTTTCTCTTCAACCTCTCCAGCCCTGTCCTGGAACTCATCCACTATCTTCACGATATCATGTGCCCAAAGCATCATTTTGGATAGTCTTGATAACCTTCCTCCATCAAAGTCCTAGGTAGGCTGATATAGGGACTCCATGTATTCATCGTACTTACTAAGGACATAATCCTCTGGGGTTAATGATTCGGTGGTAAAGCGGTAGACTCGTGACACCCTTACCACAAATGCCTGAAATAAGCCCAAAGGATATTGGGTAGCAGTTTCCTTCTCTTTCAGGGCCTTAACTAGTTCCTTGCATACCTCAATCTTGAAGTCAAGTTTGGAGTATTGGGCCTAGAGGGAATCATACGATTCATCTCCCAAAATTCTTGCCTCTGAGACGGATTCTTCCCCGGTGTTGAAGACTTCATCCAACCCCGCCTTCCATTTTTCATACTTTTTTAAGTCTTTCTCCCACACAACAACGGAGGCATTCACCTAACTGAGGAGAATGTTTATCTGATAGAGATCCAGGAGTGACACCACTAAGAATTGCCTTACAGCAACTAACTGATCGGTGATCCACCCATCCATAGCCTAGGCCTTCTTCTTCATGGCCCTTAGAGAATCCATGTCACCCTGTGCAAGTAGCAATCCGGAGGTAGAAGCTTCTGGGTGGACCTCGGCTAAGGGCTATGTAATTTTTGCCAGAAGTGCGAGGAGATTTTCATTGGTCTCTTTTTCCTCCTTCAACTTCTGGGTTTGTTTATTATACCAGGCCTCCACTACTTTGGTGGCCTCCCTCAACAGGTCCAACTCACCCTACTTATCTCTCCTCCCCAATGTTACCTTTGTAATAGTATAATCCTTGGGCCTTATTGTCGTTGCATCTACATCTGGGGGAGGTGTTGCAATCACTGCAACTGTACTTCCTACTGGACCGGTCTGGAGGGTATGGACCGTTTGAGCTTTCTTAGGCTTCTTGGCCTTTATATTTTGGGCCATCATCTTGGCCAAGGAGAACAAAACACCTGTTGCTACTACCGAGGCCTTTCTCTTTCTTGATTCCACCAGCCATTGGGGTGGATGGGGTGGCTTTACTGTTAATACCTGGGTATCGAGATTCCCTTCGGAATCCGGCGGTGCATTCCCAGTATTTGCAGTGTCATCAAGGTCTTTCTCTTGTTCCTGTTCCTATTCCTGCTTTCTGGAGGCCTCAGTATTTTCTGCCAGGTTGGCGTCCTCTTTTGTGATGTCGAGGGTTTCTTCTCTGTCGATGTCAACATCACCTATATCCTCAGGGATTTCACCATCGTTCTCAGCATCGGGCGAATTAACATTTGTATCTTCGGGGGTTCTACCCTTGTCCTGCTACTATTGTTCTTCCTCTTCGGCTTCATTTTCTGGAACATCTTCCTCCATTGGAGCATTTTCTGGAGGCGGCTAAGTTATCTGGCCAAGATTCAGTGTTTGGGTCACCATGATTACCTCACCAAATGTACTCTGAGGCATCTGGTCACCTGGAGTAACCAAAGGCATTTGGAGCATGATGAATGGGGGTATGGTTGATCCCATGGGTCTGGTTTCCCCAGTCATCGGTTGCTAATCTATTGTTTGCCTTAGTTCATCCTCAGTCTCTTAGACCGGTGTTTTCTCCCGCTCCTCTTGGTCCTTTTGCATTCCCTCCTGGACTTCCTTCTTTGTGGTAGCTTCTTGCTCCGGGACTTCCTTTCCAATGGATATCTCCTCTTTTTCCTGAGCAGCGATCTCTTCTACCACATGATCTATATCCTCATGTAGGTTCATGAGCTCATCTGCCCTGAAGACATCATCAAAATCGTCATGCGGGGGAGAGGTATCCAAAATATTCTCAAGTTCAGGGGAATCCAAACTGACATCTACTGGGGGCATGTTAGGCATACCAGGGCCTTCATTTGTTCTTAGGGTGGGGTTCACCTTCTGCTTCTTCTTCCTTTGTAGTGGGACCTCGGCATCCAAAATACTTGTAGACTCCACCTCAGTGAAAGTCTACCTGCTCATCATTGCGGCCAATGGAGGGGAACCCCCCGGGCGAATAGATGCTACTGGAGTTGCAAGGAGGCCTTGGGAAAGTTGTGCGCTTATCTTCTGGCTTGCAAGCCTCGACGCCTCCATTTTCTCTTTTAACTGTATCATTATGGGGGGCAGACCCTCGGGAGGTACCTTGGCTGGGGTACCCTCTATCTCCTTCCCCTTTCTTGTGTTGGGTCCTGTAGCTCTGGAGGTTGAGGTATATCTCTGAATAATTTGTCCTTTCTAGGTGCTCTTTGGACACACCCGCGCAAAATACTTATGACTATTTTCTATAATAGGGTGGCATACTCCCTTGGTTTTTAAATCTTCTGGGGTGGCCCAATCCACCAAGGAGATCCAACTTGTCTAATCCTTGCTCTTGATACAATGGGTCCTCTAGCAGCCCGTCATTTGAAAAACCCTTCGGGAAACCCCGAAGGTCAAAGGATTTCATCAAGCCTTTAGACATCTGTGAGTGTTGGTAGGCCTGAAGATCTAAACTGTCCTAGCAATCTGCCCAGAAATCTTAAATATCTTCTTTGTGGGGCGGGGACGTCTGGGGAAGTGCTAGTGCTATTTTACCCAATGGATCAAAATTGTTTCAAGGATGGTCGAATTCCACTAGTCCTAGGCTCTTCAGTTCATTTTCTGCCTCTTTTGTTGTGGCTAGACTGCAAGAATAGTTCCCGCAAGAAATTGGGAACGGAACGTTGGTAAACTTCTTCACTGTGAAGAGGGCATGCAGCTCAAGAATTTGTCTGCAGAATTTTAAAAGAATGATTCTATCCCTGCAATACCGGGGAAGAAGATGGGGTTTCCCGGAGAAGTTGGTCACCCAAATATATGTGTGTTGCTGGAATTGAATGAAATAATTCCCCATAGGTGCTCACTAGGTTCATCACCTCTTGCGATAACAGATATCCGGAATCCCGAGTAAGTGTCAAAATATTTTGGTAAATGAAGGCATCATTTACCCTACAAAAATTTGGGAAACTAAGTTCCCACTGGACCTAGGGGTAATGATCCCACATCGTCAACTGACCCAGCCCGTTCATAAGAATGCCCATTGTCTACAAACTCAGAAAAGTCAGTCTTTGTTGGGCCAGTGCCCATAACATGTATGATGTCATATAGAACTTTGAAGTCCAGAGGATGCTCTTCATCTGTGTGTCCACGTGATTGGTGATGATAGCTGCCCAGTTGAATGTCTGGCTGTGAGTGGTGATGCAGTATAGAAATTAATACATCCATGCTGAGAAATCTTGGGCATGGGGCTCTCCAAAGAGCCTGCACATAAATATGATCCCAACCTAGATAGGTTATTTGAAATCCTCACGGGGAATTTCCAGCTTCATCTTTTTGTAATCCCTTCTCAGGGACTTCAGCCAATGGGTGTTGAGATGCTTCCGAGAGAGGAGAGAAGCCTCCTCAAACTCTTTTAATGATGTGGACTGGGGGAGAACAGTGGATCCCTTGAATTGCGGGATCCCCAACCTTGAAGGAAAATTTGTTGTGTCCAGATTGATGATAGTCGCTGGATAATGTAGCGGCCAGGGATCGGCGAGGAGAACAACCTGAGTGGGGGCATTGTAAAGAATTTTTATTTGGATTATCAGCTTTCGTTCTTGCACTAAGAAGGGAAAACTTGCAGCTTTGATGATCTCGGAGGCGGCCAAGTATCTAGCCATAGCATCTTTGTCGGCCTTCTGTTTGTATATGCTTTGAACCAAGCCCTACATTTCAACCCATAGTCTAGGCTCTGTGTCTGTTATATATTGCAACTTAGAGTCCACCTTGGACCCTACGAGAGCACCCTCCTTTGGGTACTTGGAAGTTAGCAGCAGCTTGGCCAGCAGCTTTTTGACCTTCATTTTTGTAGCTGCGCGAGTGGACGTAGTTGTAAACTCTGGACTATCAGGAGGAGCGATCACTTTAGACATCTTGATCAATCAATCTACAACCTGCAAGACTGGAGAACCATCAACACATGATATGATGAAAATAATACTTTAAGGACTTCAGAGAATTCACCACCATTTCGCACCTGCCCAAAAATGTGTTAGCATGCATCAAAATCCCAGAGTAATGAAATTAACATGGATCAGATTCTGACAAACACCCAGGGACTTCGGTGCATTGCATCAAGTGAAAAAAATAGAATGAAGACCCAGGGGCTCCTTAGCACCCAGAGTCTAGAGGAACTAGCCGTTGTCGACATGACCATCAATAAGTTGTACTTGGCTGACATGGGTCGTCACGTGGCCACATGACAGGGGGTGTAATGGTATTGAAGGCGACAAGTGGGCTGATACAGGGGAAGTAAATGCCAGATGGGATGGGATTTGAATGCCCACTCTTGGGAAATTAATCCTGCCATTAAGATGACATGATGGAGGAGAGAGAAATTTGTCATGGCTCGAACCAGCGAGGTGCTGAGTTTGAGTCATGGTGAACACCTCTTTGACAAGCTTGAAAGATAGTTTGGACGTGATAGAGCATGATGAGCTCGACGTAATAGAGGGATATATAGGGAATATACACCCAATGTACAGAGGGCCAAAGCACAATGAGGGATGAAGCACAACTCGTAGGGCTGACCATAAAACAATGACATATATACACTATAAAACAAGGAATTACATAGTCTACAGAATGTACAAGCACCCTCACTATCATACAGAGTATGCAAACATATACATTAGATTACAACTGCATAGAGGGTGGAAAAACCTTTGGCAGAGTCAACCCACCAATGGGAGGTGACAGGAAAGCCAATGCAAAAGGCGCGGTGAAACAAAAACAAACCAAAACAAAACAAAAATGAAGACAAGACGGACAAAAGAAAAAAAGAGCAAACCAGAAAACTAGAGAGGGGAGAGCTGAAGGCTTACCTAGAAGTGTGGGGAATGCAAGGGAGACGAGCATGGGAGGTTCTCTACAACAAGTTCACCTTCAAGCAACCATGAGCGAGCACTGCAAATCACTTTTTTAGTCATTGTTAATCACCAAAGCAATCTGCACTTAATCACTTTGAATTCACCTTAATCGCTCTGGTAATCGCTCTGAGTGTTTTAATCACGGTAAATGTGAAATGACAGGTAACTTCTACTTATACCCCTAGAGTAAAAATGTGTTTCTTTCTCCCTGCAAACTCCATAACAAACAAACCTCCAGACTCCGGGCCCGGGGATTCCATGCTTCCACACCTCCTAACGAAAGAAGACATGACAATAGAGAATCCCGGAGTCTGGAATCCAACCAAATCACAAGAACAAATGAACTCTGAGACTGGGTCTCGGAGACACAAGAAGACAAAAATAAAAAGAAAAACAACCCTCGTGGAAGAAAATCCCAGAGGGAAAATATAGGAAACAAAAGAAACCAAGGAAAAGGGAAAAAAGCGAAAAAGGGGACCCAACATTTTTCCTACAAAATGTAGGGATGGGTATGCAGGGCATAACACCTTCCTTTGTCTTTGTAATCTTGGTTATCTCTTATGTCATACTGTCAGTTGTTTCTGTAGTCTCGGTCATCATTTCTGTCATTAGATCTATCATTTATATTAGTACTCTTTCTGTTAGGGCATCTTGCAGAAAAATGGCCAATCTCTTTACAGTTAAAACATATCAAAGGTAGTTTACCTTTATATCTTCCTTTACCTTTGTGCAATCTTCTAACCATTAAAGCTTCAATTTCATTAAGTTCCTTGTCATCACTATCACTATCACTGTAATTTTTTATTATGTGTTTGCTACTAGATTTGTCAAAATTATTTAGCTTGAAATAAATCAATCTTGCAACAAGGCTATCAACAGTAATATTATTTCCAGGTGTTGCTCTCATTTCATGTATTAAAAAGACTCTTATAGAATAAATAGGCAATAGAGTTCTAAGAATCTTACTCACAATAGTGTCTTCATCAATAGTTCCACCTGATCCTCAAATAGAATTCACAACTTCCTTAAGTCGGGTATTGTACTGTGTTATGTTCTCTCCTTCCTTCATTCTCGTTTCATCAAATTTTCCTTGAAGACTTTCAACTTTAGCTCTTAGTACATTTACATCTCCTCCATAAACAAGTGTAATTTGGTCCCACATCTACTTGGTAGTTGTACATGTCTTGATATCTTCAAATTCATAAGCAGTAAGTGAAGAAGCAATCTCCACCATGATAAGATTATGTTCATGTTTCTCTTTCATCTAATTAACAGTCAAAGGTCCAGTAGGTAGAATGAATTCATTATCTAGATAATCTGCAATGGTGTCTCCAATCTCTGATAGGTATAGTCTCTTTTTGCTTTTCCATGTCAGAAAGTTATCCTTGTTCATCTTCGGTGTGTCTCTCTTATACATTTTGTGATCTTTAGCTTAAGTCCTTCAAAACTTTCTTCTAAGCATTGTATGCTCTAATACCAATTGTTAGAATAACCGAGAGGGAGGTGAATCAATTATCTCCCAATCATCCTACAGTCCCAAATTCCTCAAAATGTGTATAAAAAAAATTCAAACATATAATTCAACTTGGTGAAAAGTATTATGTAATCTCAAACTTTAGTCAATAGTGTTTACCAAGTATCAATAAATTAATATTATGATTGCCGATCTAGGTTAACAAAGTAAAGTGTAAAGTAAAATAACAATCCACAACATTCATGCACATTGACACATAGATTTTTAACGTGTAAACCCTGCTAAGGGAAAACCACCTGGGACCGGTAACCAAAAATATTTTCACTCTTCTGAAGTGAGCTCAGTGAAGATCCAACCCTGTTAAAGGTTACAATGCACACTATTAAATGCGACCTAGTTAGAGGATTTAAAACTAACAGTTCTCTCTTGACCATGCATTCAATATGGGGTCAACATGAAAATAATCAACATTCATTAGAATGTCATAATAAAGACTTTCACTGTCCTACTTGGTTAAGATATTTATCTATAACAATGGTTAAATTGATACATTAATGATCTCATTCAAGTATAACATTGTTTTGCAGATTTTCAGATCTATGCTAAGTACATAATACCTCTGATCAATTTTGTTCACTTCAGTTCATCTCATACTTCATAATTGTTCTGCTCGTTAATGCTCTTTCCTCTATTTTCTCGGTGATGTCTGTAGAAAATGATCAGTTCTGTCTTTAACCAGTTTGATTAGTCATGCATAAAATTTGCATGTGCGCATCCAGTGTAGCATGTATATTCATAATGAATCTCTTGTCTCTTATATAGACATCATGGCTCATTTAATTTCCATCCTTCAGATTTTGCCGCTTAATCTCCATCGTTGATTTTTCCGCTTAAACCATCCTCGGTAGTTATGTTAAAAACACATTTCAATCTTTTTCATCTAATCTTCATTGAATTTCCATAGTCGTTTGATCAAAATAACAAACTTTATCTTTTACCTTGAAATCATCAATTTCTAGCTCAACATTCTAGGCGGCCTCAGTTTGATTAAATTTATCGGTCAATACCTTGTTGTGTCGGTGATCCCTTGTATGGTTATCATTGTGCTCGGTATACACAATGCTTTACCCAGTGTTCACTATCTCCCGGCATATACAAAACTCTTCATTTACCGACCACATAAACATTGTTTGTTCTAGTTCTTCAATTCATAACAAATTTTTTCAACCATAATGATACTCAAATAAGTTGACATCAATGAAAATACATTAACTGATAATGTTTATCATCACATCTGTAACTCGGTTGATTATCAACAAATGACTTCAAACATACAATCATTGGTAGTTCATCAAACTCCATCCACTTTTCTTATATTTTATCTTGACATCTTATCCATGTCCTCCATCTCATATTCCTTGTCTTATATATTTCCTCCACCCCCCTTCTATAATCCTATATAAGTCCATCCTCCTTTCCCATGTCTTTTGATCTTGATTATCCTATGTATTTCCTCCATTCCATATTACTCATATTATCCATATCTTCCATATCATATCCCATATCTTATTCATGCCTTCTATCTCCTAACCAATCCTAATCCATCCACCTTCCACTTGAATACCTCTTCTCTTGAACAAAAACTAGAGGCACTCAAACATCCATGCATGCTTTGGACAATACCATCCTTTATCTCCTCAATGCATATCATTTTCAAGACTATACATCCATCTCATTTAGCCTTTATCCACCATCTCTCCATCCTTCATCGTCCCATGGGGGAATCCTTTGAAACATTGTTCTTGGATCCTACTCCATTTATTCCCCATCCTTTAGTCTTCCAATCACATCCCTTACACACCATCCTTCCTTTTCATGCATTCTTTACCCCATCTTCCCATCCTTTATTTTCCTACTACTAGTGTGGGTATTTCACTCCTTTACCACATAGTTCTTGAATCTCCATCCTTTAATCCCATATTCCCTATCCATCCATTCCATCCATCTATCTCCCATCCAAGCCAGCTCTCCATCTCCATCATTCCTTGGTTCTCCCTTGTCATCGGTCCCAATCCATTTTATCTTCCCTCCATATTTGAATTCAATTCTATCCAATTCATTTATCTTCTAATCCAATCCATTCATATTCCCTTATATTCAATCTATTTATCTTCTATTCTAATCCATTCATATTCCCTTATATCCAATCTATTTATCTTCTAATCCAATCCCATTCTATCCAATTCATTTATCATCTAAATCCAATCCATTTATATTCCATTATAATCACTCTATGTCTCTTCTAATCGAGTTCATTCATCTTCCATTCTATCACAATCCACTCTATTTCATCTTCCATTCTATCTGATTCCTCTTATCTTCCTTCCTATCCCATTCAATCCATTTATCTTCCTTCCATCCTTTTTAATCCATTTATCCTTTATCCATCTTCCAATCTCATTCTATCCAATCTATTTCTCTTCTAATCCATTCTATCTTATCTTCCATTTCTATCTTCTAATCCAATCTATCTTATCTTCCAATTCTATCATATTCTCCACTTCCTCTTATCTTCCGTCCTATCCAATGCAATCCATTTATTCTTCCTTCCAACCTCCAATCTATCTTATCCTCCAATTATATCATATTCTCAAAATTACTCTTATCTTCCTTCCTATCTAATTCAATCTATTCATCTTCCTCCCATCCTATTCACACCTCTTATCATCCAATTTCATTCTATCCAATCCAATTATCTTCCTTCCATCCTATTCAAGTCATCTTATCTTCCAATCCCATTCCATCCAATTCATTTATCTTCTAATCCAATCTATCTATGCTTCCAATCCTTTCATATCAAATCCATTTATCTTCTAATACAATCAACTTTTCTTTCTTCCATCCTAATCAATCCATCATATCCTCCAATCTCATTTTATCCAATCATGTTCCTCCTTCATCATCTAATCACATGTTATTATACCCATTCTAATCCTATCAAACTGAACTTTATCCCGTCATACTGAGCTTTTCCTAGATTCTTTGCCCGCATAAGTTTTATCAAAACAATTTAGAGATTAACTTTCTGAATTCCTTGTTCATTTCACAGTTATTTTCAGTGAATTCTTATTTTGACATCAATCAATCTTTTCTCATCAGGATGCATCCTTCCAACATGAGCTTATCAATCCTCTATCACACAATCACGTTCATGGAAAGAACTTTGGACTGAATGACTACTTGGTCATGATGCCTTTTGTTGATTTTATCTTTGTGTTTCACTAGACCCTACTCATTATTGCCTCAATCTTAAATATCTTGGTGTATCTTGGATGGTGTATATATCAGAATATTTGTCATTTTTGGAATGATATGTTTGTGGGTACTTTAGTGCATATTTGTTGGTCATGCAATTATGGTTATGTATGCCTCACTGGGGCAGGGTCTCGTGCACTTCCACCAAGTCCCTAATCAATATTTGGGTGTACTATGGCTTCCTCATGAGTGTCACTGCACTAGTTCCGCCATGATTTTTGATCTACATCGATGCTCTTAAATCTACCTTGTTTGTCTGAGAGTATAGTCCATGCAAAGGAACCATGTCATCCACATTTTATAGCATGTGATGCATACCTCCTCTTTCAAAATAAACTAGGGTGTGCTCTCTGATATTAACACAATACAATCCCAAAAAATTCATGTAGTTAGGTTGCATTAGTTAGGTTCATTTAACATTCTTGCAATCTTCATTATGAGGCTCCTATTTATTCACCATTCCCCCATCTTGATTGGGGCATGATGTCCCCGATCTACCCTAGCTCTACCCCCGATCCCCCCAAGGAAGCATCTCGCGGCACCAACCCATTTCCCCTTTTTCTCTATTCCTCCTCATTCTTCTTCCTCCCTTCTGCCTTTTTCGAGAAAATTCCACAATCATCAGTTAAAGAAATAGTACCTTTACCTCTAATCATGGAGGGAGAACCATTTCCAAATGTAACCATTCCTCTATCACATAGTTCCATGGTTATGAATCTATCCTTATCTCCAGTCATATGGTGTGTACAACCATTGTCAATGATCCATTCATTGTTACAGTTTACACTTAAGACCAAAGCTTTCTCTTCACTGATATCGATGTTTTCAGTAGAGGGATCTTATTTTATAGAAACAAACACTATTTCTTCATCATTATCATCTCTATCAGTGTTGTATTCATTTTATTCTTCTTCAATGATGTAACATAGCTTTCTGTTCTTCTAAGTAAAATCATTGTACTTCTTGTATTTATCTTTATTTTCTCTATCATGTTCCTTTTTTGGTTTTTTCGAACATCTGCATGTGAAGTGACTGATTTGTCTATAATTCTAGCATGCAGTAGGCCTTTTCCCTTTGTATCTTCCTTTACCTTTGGGAAATCTCCTAGTGATCAAAGCTTCAAGGTCTTCTAATTCTTTCTCCTCGGCTACTAATCCTCCATATTCGTCAGAGTCATAAACAACAATCTTTCCTTTTCTAGATGATCCAATATTATTTGCAGCTTGAAATGCAACTTCACTAGTAGGTTGGCTATTGTCAAAATTACTTAATTCAAATATTGTAAGCCTACCAATAAGAGAATCAATTGTGATCTTACTCTTATCAATTGTTCTTCTCTCTTGTATAGTAGAAATTCTAATAGCATACCTATGTGGTAGTGTTCTGAGAATTTTACTTACATCACTTTCTTCCATCTTTCCGCCAGCTCCTTTGATTGTTGCGACAATTTCTTTTATCCTGGTTCCATATTGTGTAATTGTTTCTTGATGTTGCATTTTCATTTCATCATATTTTCCTTTAAGTCCATCAAAATTTACATGTAATACATGTTCGTCTCCACCATGTACTTGTACCAGCTTATCCCACATCTGCTTGGCTGAAGGTAAATCTTGTATATCAACATATTTTGAGTTGTGTAAGGCGCTTGCGAGCTCTATCATCACAGATTTATGAATCAACTTCTCTTTCTTCTCTTCTTCAGTAAGTACACCGGTAGTTTGTACATATTCATTGATGATGAAATTTGCTACATTATATAAGAGTCCTTACAGGTCTAATCTCATCCTACTTGTCCACATTCCAAAGTCATCTACATTCTTATTAAGATTAAGTGCGTCCTTCCTATACTTCTTAAGATCTTTGCCCTGAGCGGTTAAGCTTCCAAATCAGGGAACCAATGCTCTGCTACCAATTGTAGGTATAGGAAAGGTTACTGAGAGGGGGGTGAATCAATAATTTCCAACTTAACCTTTAAAACTCAATCCCAAATATTCTGTTAACAGATTTACCAATTATAGCTTAGTTAACCTATAACAATGGTATCAGTTATCATAACATTAAACATCCATGCAACATAAGATAAACATTTATACAACATTAACACCATTATTTATCTCATGGAAACCTGATTAGGGGAAAAACCATGGTGTGAGATCAGTGCCCACAAATAGTTGTACTCTTCTAAAATACACCTGGTTAAGAGCTTGCCCGATTAAGGGTTACAAAAGCATTGTTAGATGCTACCCAGCTATGGGATTTACCTAGAGACTTTTTAAAGTATTATACCCTATGAGGAGTAACCTGGTTAGAGGATTTTAAACACTCTTTCAAGAATGTCACCCTATTAAAGGATTTACAATAGACCTGTTAGGGTCACTCAATCTGTCACAATTATTAGAGAGTAACAACTTACAAAATGATATGTAATTTGCACTATCTTTGCTATATCAGATCCAATAAAGTTCCTTAATATAATAACATACCATTCCAATCCTTTGTATCCTCTTCTGTGATCGCAATTATCCTTCTCCAATATGTTCCACTATTATTCTATCTTCCTCATCACGATACCAATCTTCATCTTCTTTCTTCCTTAAGTAGATAATCGTTAATCATCAAAACCTAAACCTAGATGCAACGATCATAACTTCATCATCTTATTAAATTATTTCCTGTTCTTCCTCCTTGTCGGCTGTGATGAGATTTTCCCTTTTACCTGATAGTTTTCGGTTGCGGTTGCCAATAGTTAACCTCCTTATGCCAATAAAACGTCCTTATCCCTAATAGTTAATACTTTTCTTCTTTGACTATTTGACATCAATAAAAACTCTATAATTTATCTAACATTTTCATCAACTTAATCTCCTTAACAACTAGAGCAGTTATGCCAACAATCTCTCCATATGCCAACAATTTTTAAGGAACAAATCTATAAAAATAGCAGTAGAGGAAGCAAAATATATTTTTAAGGAATACATTTTCTTCTGTATGATGTTTTAAGCTCTTTTAGAGTGTAAATTATATAAGAAATGGTCACTTGTGATATTTTGCACCTTTGATAATTATAGAAATAGAACACACAACAAACAGGTGTGTTATTACATAGTTTCCTACAGTCACTACTGTGTAGCTAGTTTCATTTCTAGCATTTTTATGTTTTCAATTTTGTTTATTTCTTCATTTGATTTTTTATACATAGTGATAGAATAGATTAGAGAAACCCACTGTGCATATGTATTTCAAACCCATTCCAAGTATACATCCCTAGGTTGACAATTTAATTGTATTCTATGTCAAAGAAGGGTTGCTCAAGAATATAGGTTACTTTTGAGATGATAGACTTATTATCTATTCAATCACAAATGGATAATGGAACTCCACTATGTAATTTTAATTCTCTTATTGAACTTGGTCATCTTGGCTAGAGTGTATTCATGTGTCTTGTGTGTGTAAGCCTTCTTGCCTTATTGCATTGAGTGATTGCTTGGGCCATATGACTATTCTGTGAGCATGGTGGGGTGGGCCTAAGGGTATTACATGATCAGGTGATGTGGTTAGCCACCATTAGGGTCGATGTATAAATTTGAGTGTGGGCCCAAGGACTACTTCACCTCTCTTCTTGCAATTCTATCTCATAAATGTATTTATGACTATTATAATGTACTTGTATTTGTTGTATTGTAAGGTAATGGGTATTGTAATGATGATTTGATGTATTAGTATTGAGTTAATTAAGCATCGATGATATGTATTTGTACCTTTGTAGTAGGTAGAACTGTATTTAAGTTGTATAACTCAGTCGATGGAGTTTCTAACAAAAATTCTTTAGTGTTTGGACTAAATTTGTGAATAGGCATATGAGGATGTCCATCAACATCTAGATTGATCGGTGCCTCTGCCTACCAGTTAGAATCTCCAACTCACTGGTCTAAGAAAAATAAGTCACTATCTAGGACCTATCTATAGATTAGTATCTGTGACTACGGAATGTTGTCTGCACATTGGCATTTTGTCTGGGAATTGACGTTTGCACTTGTCAAACGACTCTGACCAGTTTAGTTTCTTACTTTATTTGTTGACCCATTTGTGATATTTTTAGGGGGTTTGGACTTACCTTCATGTTGTTTAATTATCCAAATTATCATGATTATTCTATGCATCAATGAATAATTGCAAGATTGGTTATCAGAAGAAAACTTCAATTTAGTGCACTAAAATAAACCTAGAACTTGATAGATTGTATGGGAGATTGATATAGTCATCTCGTAGTGTGGCCATGTGTACTTGACCATCCTAGGATTTGGCAGATCATAAAATCTAATATGATCTCGCATGGTAACTTGAAGGACGAATTTCTCTCATGTCATTTATGTTATGGAGTGTCATGGAACCCTTTGAATTGTTAGTAGACTTTCACTAGTACTTGTTTGTGAAATTATTAGTTGGATTATCCTATTTTTATGTACAATGTGATGTTATGTTATGCATGTTTAATGCAATTGTATTAAAAAAATTTATATTTTTAGTGTATGTTTTACCATATGTTCTGTGGGTTCCTTAGTGGAGAGTTACAATAGTACTAAACCCATAATGAAGTTACAAGCTTTGAAGGATCGACCAAGAAAGATGTCTTCCACAATAAAATGTTGCAACATGAGCTTGCATGAATAATGAGATTGAATTTATATGAAATTGATATATTACCATGTACAATAAGCCTTGCTTATATAGGCAAAGTGATGAGGTAGGAAAACAAATGTCAATGGCCTAAAATTAAATAATGAGACATGGCCACATTATAAGCTAGCTTCTCGAATGCCACCTAGGATAATTAACATGATCCTATAAAAATCATAAATAACAAGTTATATATAAAGTAACTTTATGACATCTAACTTATGACAACTAATACCTAAGTAAACTTAACATGTAAATTGTGTCCTCTTTACTAGGAATCAAGGTACAAGATTGTATTAGGACATTAGAGTCACTTGAAAAAATTTGTGATCTATGCTCTCGACATTCCTACTTATGTCTAATATAGGAGTAGTGGGAAGGGAATTTAAAAGAGTCTTAAATCAATCTTCAACTTTTAAGTAAGCTTTGTCAAATTTGTAACTTAGTGTAGCATTTACTAAAGATGAAGCATCAATTTTAGTCTTTTGGAGGATTCGAGACTGAAGAGTTTTAACAACGTTGAAGAAGAGATGGGAAGATGAGGAGGTGTGTGGCATGAGAAGGGGATGGGGGAACATAAGGTAGACCTCTTGAGTGCAAACAAAGGAATATGAAAATTATAGATGAAAAGATAGGAATTGAAGATGAAAATAAAATAAAGAAAATTTGAAAATGTAAAATTTTGCAGCTATGGTTGCATAGATCTAGCTAAGAAAAAATAGAGAAACTTGTAGAATAGATCAAGAAAAATAGAGTTGCTTAGAATGAAAATATAATTCCATAAATTACATTACAAAGGTTGAAGATTTATACAACATTAACCACTGCATAAAATAATAAATCATGGTGAAGAACCATCAAATAAGAAACACTTCTCCTTTAGTTAGATTTAGCGCATAACTGAGATCACCCTTCACATGCAAAGAAAAGAATGCATCATATCAAAGGAGAAATTGGCGGACCAGATCCATAAATCATAGTTTTGCATTGAAGTGTAACAAAAGTTCACCGTAATTTTTTGTGAGAACAGAATTCTAACACCAACACCCCCTCTTAAGTCTAAATAAAGAGATAGAAGAGAGGAAAGAGAAGAGGAAAAAGGGAAAACCTAGTGGGAACAAAACCCACCCTCAAAATTAACAAGAGATGCAACATAAAATCTTTTGTGACAAGAAAAGTATGGACATATATTGAATGATAACCACCATAGTGTTGAATGTAGAGACTCATTTGAATCTAGGATGAAGATTAGGATCAATTTGCATTAGTGCCCCTAATGATACTACTCAAACAATGAGCAAATGTCAAACAAAGGAAAAACATATGTCAATCAAAGAGACAAAACAATAATCTACATACGTGTCCCCAAACAATGAATAAATGGAAAAAAAGGCAAAACATTTATCAGTTAAGGATGCAAATGACACATGAATCTATACGAGTGACCCTAACGACACTGCTCAACCATGCAAGAACAAATTGCTACTTGAAAATACAGATTCCAATTATCTGTAAAATTGATCAACCATGGAACCAAGGAAGCATCAACATGAACAGTAGAAACCCCTCCATAAAAGAGAGGCAAGAAAGGTCCACTAGCATGGTGTCACTAAAGAGGAAG
Organism: Thuja plicata; assembly: GCA_018584345.1. Taxonomy (NCBI): domain Eukaryota; kingdom Viridiplantae; phylum Streptophyta; class Pinopsida; order Cupressales; family Cupressaceae; genus Thuja; species Thuja plicata. The sequence goes on from MU224533.1 coordinate 421,277, forward strand.
TGAAGGCAAGGCCCATGCAAAGAGAGCATGACCTTGGCCTTTCTATGATGCACAATTCGGTTCAACCTCTACTGCTATGAATGTTTGAGACAAGCCTCTACTTGTTTTCCTAAGTAGAATCTGTACCTTCCATTTGAAATAATTTTATGGTGTAAGAAGAGAAAAGGATGAAAACTCTATTCTTTCAAGCTTTGATCTTTGGTAGCTGCAAAAAAAAAACTTACATTTCTTTTCCTATCTCTCGCTCTGATATCATGTAGAATTTTACAAATATGGATACATAGATCTAGCTAAGAAAAATAAGTGAAACTTGCAGAATAGATCAAGAAAAATAGAGTTTCTCAGGATGAAAATAGAATTCCATTACAAAGGTTGAATATTTCTACAACATTAACCACCGCATAAAATAATAAATCACGATGAAGAACTATCAAATAAACAACACTTATCCTTTAGTTAGAGTTATCACATAACTAAGATCACCTTTCACATGCAAAGAAAAGAATGCATCACATTAGAGGAGGAATCGATGAACCAGATTTGTAAATCATAGTTTTGCACTAAAGTGTAACAAAAGGTCACCATAAATTTATGTGAGAACATAAGTCTAACACCAACAAAAAATAGGGAATGTATGTGAAGGAGAAGTGTAAGACATGTGAAAGGAGGAAGCTTAGTAAATAGAGATAAGATGCACAAGAAGGAAGGGACATAAACAACTCTAGAGTATAAAGGAATTGTGTGACAAGTAAGTTCAATTAGTGTAGCCAAATTGAGTTTGCAATTGATGACCAAAAAAAAAGAAACAAAGAGTGATAATTTTGTAGATTTAGTGGATGGTGTGAAGAAGAGGGTATGATAAGTTAAAAGAGAGATAGATCTAATAATAGTTGATTGGGCCTAGGGCACCGAGAAAGAGAATGGGTGCATAGGTTGAAAGAGGGAGAATGGAGGTTGCAAAAAAATTTAAAAAAAAAAAAAAATCTAGGCAAGGAAAGAGGTGCTTAGGAACTTGAAAAGAAAAACCAATAAAGGAGTTAGATAATAGAGTCTAGAAGTCTGGAATTGCAGATTTCAAGAGATACAAAGAGGGGCACTAAGAGAGGGAAATTCAAATAGAATAAATGAGAACTTGAAATGTTGTGTATGAAATAAGAAGAGTGTGAGGTGCAAAAAGAGAATATGGAAAGTCAACAAATTAAGTCTTAATAAATTTCAGATTTAGAGGCAGTATGGTGGAGATAAATTAAAACAATAAAAATTTGTCTAGCATCTATCGATTACAAATTAGTTGAAATCCATATTTTAGTTAAAATCTTGTTATTGGGAAAATAAGTGTATAAGAGGATTTCGAATGTGAATAAAATAATAAAGGTGATGTATATTCATATTGTTATGATTTTGCACCATTTTGTAAAACTTTTAAGTTTCACTTGTGTTATGTATTTGTGCTTTATTTTTGAACTTTGGTTGTGAGATTGGGTTGTTTGGTAAGGCCCCACAATCTCACTTCATCACCATTCCTCAAACAACACTCCAGAATCCTTCCCAAACTCATTTTTCCTTACATCACTTCCAAATACCTAAAGGAACTCAACTCACACATTTTTAAGTAAACAAGGTAAAACAAGCATAACATACTTACAAGTTTCCTTCCAAGGCATAACTTGAACTCAAAAAATAAGGGAGGATAAATTATCTCTCTAAAATCTTGACATGTTGAGATATATATCTATATGCAAGGCTCCTTCATATTATCAACCCTCTCATCTCCTCTCAAAATAAGCATTCTCAAAAAATGAGAAATGGTTAATGCACCACTCTTCCTTCCCAACTAGATAACTTGGTAACCTTGGATGGGGAGGTGTAGAGTGTACTCTTGTCCATCAATGTGGGTATTTTCCACAATAAAGAAGGGGACATGCACTTGGATACCATATCAATATTTTCGCCCCCTCTATACTTCAAAACTCATCACTCTCATTTATGAGACTTGATGGGTTATATCGTGTCCTGGGATATTGCATTTCCAATGAGTCCCTACCTCAAAGTTACAGACCTTAGGGGTCTATTTTTTCACTTAAAACAATGTAATTGACCAAACAAAACTCCTTAAAGGCCTTATTCAAGGTCCATCCCAATTATAAACCTAACTAGGGTTCCCAAATCCTAACCCTACTTACACAACATATGACTCAAAATTAGTTACCCTGACAACCACAATTAAACGTGGCCCATCATATTAAGCCTCGTAAACTTAATTATCTAAGATAATAACTTTTGTTTCTTTGTCAATTGAAATGGGGTTGAGCTCATAAATTCTCAACAAGGTATTTGACTTGGTTTAGATGTTTCTCCTTTCTCTTGTAGGTACACTTACCTTCCTACACAATATAACAAGAAGTATAGTTATATCAAAAATAGTAAATCATATTAGTTGTTAATCAAATTACATAATTTTACTTGTGGGCCATTATCTAGCAACTTATTCATTAAATTCTAGAATGGAACAACAAATGCATCTTATAATTTCTAGTGAATTCCAACAATTGGTATGTGTATACATCTTCCTTAAATAAACTATTGATGATCCATCATAATGCCAAAAAAAAGAGGCAAGAGTTATTGATTACCTATTAGAGGCCATTCAAAAGCATGTTCAATTTTCATCATAATTTAAATACATTCTCCTCATGGCATCTTGAAGAAAGAGAGATACCTAACCCCGAACATGTTTATCAACAATATAAAGAATATTTCCAATATGAAAAATACACCACTTTATTTACAACCATAATTCTATGTAAAAGAAATGCATATAGAAAATTAGGGTTTTATTAGTGCCATAGGACATGAGATCTTATATCTTATTCATAAAAAAGGAGCAAGGTATATAACCAATACTACACATAAGTATACTATTGATAAATTAATATTTTTAATCAAATTAAAATGCATAAATATAGTTAACATTATTCTACTTACACTATTTATTTTTTGAAAACATTTAATCTATTGTAATAATTGAGTTGTGTTTCTCACATCCATGGTGTTTGAATACCTATGATAAAAGGAACATTTTCTATATGTTTGGATTTTTATAGTAGAAGTTATCTTTCTCCTTTACTTGCCATAAGTTGACATTTTTTGCATCATCTTCATTCTTTTGGGATCAAATGAAGCATACTCTATTATATTCATTCAACACGTCTTTTCTCAATAAGCATACATCTCTCTTATTCATCAACTTAATCAAACCATGGTCTAAGTAGTGTTGTTTGCATATTGTGATGATCCCCACACCTATTAGTGATAAGCGTTCAATATTCATGATCTACATCCATTTGACAACCTTAGTGAAAAATTGCTTCTTGGATCACTAGAAAGGTCATTCCTTCCATAACAAAATTTAGTAATAGAATCAAAATGGTTGCACTCATTATATCTAATTATTGCAACTCATAGACTACCAAACATGATAATTATGAAAGTGGGTTCGACAACCCTGTTTTTGGTAAATCTTTGTATCTTTTTCTTGTTTTTACATTTACATATATTGTCCTTAGGGCTAAAAACACACTAATTTCTATTCATACACACACCCACACACACTTTTATTTTAATATTAAGTGATATACCAAAAACTTTATGTAAAATATAACACAGTTATTGGTTATATCAAATCTATACAAACCTTGAGTTTGTCTTGGTAGTGTGGATGGTAGGGTTTGTTGAGTTGTCCTCTCTATATATTTTGCATATAAATGTTGTCTCTACATTTTGCATATAAATGTTGTCTATGTAATATCCAACTAACCTTCTCCTTTGACAAAATGAGGGAGCCTTGCAAGAGGGATTGCAACACATAAGCCCATCTCACCATTATAATCTCTAATAGATGTTCATTCAAGGTCCTCACTTTGAAATGGTTTCTTTGGTTGTGAATATCTTGCACATGTAGTTCGATGAGTAGTTCCCATTTATTTTTTCTAATCATTTTTAATAAAATTAAGATGATCAATAGTCCTATGTATTTTTTAAAAATTAGTGAACAACTATACTAATTCTCTATTCACTCCATGAATTAAATGCACACTACTGACTATGGGGAAATCCTAAAATATGCAATAATTTTTTAATACAACCTAGTGGTACTTTTGTTCCATATATTTGATAAAAATTTGCTCAAAAACATAACTCAATTAGGAGTGAATTTATCAAGAGAAGATAAATAATTCATATTGGTATATTTTAATAGAAAAAATAAAAAATAAGTAGATAGGAAGGTTGGATTCAACAAATGAAAGATGGGAAAAGATAAGTGTTGAATAAAAATATAACAAGAAAAATAAGATCTAACTTTTTTATTCTTCAAAGAATTGAAATAGCCTATGAAATATGAATAAATATGAATACAAAACATTCATTAATTATATTAACAAGAGCTAAGAAATAAAAATATTGAAACTAAAATTCTTTAGAGGAAAGGGAACTCAAAAAATAAAATACATGCACCTTTAAATTGTTGGATCTCAGACAAGAAATAGGTTGTAAATAACTATAAAACAGGGGGAAAGAACCAAGAGGTTGTGGTCATTTTAATTTTTCTCTATTAACCACTTTTTATGTATATTTTAACACTCTTTTGAAAATAAAATTAATTGCAACTTTATTAATTGTCTATCCTAAAACCTAATGGAGATGTGAATATTTGTTCTGATTATAGGTTGCCTAAAACTGTGAAGAATATATCATTTGATTATCTTTTTGCCAAAGAAGTATGGAATTTTTTTGGAATTATTGTGAATAAGAATCTCAGTGTTTGGGAAATCATTGTGGGTTATGCCTTTAACCTTAAGAAAGATGTTAATGTGTTTTGTTATATTCTCTCTAGTGAAATTATATGGTTTATTTGGAGATTTAGGAATAATGATATATTTTATGGTCATGAAAGAGTGCTTACTGAGTCACTCAGGAGACTCGTAACCCATTATTTGATTTGGAGGGTTATAGTTACGATGAAGCTCTCCAAGGATAAGTTTGAAAGACTCTTGCAAGTTGGTATTGTTAGGATCTTTACATGGGAGATCTCTCATGGATACACATGGTCCAAACACTTTGAGGAAAAGACCCCGACTAAAGTTGGTCTCTCTAACTTCATGGATGAGGTAGTGATGCAGGAGCATCTTGAGTTCATTACAATCTTGCATCAACCAAACAAATCTGAGTTTTTTTTGTTCCTGATCACCAGTAGCTGAGTCTTTTTGTTTCTGGTCACCGGTTTCAGTGTTTCCTATCGCGGTCAAGTTCTACATATCCTTGGTGGTTACAGTCATAGATTTGTGTTATGGAGATCATTAGGGGACTTTTCCTATTATCACAACTCATTTGGATTATCGCGCCTAAAGTTATGCTAGATTGTTTGGTTGTGTTTAGAATATGTTCTTCATGTTCTTGAACCCATCAATGTTTGGATCTTTGGTTGGATTTACTTGCTCGACGATGGTTATGGCTCATTTTCCTATATGACTTCATGTTTGGCCGACCTATTTGTATGATCATTCATTGTCATTTATTCGTTGGTCAAAGATCTTACATCAGAGGCTGAATGGGAGTTAGTTGGTAATACATTTTGTTTCTCTTGGGAAATGTAATCTTGTGGTTGACCTCTTAGGTCGCGGTCATGTATTTAAGTTGGATCTTGGTCCTTGTTTGGGGGGAGTTGGAGGAAGTGAGTTATGGTTTGAAGGAGGTTGTTTTGCAGTCATAGGTCAGGAAGGATAATTAGGTTTCTTTGTAATAAGTCCCTTGCATTTGAGTTGGGCATGTTTACTTCTATTGCAGAGCTCTGTAATTGTTTTACCTGTTAATGAAAAGGTTGCATGTGTGTTCTATACTCTAGATTTGTGTATTTGCTTCTTGAAAACTTTTAGTTTCTGCTATGTAACTCTTACTGCAAGGTTGGATTATTCATTCCTTTGGACCCTCTTACCTTAGCTGCGTTAGGTAGAAGCACAAAGGAGGGAGGTGAGGGCACCTGCAACAGAACCTTAGATTGCAGCACCAGAGCTTGAGATTGTAGTGGTGGCCCCAGTCCTTGTTGTAGTAGTTGCACCTATCCCAGTGGTCGATGTGGTTGTGCAAAAGTGGTGTGAAGGTCCATTAGGATGGGTGTATTAGTTTGTGGAGATCATTAAAGACAGGCAGCATGTTGGCATCAGGCCATGATGATAGTTTTATATGTTTTTTGGCTGAGTATCACAAGAATTTGTATTTTGTATCATGATGTATCTTTTTGTTTATAGTTGTGTAAGGACAAAACTTGTTTACTGTGGACTAATATACTTTTCATGGCTACATAAGTCTAAGAACTAATCTACTTGTCAACCATATTATAATCAATAGAAAAAAAAATTAATTGCATCTTTTAAGAAGTAACAAGTTAGAAATAAATGTAAATGAGGGAAGGGACAAGATGTTGTGGAGAATTTTACTCTACTAACCACATTTTATATCACATAACATTTGATTAGATGTCATTTTTTCAAAAAAAAAAATTGGGATAAATGCACAATTATGGAGATATCTAGAAAGGATAACAAATAATGGAAGTAAATAGAAAAAATAAGATGTTAAAAAGAACATTGAATTTGAAAAAGGATGCAAAAAATACAATAATTAGCACCTAGATTAAGGTAAAAAGATATGACAAGGTGACTAAATGAAACTTGAAACATTATGGGTATTGAAATTAAAATGAGTACAAATTATAGAGTATAAATCACAAAATGAATGAAATTTTTTATGTTGTGAATTCTATGCGAGTGTAGATTAAATATGAAAAAAATTGGAAATCTCTATGAATGTGGCACTTGATTACTATATTAGTGGGTGAAATGACCTATAAGGTGTAGATAAACTTTAGCTCAATATCACTCCATTTTTTTGGTGAACTTTTTCATTTTGAGACCTTGTTCCAACTTGCAATAAACCTATGAGTATTCTTAAATAGGAGATTCATATTTAAATATAGGGAAAAGAAAAATTGATTATGTTGTTTAGGAGACTACTTCAGCCTATCTTCTATTGAATATATTTTAGCTTTTGCTCAAAATCACTAATATGAGATTGAAAAATGTTTGTATAAAACTAGTAATGATGTCCTACATATGATGCTTGCGATGAATAATTTAAATAAAAAATCCCTATGAGGTCAATCTAAGGCAAGATAGTGTGTGATTGTAATAAAGGACAAAGCGAGTTGTAAAAGGTGATTAAAAATGATAAATAAGGAAGATGGTAAGCTTAGTATTTAGAAATAAGGTTTCATGGATAGACATTTTCAAATTGGGCATGAAATAAAAGGTTTATATTAGCTCAAAATAATGGTAATATGGGATTTATGATCTGACAATTGTATTGGAAAAGGATCAAGGGCTTAAGGGAGACTCCTTAGCTTCTAATATTCACTTTTAAGCATGTTTCCATATTTCCTTAATAATGTGCCTATAATTTGCCTTTTTAAAGATAAGCCAAGAAATTAGGTTTTTAAAACAATGTCTAATTAATAAAGTGTTAGAAAAAAAAGGCTTAAATGTGGATCCATACAAGTGTCAAAACAAATGAGTAAAAAACATACTTCGGTTTAGAGAAAATACAAGCAATAAATGTTTGGTTTGAAGAAGCACAAGATCAAGGGCTTCCTTAAGACATAGATGACCTTGCATGTTATAGGTTGTATTCCCTAGAAGTAGTTAGAGGTGTTTAGCTTAGGGTTAAGGAGTTTGCATTGTTAATCTATAATCATCAAGATGACTAACAATGGGTATAAGTTGAGGAAAAACATATTAAAGATACTAGTACAAAAATATAATTAGAAGTTACAAGTTTGTGATTCCATCATTATAGTAAGATAATGCAAATATGTTTATTACATTTTTAAATCAATTGAAAGATGCTAGATATTAAGGTTTCCAAAAGTCAATAGAGGCAAAAAAAAAAATCTATTATTGACATTCAAATAAAACATAACCTATTTATTTTATAAAAGACATATTTAGAAATTTAATAGTATTCATATTATATATAATCGAGTTCAATTCACTTCATTTGATAAACATTTTTACCCTAAGAATAAACAAAAGGTAAGCAATGAATTTTTACATTATGAAACATTCATTTCATTGCTTCTCATTTTCCTATTTCAATTAAATACTATTTATTTCATATTTTTCCTTATTTAATACTATTTATTAAATATATTCTTTTTTCTCCATCATTTCTGATTTTTTTAAGAAATTTTAATAGTTAGTTGCATGCATCTAACATGAAAATATGCGTTCAAATGACCTCTTCAATTGAAAAGTACATATGTGAAGACATTAAAAATTTTAAACAAAGAGAACAACTTTTAATAGTTAACTATATGTATCTAATATGAAAACGTTGAAATAACCTCTTCAATTCAAAAGTACATGGGTGAAGACATTAAAAATTTTAAACAGTTTAAACAAAGAGAAGAACTTTTAATAATTAACTACATGCATCTAACATGAAAATATGCATTGAAATGACCTCTTTAATTCAAAAATACATGCGTCAAGGCATTAAAAATTTTAAATAAGGAGAAGAACTTTTAATAGTTAACTGCATGCATGTAACATAAAAATATGCGTTGAAATGGCCTCTTCAATTCAAAGTACATGCATGAAGGCATTAAAAATTTTAAAGATGGAGAAAATACCTGTTTACGGCAGTTAAGAGCCGAAAAAATAAGTGTCAGCTGGATTTAGCTCGAGTTATATATGATGGGTCCATTTTGGGTGCTGGATATCTTTTACCCTCGAATTCGGTACAAATCTTCGATCCACGCGGTTGAAAGCAGAGTGAGAGCGCCTAGCAATGGAGGAAGATGGTCGGACATTGCCATTGTTACATACAGAAGCCCATGGTAAGCGCAATGAGCTTGCGAAAAAGAGCTGGATTGAATCCAAGAAGCTTTGGTATATTGCTGGGCCTGCCATATTTACTGCTATCTGCCAGTATTCACTTGGAGCCATTACTCAGACCTTCAAAGGCCATTTGGGCACCATTGAGCTCGCAGCTGTGGCTATTGAAAACTCTGTTATAGCTGGACTGGCTTTCGGAACCATGGTAAAAAAAAATATCCAGTACTCTGTTTCTAAATTGGGTTTTAAAACTCTGTTATAGCTGGACTGGCTTTCTGAACCATGGTAAAAAATATATTCAGTACACTCTGTTTGTGAATTGGGTTTTTAGGTACTTTAGGCCAAATTGGATTGTATATGTGCTTTTGCATCGATTTTGAATGATATTCAGTTTCTAACATAGATTCTCCACGGTTTTTTTCATTGCCATGGTTCAGAACTTCATGCATCAGGATTTAACTACTTTTGTTTTGGGTTAATTATATATTTGTGCAAATTTCTTTCAACATGTTTTTGGATAGATTGGTCTCTGTAGAAAATGAAATGACCAAGCTCATCTAACTTGAATATCATTGCAGCTAGGCATGGGAAGTGCTTTGGAGACACTATGCGGCCAGGCCTTCGGAGCAGGGCAGATACATATGATGGGAATATATATGCAGAGATCATGGATCATACTGAGTGTCACAGCCCTGTTTATATTTTTACACCCCCAATTTTGAAGCTATTTGGGCAATCTGATGAAATTTCAGAGCTCGTAGGGAAGTTTGCCATATGGATGCTTCCCCAGCTGTTTGCATATGCTCTGAATTTTCCCGTCCAGAGATTTTTAGAGTCTCAGAGCAAGGTCATGGCTATGGCCTGGATTTCTGCATTAGCCCTAGTCCTGCACATTTTTCTGAGCTGGCTGTTTATCGTGAAATTAGAATGGGGTTTAGTTGGGGCAGCTGTTACTCTGAATTTGTCGTGGTGGATAGTGGTGTTGGGGCAGCTCGCATATGCAGTTTCTGTTAGAATAATAAGCAGAAAAATGCAAATATTAACACACAGAAGAGAACACAATAACATAGAAATTTAACGTGGTTCACCCAATCCCTGGGCTACGTCCACCAACAGTGAGTCCAATGTCTTTATTATTATCCAGTGATTACAATCTGAAACCTGCAACTCAATACTGTCACAGGAAGCTACGAAAATCCCTCATACAATGAATCTCAAATCTTAAGTCATTTTCACAAGTATTTTTGACTTAACCTAATTAGGGCAAAAATACTCTAACTAATAGAAAATTGATGGCCGACCCTTGACCCATGCCTGGGGCATTGCCCCAGGACCCTGCAAGGGGCTCTGCCCCAGGACCCCGCAAGGGGCTCTGCCCCTTGACTTCGAGCTTGGGGGCACTGCTCCCAATCCCTTGTAGATAAGTCTGGGGGGAAGCCGCGCTGAAAGAACCTGAGTCTGATTAGGCTCCACATACATAACAATCTCCCACTTGGAG
>MU224533.1:432513-443748 GCA_018584345.1 Thuja plicata
AAGGTGTACTAACTGCTTTTGCATCCTGCATATTGAATCTTTTCAACACCTTCTTTATATACTCACTTTGGGACAAATTCAAAGTTCTATTTTTCCTGTCCCGTGTAATCCTCATACCAAGGATTTGTCACAGCCCTGTTTTTGAGCCTTGTTTATATTTTTGCACCCCCAATTTTGAAGCTATTTGGGCAGTCTGATGAAATTTCAAAGCTCGCAAGGAAGTTTGCCATATGGATGCTTCCCCAACTGTTTGCATATGCTCTGAATTTTCCCGTCCAGAAATTTTTACAGTCTCAGAGCAAGGTCATGGCTGTGGCCTGGATTTCTACATTAGCCCTAGTCTTGCATTTTTCTGAGCTGGCTGTTTATCGTGAAATTAGAATTGGGTTTAGTTGGGGCAGCTGTTACTCTGAATTTGTCATGGTGGATAGTGGTGTTGGGGTAGCTCGCATATGCAGTTTCAGGGAACTGCCCTGGTGCATGGAATGGACTCTCATGGCAGGCCTTCAAAGATTTAAGGGCTTTTGTCAAGCTCTCTTTGGCTTCTATCATGATGCTCTGGTATGTCTAACAACTGCTTTTGTCAATGATTATATTATTTTCTTGGGGATTCGATTGTTTCCGTGATTGATATATTTGTGGTTGTGGCAGCCTCGAGTTTTGGTATCTCATGATACTGATTGTGCTGACTGGTCGTCTTACAAACCCAGAAATCAAAGTGGACTCCATTTCAATCTGGTAAGAGCTTTTTCCCAGACATATAAATATTCAAAGTTGAATGAATGAATGAAAGTTTTTAATGACGTTTACGAGACCACCGGTCTAAGGGACCAAAGAGCAAGTTAGGCATCCTGTTGAGATTTCTCCAAGTTGTTCCCTTTGTTGTGGATCCGGATTAAGAAGTTTGTTGTCTTGTGTAATCTTGCTTTTTCGAAAAGTTCTTTCATGTTGTTCACTTGTAGGCAATACCTGTACTCGCTGCGAATATCCTCATAAGCCCCACATTCCTCAATGAAATGTCATTCCGTTTCCACTGCTCCTTTGCTGTAGAAGCACAAATTCTCTCTTCCCGCTTTTCTTTCGAGATCATCCATCTACCAGTTTCACATCTTAAATGGTGGGAGCTAGTCCTTAACTGAGCAATTAGAATTTTGACCTTTCCTTTAATTGTGGACCCTAAATAGGCTTTATCCCCATGGTCCCATGTGTGATTAAATTCCTTGACATAGTAGGCCTTTGTTCTTCCTATCAGATTCGTCCACATGGCAGTTCTAAATTTTTCTAACACCCATTTCTTTATTTCCATATTAGTGTTTGGACACTCCTGGAGGGTAAAGTTCCATTTGTTCAACCATTTGTTGTTTTGTTCCTTCCACGTTCTTTTCCTACATGCTAACTCCTCTTCAACCACTAATTTAGGCCAGCGATGTTTATCCATACTTCCCACTTTTTTCAGATAACCTAGCAACCAGATAATTGTTGAGGCCTCAATTGGGAACATACCTGCCTCCGCCAAAAGGATCTCGTAAGGGACTATTGCCTTGACCTTGAGGTTAGTAGTAATGAGATGCTTATGGATTCTTTCTATTTGTCTCCATTTATGATTTGATACGCTGCTCCCCCAAACCTCGCATCCATAAAGAATAACCGGAACCACTAAAAGACCAAAGAGGGTCTTCCTAGTTTTCTAGTCCCAAAGTTCCGCTTTCCTGCATCTATTTTGAAGAAGGTAGGAGGCCTTCCATCCCCCTTGAATCCATTTTGACCTGCATGTCTCCCAACTTAGTCTAAAATGAAAGTCAATTTCGAGATATTTGTACTCTTCCACCATTTCTAACGGGATGCCCTTGAATAAGAAAGTGTGCTGCTATTTTTTCTTTTTCAAAGAAAAGATCATGACTTTAGTTTTAGTAATATTGACTTCCATCCCAACCTCTGAACAAAAGGATTCAAGACTTTTCAAATGCTCTCTCAAATCTTGCACACTCTTTGCAATTAGTATAAAGTCATCAACATAGAGGAGTAATTTTATCACATAACATGACAATTGCACACCTCCCCCATTGGCATTGTTTAGCTACTCTTCCAATTTATCGATGTATAGGCCAAAGAGAGTAGGTGACAAAGGGCACCCTTGTTTGACCCCAATGTCACTCCCAACACATTCTGACATGCCCTCTTTAGTTATGATTTTTGCTTAAACCCCTTCGTACAATTTATGAACAGTAGCCCTGTACTCTTCTGGGACTTCCATTTCTTCCATTTTGTGCCATAGTTTAACCCTAGGAATAGTATCAAAAGCCTTCTTAAAATCCACGAAATAGCAAAAAGCCTCTTCCCTTTGCTTTTCCCATACACTTTCAATGAGGTGTCTTAGTGTGATGCAATGATCAATGGTGGAATGTTTTGGTCTGAACCCAACCTGACCCTTTGCTCTGTTCTTCTCTTTTTCTGCCCAATCGTTGATTCTACGTTCTAACATACTTCCAAAGAGTTTGCCTAACAGAGGGTTCACCATTATGGTACGGTAGTTGGAGGGATTGTTGATGTCCCCACCCTTGTGTAGAGAGATAACCACACTAGTGGTCCAATCAATAGAAAGCAACCCAGTGTGACCTTGTTGAAAATATTCTTGATGTGTGGGGCCAAGAAATCTACCCCCCACTTTAAAAATTCTGCTTGCAGCCCATCAATATCCTGGGCTTTTCCACTTGCGAGCCTCTTTATACCTACTTTAATGTCCTTAATAGAAAATAACTCTATGTTATTATTAGATATAGCAGGTGGAGCCACTTCATTCGGTCTCTCATATAATAACTTTGCATAATCTAACCATTGAGTGTTTGTAATGTTGTTTTCCACTTGTTTTCTAGCCTGTTGTAACTCTCTCCAAAAACCCTTAGGATTGTGTTTCCCTAACAAGATTAGCTCTTTCCTTCGAGTGATCACATAGCTATCCTTTTTTAATTTTATCAATTGTTTGTAGGCCTTTTGTAGGCCTTTATGTTTTCTTTGCTTTCAATCCTCCCTTTAAGAGCTCTCTTTGTCGCCTTGCATTCTTCGTCATATCATGGATTAGTCAGAAAGGCGTTTGAGTTGCTCCTTCTCGATTTTGATCTCTTACATCCCTTTAAGGCATTCTGAACTAAGGGGACTACCCTGTTGCTACTTAACTGCTCATGCTCTTCCTTGTTGTCCCTGGAATTACTGTTGTGCCCACTTTTTTTGCATCTGTTGTTCAAGGGCCTGGTAAAATTTCTCCTTGTTCTTGTTGTTTATGAGGATTTTACCAAGTTTATGCTCTTTTGTGTTGTTGTTAAGGGTCTGTCCATCTTCGGAACTTCTTGCTCTAATATCATATTTAATGAATAGAGGCATGTGGTCTAAGTTTAATTCTATAGGGCAGCTTTCTATCCTGAAGTCCACTAGTTTGTGAGTGGCCGATTGAGAGCATATCACATAGTCTACCACACTTTTCTCATTGTAAGTTTTACAAGTGATTCCACTAGAGTTGAAATAGAAAAAGTTCAAAAGACCAATATTTATTAAATCTCTTTTTCCCTCTGCATATTGGATTTTCTACTCTCCATCTTAATCAGAAATCTGCAAACTTTGATATCTTTTCTTCTTCAAAAATATTATTCTAAATATTCACCTTTAGTGTCTCAATATAATTGATCCATATTTATGTTCATATTATGCTTAGCAGTGGGTTTGTCTGTGGACCTTTGGTTGTTCATACATTAATGTTTGTGAATATTTTTGCATTTAAGGATAAAGTGCTAGATGTTGCTCTTATTGCTTATTATGTTTTCTTTTCCTTGCAGCATGAATTTGGATGGATGGGAAGTGATGATAGCTCTGGGGTTCAATGCTGCTGTCAGGTCAGTAAGAATGCCATTAAGTTTTAACCTTTTTTTAAAATAATTCTACAAGTTTTTTAATGTGTCATTTTTTCTGTATAGTGTAGTGTAAGAGTATCAAATGAACTTGGAGCAGGACGTCCCTCAGCTGCCAAGTTCGCTGTAATGGTGGTGACATTAACCTCAATGGTGATAGGCATATTCTTTATGATCCTTGTTTTTCTTACCAAGAATGATTTTCCAGTGCTTTTTACCAATAGTGAAGCAGTTATGGCAGCAGTAACCAGCTTATCCACCTTACTTGCCCTCACAATGCTTCTCAACAGTGTGCAACCAGTTCTATCAGGTATGTAAAAGCTTAACATCTTTTTCGTAGTTTTATGGCAATGGTTTCTCAAGAATTTTTCTGTATGGTGAAGTTAAAAAATATATATGAACAATAAGTTTTTTATTCATTCCAATCATGTATGGGTGTCTTGTTTGTAGTACAATTAGGTGTCTGCAACAAGTAGTTAGGTGTCTACAACAAGTTGTACAAGTTAATCCCATAAGTCATCCATAGACCTAAAAATAGATTGCCCAATATAATTGACAATTAAAGCTTCTTTCCTTTCATTTCTTTTTCACTAACCAATTTGATCTAATTGATAGTTAGTAATAGTCATTATCACTATTGTAATAACATCTAAACTGGTAGATTTGACATTCAGTATCTTAACCTCCTAAGTATTGTTGTAAAATTTTGCTATAAATGTAGGATAGACCTGTCCCACAAATACAAGAGTAGAGTATGTTGTTAAGGGAACAAAGTAAAGCTTACCCTAATGGTTAGAAAATAAACACTGCTATGATTTCTTGTTGCTAAGTAGATGGGTGGAAACTTTTTTGAAGAACCTAATGCACAATTTTTTTGGGCCTTATGTAAATCCAAAATTTGGTACATAAGAGATTTCTGACCTCTTTGTTTAAAGTTTGTGCATCTCAAGCAGATCCAACAATTTCTCTTACATTGCACTTTAGATTTAATGAATTTTTACATATATTAGGTACTTGTGAACATTCATATAAACTCAGTTACACTTGTGTTATATATTTAAATATTATGAATTCATTATGGGGTTTTTAAGAAAGTGAAGTGTTTTGTGTTGAAATAAATTCAGGGGTAGCAGTAGGAGCAGGGTGGCAAGCACTGGTGGCCTATGTGACCATAATTTGTTATTATATTGTTGGGGTGTCTTTTGGTGTAGTTTTGGGATATGGTTTCAACTTAGGAGCCAAGGTAATTGTGCTTATCAATTTTTTTTATTTTTTTTTCGAAAATTGTAATATTTTGTATTTTGATGATGGATTATAAAATATGATTTGAATCAACATGCAAAAAAAAATCACACATGCCCTATTTGTGTGAAACATGTTAAAAGTACTATTCTATTGCTAGCAGGGTATTTGGAGTGGCATGATAAGTGAAACATTGCTACAGACACTAATACTTTTGGTTATCACATGGAGGACAGACTGGAACAAAGAGGTATTACTATATTAGTTTTCTACTTTAAATAAAATAGTTCTTTTTTCTCCTACTTGATTATCACTTAACTACTTCTTTGTACTTGGTTTATTTTCAAACCTCGGAAGTCAAAGACAAGATTAAGGCGTGGGGGGGCTCAGTAACTCCTTCACAGACAGTTTAGTGAATGTAGATAAGTTAATAATTTTTGTAGGTTTATAAATGAACATGGGCTTGTTGTATTACTTTGATGAACCTATGTCAATATACGCTCAAGTAGATAAGGAGAACAACCTACCGGTGAAAATCTAAAAACATGTGTGAAATAGTTGCATTGTTGAGATTCTTTACCTGGTTTGAGGATTTTAACCATTTTTTGTTTACACTTTGCCGTTTAATTTCTCTCCTTTTGCTCTTGCAATATTTTGCTTAGTACATTCATGGCTTAGACTCTTGCTCTAATTTGAAGTCTATCAGTAAAACTTAATTGATTATTTTGTGTAAGACTACATAATTTTTAGTAATAACTTAAGTTTAATATTGTTTTATGTATTATGAGTAAATGTTGTAGTCCTTCATATGCATTAATCTTTTTCTTATTTATTTAATTGTACTTTCAAATTTTTGTTTTGTTTATTTTTTAGTAGAATGAAAATTAATATTAGGCTCCAAGAGGGAATATTCGAAATTGTAAAGAGTAGTATTAATGTTATGTTATTTTGAATATTACCAAAATTTATTAATTAAAAAAAAATCAATTTACTAATAGGACTTTTATGGTATCAAATGCAAATAGATCCAAAATAGGTTTATGGTATTCATGGCTTAGACTCTTGCTCTATCTATTAAAAGTTATCCACATATTTTAGTATTTATTCCCTTATCATTTGATGTAGTATATCCCCCAATTGAAACTTATGAAGGGCTGAAATGATCCCAAGATCTATCCGTGATCCAACTAAGGGTAATTTCAATAATCACGAAAAGGCTACTAGTTGAATATACTTTTGTTTGAACAAAATGTCCTTGATGGACTAGATAGGAGAGGTAGTGAAAGAGGCATGTGTGTCATATTGTTTAGCCTGGGGTGATTTACCCTATGGAGGGTGGCCAAATTATGAAGAGACTAGTTTATATTTTCCCTCTGGTAGTTGCCTCCTTGATCTTCATTTGTATATTTTTCATTACTTCCAACTTCTCGAATTGTGATGGTGGAAAATGGATCCTCTAGCCTAAACATAAACTACAAATCATTTCCCAATAACATTACATTAGGGAACAATCAATTAGGCCCAACTTCAACCCTTGGGAGAGTTGAGAATTAGTAGTTGATTGGTGATTGATTGGCCCGCTTTTTATTTCAATTAATTTGGATATGATTGGAAAGTGGCAATGCAAGAACTAGGCTAAAAGGTGCAAAATTGATAATAATCAACATAAATAGACAAATGCAAATCTGAGAACCAACTGATATGTATAGATTTGAAAAGATGTAGAGAGGAACTTGTGTTTGAAATTTGAGCTCAAAATATTTCGGCATTGTTGATAGGGCTCATAGTTCCCTATGGTTCCTAGGAGTAGAATAGAAGTTAAACTACTCTTGGAAGTCTCAAAATATTCTTTAGATCAACTTTCAGGCCAAACTATTAGGACTATGGCATTAGGTACCCTAGTCCCTCTAATGTCTTATGTTGAAGTGCTTCTAACTTTGTCTGCACTAGGCTCTTGCACTCCCAAACTAGAGTTGAAACTTATTTGCTCTTGCACTCCCAAACTAGAGTTGAAACTTATTTCTACACCTCTATCTGGACACAAGGGAAAAAAAAATAGTGTTTGGCTATAAGGGTTTGCCTAAGTCAAGCTCCGAGTTACCCTACATTAATGATGATGAAAAGTAAAGCTTAAATATGAAGGAAATGCTTGAATTGAAATGATTATACCCTTGATTGTTGATTTAATGCATTAGTACAAGTCCTCCAAATGTTGATGCAATAACGTGATGAATCATCAAAAAAATTCATCATGAAAACATAATAAAGATGTCTTGTAGCTTGACACTCCTTGAATAATATGTGCTCTTGAAAAGATCACTTGTTCTTGGAAGGAAACTTATAGATGTGATGCAATGAAATGAATCAGAGTGATGCCCTATTTCAGCCAAAAACCATCAGACTTTTCCTACTAGCAAAATAATCCATGCTTACCAAAATAGTCCCACCTAAATTGGCACAAATTTTGAGGGGAGAAGGATAGCAAAGATCTATATCAGATTCGTAATCAATATTGAGATTGAAAATATTATGCATTGAAATTAAAAATAATATAGAACCCCATATGAGCTTGAGATGATATAGAATAAAGGGCACACAAAAATAAGGTCCCAAAGATGAGTGCATTGAGATTTAAAATAGAATAGGACCCATATTCTTGAATTAAATATTAATTAAAACTTTGGAATTGGTCAAAAGAATTCTTAAAGGAATAAAAAACTAAAATGAGTAGTATGAGTGTGGAGTTGGACTAGTTAATTAAAGGAGTACAATTTATGACACTAAACCAATATTAACTTATACAACCTCTATCTAGACCAAAGCTCCTTTTTATCTCCATTACCCTTTATTTTTGTGGAGGTGTAATGCAAGGGTTACTTCTTCCATTACTAATTATTTTAATTTCTCCTTTGCTTCTACATTAGGGAATTTTTATATAGAATAAATATTTTTTAGGTCATCACCTTGTAAAATTTATTCAATGTTTGTTTTATCTCTCTTTTACTAATGGAATATGTACTATCTTCTTATCATTGGCAAAAGGGTATCTTTTCTTTCCTTGAATCAATAATGTCATTTAAATTCACAAACCATCTCAATCCTAACAAAGATTTGAAAGTATTAAATGGTTCTTTTATTTCAACTACTACAAAATCCATTGGTTGTTTTAGGCCTTCTACATTTCTCTATGTACCAAGTTTCCATACCATAACCATCTTCTAAGCTAATATTCATCAGTGTTTCAATTATCATGGATCTTCCTAAACTCTCTCAAGTTGTAGCCAAAAAAAACAGGGTCATTTTTCCAATTGTGGTTTTTATCTAGTTGATTTACTTATTGATTATGTTTGTTCCAATATTTTCTCAACAATTTTAATTTCACCAAAAGATTCTTTTTTGGGCCTAAAAGGCCAAAATTTGAAGCATCATCACCTCATCACTTTGTTGCTAAATAATTTGTTTTACATGATTTTCCCAACACATTATCATGTTGTCATTTTCTTGGCCTAAAGTAGTCACATTCTCTCTCTTATGGACATCATTCTTCATCCACCTCTTCATTATTTTGTTTATGTTTGCCACTATTTGTTCCTTGACTTATCAATATTGTGGCTTTGTTGTTATTTTCTCAAACTTGTTTTCTTGATTTTCAATTTCTATTCATCATTGACTGATTTAGAGAAATGTCTTCTTCCTCTATTTTAAATGCTACCACTTATTTTGAAAGCTTGATTTAGAAAAATACTACCTATGTTCCAAAATTCCTTTTTAGTAACGACTCTTGCATTTTATCATATTCAAAGAAAATGACAAATATACTTTTTTGTATCAGCGTACAAAATGAAATTTGAATACCTAGTTTACTTTGCTAAACATTATAAAACCAATCATCTAAAAATTTCCTAGTTGGGACCCTATTAACATCACACAGCAAAGAAAACTACAATATTTTTTAATCTTACTTTTTCCTTACAAATAACATCAAGAAGTACATCATCAAGGGAAACAAAGAGAGTATGCAAGGAGGGTGTAGAGGGCTTACCATGTCATTCTCCATTATCATCATTGTCTAAAGAAACCCTAGATTGAAACATGCATAAGGTAGGCAACTTACAAAGCAATCATTAACAAAACATTTGAACAATTTAGGGTTAGAACAAGGGGTGATTTGTTTAATCCAATTTTGTTTCCATGCTTCAAACAAAGCAAACATCACACGAGAAGTGCCTTCACAAACAATATGAAATAACTAAAGAAAAAAATAATTGAAGAGCTCTCATACTAAGCACAAAGAGTTATGTGAAGTTGTGTGAATAAGCATCATGTGTTCAACAAGAACTCAAGAGTGCTAAAATTACATCATTAATTACATTACGATCTAATTTAAGAGCCCTAAAAGTACAATTACCTATGTTCGAAAATTCTTTTTAATAAGTGACTAGCATTTTATTATCTTTAAAGAAAATGACAAATAGACCTTTTTGTATCAGCCTGAAAAATGAAATTCGAATACCTAGTTTATTCTACCAAACATTAGGGAAGCAATCATCTACGAATTTCCTAGCCGGAACCTGCAGCAAAGAAAACTAAAATAATTTTCAATCTTTCTTTTTCCTTACAGATAACATCAAGAAGTTCATCATTGAGGGAAACATAGAGAGTATGCAAGGAGGTTGGAGAGGGCTTACCATGTCGTTCTCCATTATCACCATTATCTAAAGAAACCCTAGTATTAAAACAAACACAGTGGGAAACTTGCGAAGCAACTATTAACAATATCTTTGAACAGTTTAGGGTTATATAAAGGGCTGAATCTGTACCCGAATAACGTTGAAAGTCATCGTTCATATCATCCAATTTCGTTTCCATGATTCAAACAGAGCAGAGATAAGGAGGAGGGAAAGAAGAGAAGTGGCTTTACAAACAATGTGAAATGACCAAAAGGAAAAAGAATAAAAAACTTAGAAACAAAAAAAAAACAGAAAAAGAAGAGAAGTGCGTGGCCAATACACCTGAAAACGACAGTCTTTACACCTGCAGCGTTCGCCATAAGGAACAGGGCCAAGCTTCTAGATAGACTATTTTTCAATCTTTTATTTTCCTTACAGATATCATCAAGAAAACAGCGATATTTTTCAATCTTTCTTTTTCCTTACGGACAACATAAGGCTCATCATTGGGGGGAACGGATAGACTATGCAAGGAGGGTGGAGAGGGCTTACCATGTCGTTCTCCATTATCATCGTTCTATGAAGAAACCGTAGTATTGAAACAAGCACAAGATGAACAACTTACTGAGCAAATATTAACAATATCTTTGAACAATTTAGGGTTAGGGTTAGAAGAAGGGGCAGATCTGTACCCGAGTGCCCTTGAAAGCTATTGTTCACATTATCCGATTCCATTTCCAAGCTTCAAATAGAACAAAGGTACAGAGGAGATAAATAAGAGCAGCGCCTTCAAAAACAATGTGAAACAACCAAAGGAAAAAGAAACAAAGTAGAAACAAAGAAAAGGAATAGGGATTGAGGGGCCAATAACCCTAAAATAACAGTCTTTACACCTGCAACGTCCGCCATAAGGAACCTATGTGCCCTTGTCTTGCCTCTCCCTAAGGATCCAGAACCCTGGGCGCCGAGCCAAGTTGCAGAGCCCGCATCCTTAGGTTGTATCATTGTTAACTTAAGTTTTCTGCAAAGTAAATCTTCTTATAGGCCCCGTTTGTTTCGCGGAAGTGGGGAGGAATTGGAATTGCTACTTCCCGTTTTCGCCAAATTCGCCATTTGTATGCCTAAGATGCAATTCGGGATTCGTCGATGATAACCGGGTTTCAACGCTAAAATAGGCGGCATCATCTTCCCACCGAATAGGTGGAATTAGGAATTAAACCCCAAATATGCATTTTTTAAAACCAAATTTGATGTGTCGTCGGGTCCGTGGGGAGGGTAAAATGGAATGAGCGGCGTGAATGGGGTTTTCCACTGTTGCATTTTCACCGCGTTTTCCACTGCGAGTTTGTTTTTTCAGCGCGAGGTAAGTCCTGCGCATATGATACTTCTGCGGATTTTTCATTTGATCACTGTTGTTTTTGTTA
>MU224533.1:447266-459602 GCA_018584345.1 Thuja plicata
AATATAATCTAATAATTAGTAAAAATGAGATCAACATATATTTTTATGAGCATAAGCATGAAAAAATTGCAAGCAAGTGAGCTATCCTTTCCAAGTTTTATCTGCGAATATAGAAGCACATGTATGACCAGAAGCGCAATTAAAAAAAATAAAAAATAAAAAAATGGACAAAATAAATCACAATATAAATTAAACATTATTCAATAATAATAAAAAATAAAAAATAAAAAATAAAAAAAGATAAAAAAATTGGACAAAATCAATCACAATATAAATTAAACATTATTCAATAATAATAAAAAATTATAAAGTCTTTGTCGAATTCCAATTCCAATTCGAAATGTAGAACCAAACGCGGAAGTTGGAATTTGTCAATTCCAATTCCAATTTCAAAATTGGCAACCAAACGCAGAAGATGGATTGACTAATCCATCTTCCAGGTCAACCAAACAGTCCAAATTATAACCCGAAGATGCAAAACCAGGATTTCAAAACCTGGTTTTGTGATAATAAGGTTTTGACTCAATTCCAATTCCGCGAAACAAACGGGGCCATAGCTTCTTCATCGTATTAGTAAAAGGAATAGGGCCAAGCCTTTATTGTTAAGAAACTACAATATAATGGAAAGGCTTATTCAAAAATGTAGGAAAACTATCAAATATTTGGTCTAAATTGGTAAGGAGCCCATTATAAGATGTTGCAATTGCAACCAATGATTGAATATTGTTGGAAGAATAAGAGTTCATTTTGATGAAGTTTTTATTTTGTTTTTTTAATGATTCATATTTCGGACAAATTGATTAATGGGAAGAGTTCTTGTAAGCATGAAGAGTTATGCAAGATGTGATTTAGAAAGTGAAATAGGGATATTTGGGAATTATGATGACTTAAAAAATACAAGAATAATAGTAAAAACAATATTCAACAAGTTAACATCTTGCAAATCAGAAGTGTTCACAAATTTAAAAAATAAAATAACTAGCACTTGTACCTCGGAAAGGTGCAATGATCACGCCGATAGTGAAATAAAATGGGAATTATGATGACTTCAAAAATACAAGAATAATAGTAAAATCAATATTCAACAAGTTAACATCTTGCAAATCAGAAGTGTTCACAAATTTAAAAAATAAAATAACTAGCACTTGTACCTCGGAAAGGTGCAATGATCACGTCGATAGTGAAATATAATGGGGGTCTTCTTCCTCTCCTCCTCCTCCTCCTTCTTCTTCTTCTTCTTCTTCCTCCTTCTCCTCTTTTTCTTCTTCTTCTTCCTCCTCCTCTTATTCTTCTTCATTTTCTTCTTCTTCTTATTGCTTCTTCTCCTCCTCCTCCTCTTCTTCCTCTTCCTCTTCCTCTTCCCCTTCCTCCACCACCACCACCACCACCACCACCACCTCCTCATCCTCCTTCAAATGAACTAAAATGCATAAATTTGATGTAAAAGATAATAAACTAAAAGGACCATTCAAATTAAACCTACCACCATCCACATGCCCCCAAATGGAGAGGCAGATGCCTCACCAGTGTCCAGTGGTCAAATTATCTGTACCCTTCACTTCCCCTTCCACTTTCCTTGTTACTTCATTGTACTTCTTGGCCTCTCATAAACCTTAACATCCAACTAACATCAGACAAAATTTTGTTAGCATATACAACGTAATTGTGTTTCAGAGATGTAATTTTTATTGGTCTGTGTTTTCTAATGACAATATCTAATTTAATGGTCTGCATTGAACTTTCATTACACTTTTCCAATTGTGTGCAGAAGAAGGTATTTGGCAGTTCATATTTCCACCTCTCAAATTTGCATTTTTTGTTACATCTCTCCCAATTCTATATTCACTCCAATTATTAATAGTGTCTCCAACTATTTATTGTTCAATGTTAAGCAATTCTCCATGTCACATATTTACTACTATAAATTATGCCTTTCATACAACACCTGAGACCATTACATGTTAACAAAAAAAATTTAAAACATGTGACACCTCACAGTAATACTCAGACCATATTGTAATTTGGAAAAAAAAAACTGAGAAACTCCTCTATCTTTTATGCCCCTATTTGAAAGCTCCCATTATGGCATAGGCAATGAGGATGTTGGCAAAGGTTGCGTCAAATCCTTTTTATTTAATACATGTCTTCTAAGACTAGTGAATTGCAGTGACAATTCATCTGAGAATTTAGATAAAAACATATCACATTGCATTCAAAGTACAGACAAACAATCCTCAAAAATTTGTAGTGAATCCTCCCAAAGGTTAAGTTGAATGAATGTAAGGCGACAACAAGCGGATAATGGTTGGTCTCTAGTTGTTGGTAGGCTCACACAGTTGTTGTCTTTACATCCGCATAGGCTCTGTCCGCTTGAAATGTGGTAGGCTATGTGGGGGATTTAAATAGAGCCCCCTCTTCTATATGAGATGTAAATCTCATTACCATCTGAACCTCACCCAACCTCTCTTTTTATGCATATGTGTTTGTTTTTTTCAATTTCACGGGGTCGAATAACTTTGATTTCTAAAAAGTTACATTAATTATAGTATTTCTAAAACGTTACATTAATTATAGAATATTTCTAAAAAGTTACATTAATTATAGAATAAAGCAGCCTGATATTCTACTAAAATTATGTAGCTGGACAAAAAGAAGAAGAAGAGAAACAATTAATAAAATGTAATATATTGATTACATAATTGTCCATAATAAATTTGCTCATGTGCAAATTTAATTATGTTTAGAAGAGGGGGGCAAATTATTATATTTTTGAGTTGTAAGTTATTATTGAAGATAAATGTATAATTTTAAAATGTATCAAATTTATTTTAGATAAATGAATTAGTTGTTTAGTGATAAAAATGTAGGAATAAATAAAAGATCAAATATTCAAATCATAACATATCCATAAATATTAAATAATCATTCAAATTAATTTGTTAGAATATATATGGTCAAATATGTGCATTTCAATTTATGACAAAATTTAAAGTCAACATTAGTAGCTTGTTTTGTTAAGGTTGAGAATTCTTGCTCTTAAATTTGTCATCTTAGAATGTGTGAATTGACTTAGCTAGAAAGTTTCACCACAAATTTATAATGTATTGTCAAGCCCAAATAGTATATGATTATTAATAAATCATTTAACTTTCATCAGATTTAACTGATGTTTGCAAGAGTGAAGTATCAAAACATCTTACAAGTTACCCTCCCCTATATTGATCTATGTCAGACACACTTTAATTTAACTTAATTTCTTGCTTGGAATATCTTCCACAAATATTGTCAATTACAAACTATGCATTATAAAACTCCATAGCTCATTATATGTGTGTGTGTGTGTGTGTGTGTGTGTGTGTGTGTGTAAACCATTCATAAATTTACGTTATAGAACTCCGGAACATGTTCAGTTTTATATATACCAAATAAATTATAGACCTCAAGACTCAATTTATTTTCATTTAAATAAGATTTCAATAAAATACATTAACATATAAATTTATAATCATATATTTCCAAATAAATTCAATTTTACTGGATCCTACAGCCACAAATAATCCACTTATTATCTAATATATTTATTAATTTTTAGAGTATCCTGTATAGTTTAACTTCCATGTTTCTGCCATTTTTTTAATATTTATCTCTTTAAATCTAAAAATGATACAATCATGTAAGGGCACTATTTTTTTAAGGCCAAAACCACTATAGAATCGCTGCTAAATAGAGACATGTGCCGATCAAAATTTAAATAAATGTAAGCCTCAGGTGATTCGTCCATCAATATTTATAGTTTGATCAAACAATTTATGGATCTCGTTCAGGATACGTCTTTCCAGAACACAAGCTGAAGCAAATGTTACAAATTATTTTCTACATTTCCTTTGTTATTATCGTTGTCATTTATAGTGGACCCACAAAAGAGCTCCATGAAAAAGCAGTGCTGCAACAACACCGACCAGATTAGCTTGCGCATCTCTGCAATTATCTTTTTGTTCTCTGTAAGAAAACCCTAAATTTCCATTCCATTCCTTAAAAGAAAACAACTAGAACTACTAAAATTTCTTAGCAAACCAACTATTCGGCTTAATATAAACAAATCACCACAATCAGAAAAAAAAATAAAAAAATATTGAAATGATTATATGAAGACAAGAAAATGAGAAAATTCCTCTCTGCGATACCAGACATGTAGATTCTGGAAAGAAACTCTTCATGCAAACAGTAAAAGTACAAATTTTGAAAGAAAATCAAACATTGTGATAACCACAAACCTCAAAAATAACTTACAAATTTCCAGTCAGACATGGACTGTCATTAACGCATAAAGAGAAGCATACAAAAATACAATCATGCAAATTAACTGCATAAGATTTTGGCAACAATTTGCCTTGCTACAATCGATTTTCTCTGTATTTTCAAATTAGAAACGATATATTAGATTAAAAAATCCCACGACCAAAGATTATGACAAATATGTCCACATAAATTCTGCTCTCCTATGCCTCTACCATGCTTCAAAATTTCCACAAAACTGACTCGGAATGTGTTTTCTTAAAAATGGTTATGCACAATAGTTTGCATTGTAATCCCTTTAATCCTTTTGCCCACAGATTTCAAATTTTTTTTATTAAAAAATAGTTTCATTTAATAGTTCTGGTATAAGCCAATTTACCGGTTGCATGACAATTTTCTATCAGTGGGCATGCCCACAATAAAAATCCTATTGGCTTAATTAACCATATAGAGTTCAATCATTTTTGACCAAAAATAGGTGATCAAAATAAGGATAGGTAATTTTATATACTAGAAATTAGAGGATATATACATGAAAATAGGATCATTGTCTATTAACATCCCCAACAAGTATCAACAATATTTATACATGA
Source organism: Thuja plicata (assembly GCA_018584345.1). Taxonomy (NCBI): domain Eukaryota; kingdom Viridiplantae; phylum Streptophyta; class Pinopsida; order Cupressales; family Cupressaceae; genus Thuja; species Thuja plicata. The sequence goes on from MU224533.1 coordinate 452,156, forward strand.
AAATGGGATTAATGTCTAATAACATCCCCAACAAGTATCAACAATATTTACCAAAGGATAGAAACATTCCAAATTGCTTTGACTACAAACAAATACAATCAATTGTTTATGTAATCTAATAATTGTATAGATGAAATAAATTTTAATAAAAAATAAGTTTTAAAAGTAACATGCTTGGTAAGTTTTTAAAGATAAGTTATTTGAAATGAGCTTTGTAAAGAGAACAATAAGAAATTTGTGTCTAATTGAATGCATTTATTATTTTTAAAGATATAAAGTATTGTAAATTTGTGTCAATAAGAATCTCGTTTAGTTGTTAAGTCGTATTGCAGGTGCCTAAATAATACTAAGTTCAAATCTTCTTCAATATAAAAAGAAATTATAAATGTATATTAAATTCCTTTTAAAAAAAGCTCATAAAGATATATCTCATATAATATTGTAGAGATTGATACTTTTTGAAAAAAAAATAAGAGTGAGAGATAGTGACTCTGAAATGAATTATTTAAAAATAAGATAAATTAAAATATATTTTTTTCATATCATGAAATTTGTGAAATTACACAATTAAATATAATTGTAACTTAATAGATGCCTATTCCAAAATCTTGAGATGATGCACTAACATCTCTCATTATTTGCAATATTATAATTCAATTTTTATAATAATTTAAAAAATCAAGCTTTGAATTTATTCAATGTATAAAATATCACATATATAGTCATTTGTGTCTAAATTTTGGCTCTTTTATTTTTTCAAGTGGGTATCTTATTTGAGAGGAAATAAAATTTGAATTTGATCTTTAGAGCACAAGCAATTTATGTTTTTTCATAACACTCAAAAAAGTCCATCAACCATCAAAATTATAATCTCTTAAAAAAATAAAAAAATAAATAAATAAATGTCCCTCATTTAGTATGTTTATTGCTTACTTGTAATTAATTGAGTTTCTAATTGCGTTTGGTAGAGGAACATTTGTTGTAGTTTGTAATAAGTGTAAATGTCATCTCTTGCTTTGTTGAAAAGCCTAATTGTCATTGGTTGACTTAAAGAGCTTCAAGTCGAAGAGATGACAATGAACAACAAATGAATGATATATGACTTTGTTGCCATTAGAACTTATGAACTATGAATCCACCACTATCCTTGAGAGTTTCAAATGATACAAAATAATGAATGACTTAGAACTACTTTAATCAAAGTAGACATCTATTTTCTATTGTTTCTTTTAATTTTCAATGCCACAATACCAAACACAAAAGTCATGATAAAATTAAAAAGAAGGCTAGTATGAGATGAAGGATGGACACAGGCGAGCCAAAAGGGTTTTGAAGCATGCCAAATGGGTATCGAGGATACAACAAGAACGGCTACAAAGAGGATGCCTTTATTTGGCCTGCAATGGCTGACAATAGAGTAATTACAATAAGAGTTAAATCTAAAGGTTGGAACTCGAAGATAAACATTTATAGAGAGAGGGGCTTCTATAAACAATGGGAAGGCAGTGGAGAATCTAGGAGGAAGTTGAGAAAGTCTAGAGCAGGAACCAAAGAAAGTGGAGATGCAAGCATTCATCAGCCTGACTTGGTATTTAACAGGAAGGTGGAACAACATTTAAATAGGGATGTGACAAGCACATATCGGAAAAAGGTATTAAAGAATGTAAATGCAATTCAAACTTCTATTCAAATGATAATTATAGCTTTTGTATCCCTTTTATTTCTTTATGAATATACAACCTTCTATTTAAATTCTTTTATATGCAGATTGTTGAATACACTATGTTCGATTTCAATATGTTTCAGCTAACAATCATTTTGCATATATGTATAAGCAAATGTTATGAGTCACATCAATGATAAGACGTGACTCATTAATGAGTCGCGACTTATCATTTACGTGACTCTTCATAACAAACAAGTCGTTGTTAATACAAATCGATATCACATAAGCCGATAATACTATAGGTGATAACATAACAGTTTTGATATTTAAACCGATACTAATCAGTATTCATTGTAAGTCGACAGTCATTTATAAATCAACGATCATCGATTTATCATTAATGATAATCGATGGTTATCGATCTATCACTAATGATAATCGATGATCATCAATTAATTACTCATGATAATCGATAGTTATAAGATGAGAATATTTATCATTAAAATATGTATATGGATATATATTAATGTATATATAATGATAGATATCATTTTATATATATATATATATATATGTATTATATATACTCATTTAAATATATTTATCTTATCGTCGATATCATATTTAACACTCCCTCTTAGCTAGGGAAGATAAAGTATATGATGCATCTCATTTCTCATAAGAATATATATACCATCTTACTTGTGAATGTAAAATGGTATGACATATCACTTAATATGTGATACCCAGTTTTACATATCACCTAACATGTGATATGAGAAATCACGTAACATGTGATACCAAGTTTTATATATCATCTAGCTCATGATATAAGGAATTGCCTAACACATGGTACCAAGTTTTACATATCACCTAACTCATGATATGAGGAATCACCTAACACGTGATACCAAGTTTTACATATCACCTAACTCGTAATATGAATGATATAATATGCTCGAGAACATTACATTATCCTTATGTACCCCTATTATGGTATGTGCACTGATATTACATCACATAATGTCTACCATAATGATTCATGATACATCCATGAATCAAGATGATATCAAGGCAACATGATATCAACATTACAAGATCATCACCTTATAATGTTTTTGATTAAGGAAAACAGGTTTTGATGGGTTCCTGAAACCGTCCAGAGCTAAAAATAAACCATAAACATAGTAACGATTAACAACAACATAAATGGAACAAGAAAACCCCCAGCCAAACAAAACAGTCCCATAGAGATCCTAAAGCCAGGGAAAGAACCAAAAAGACTAGGCAAAAGAGCCAGGTACGCAATTCAGGCAATTTCTCTAAGAATCTCAGCAGCACGATACTCCAGCTCAGTCATTCTACCCGCAACCTCTTTCAGATCAGACAGATCTTTATCAGCTTCCTGGTTGTCCAACTTCTTTGTGGTGGCTCTTGTCCTCTTCCTTGATCCCTGTTCAGGTGATTTATCCCTAGCACATCTCAGTGACTGATCCTCCTTGCTACCTCTTTGTTCTTCAATTTTGGCAATAAGCACCTTAATATTATCATTTGATGCTTTTAGGATATTGTAGCTTTGTTCAACAATTTTAACTAGAGAATCCTCAATACTTTGAACCCTCTTACTCAACTTTTTCACTCTATTATCAAGCTCCCTATCCTCCTCTATGTTGTTGTTATTGTTTTTGATATTATCTTTCTCCAGCCTGTCCATTCTTTTTTTTTTAGCTCGTAGATTTCAAAGAAAGTCCATTTTATGGTTCTATAACTATCAATGACACTATTTTTAGCATTGTTCAGCTCATCCATTTGAGGATCCTGCCTTGCATTGTCACTAAGAATCACTAAAGCGGGACCAATTAATTCCTCCATCTGGATTCTACCCTCCTTGTTCTCCTTAACCAAAGTCTTAATCATTTCTCTCTTAATCCCCATTTTAGCAGAGACAGTATCAAAATTTCTCCAAACAACTTCCTTGTTATTACCAGTGATTTTGCAAGTGTAATGTTCAGCCCCATACTCCTCAACCCCCTGTTTCTAATCATCTTCCTCATTCTCTCTCCCATGTTTCTCCTCTTTTCCACCACTCTCCTCTAGCTTTATGTTCTGACCATCCTTCCTCTCCTCGTGGGTTTCCTCCTCAAATTGTTTCCCTCTTTTAGACCTCCTAAACCCCTTACCAGACCATTCCTCTTCCTTCTGAGCTGGCAAATTAATAGTTATCTTCCTCTTGCCTTCCATCTTCCCCAGCTTCCCTCCACATTTAGTACTGTTATTTCCCTCTTCCCCAGAATTGTCATCCTCTGTTTCCATACCATCAGCATTCTCATTGTAATCCCTATCAGACGATATCTCCATATGATGTTTTGAAATTGGAGACTCATTTTTCTCCATTTTAACCCTTTTCTTCCCCTTCTGTATATGTTGAAACGCTTCCTCCTCATTATTCGAGTGCATATCTTGGCTGTCCTCTATATCAGAAGGAACATACTCCTCACCCAAGTCCTCCGACTCATCTTTTCCCTCCTCCAAGCTCTTAATTTCCTTCCCCATGGTCCGAGCTTTAAAATATTCATAAATTAATAGCAGCAAACCCTCATGAAAATCTGGGTTGCTGATGGGTTTCTCCTTATAATTGTTAATATTTTCATTGATAGACAAATATAGGAAGAAAGGGATTGATATCTTAGTTCCATACCTGAAATGGTTGAGAAGCACAAAGTGGTGAGTGCTTATGCAGTCAAATCTTGTATCCAGAGAGATGTACTTAATAATTACCCTCAAAATGAACCTCCATAGCAACTTGATAGAACTTGGTTGGTAGAAGGTGCCTTTCTTCACTAAATCCCTCTTCTCATCCGCATCTTTCACAAATTATGTCAAAGCCTGCCCAGAAATCTTCCTATCTCTGTAAAAAAAATTCCCAATAATGGGGATTCCCATCACAGCCGCAATTACTTCCTCCGTCACCATGAAATCCAACCCATTAATTTTAATTTGCCTTTCATTCCATCTTTTCACCATCATCTTAGTGATGGAGGGCTTCCAACCATGGAGATGCTCAATGAAAGTAGTCACCTCACCTTTTTTCAAAATATTCCAAACCTTAGAGCGTCGTCACCATTTTTTGGTCTCCTTCTCTGGTTCCCTCCTATGCTTTTCACCAACCATTGAAACTCCTTCACGACCTTCTCTGTTTCTGGTTTTTTCCCCACTAAAATACCTCTATTTCCAATTGAGATTATGTTTAGGCTTTGTGAATCTTCTTTTAGACTCGTGACAACAATAAACTATTTTAATCCTCCAAGTGTGCCGATGAGACATGAAAAAGTAATTCTCACCACCATTCCCGTACTTTCACATCATACTGTGATACTCCCCCAAAATGTCATTACTCTTCATTATTATCATTTAATATTTCTGAGTTTTCCCAGAACACGATCACTTTCTATCATTGTTACCCAAATTTTCCATGTCTTTGCAAATTGGCCTAGTCTGCCCTGTCTGGCATTTCTCTGTCATGGTTCCCAGGTCTTGGCTCTTCTTAAACCCTTAAACCCTAAGTCCTTCATGTTTAAACGAGGTCATAAACCCTAGGTCTTGGCTCTTATGTTTCATCGTTACTTTTTAAATCACTTAGAGCATGTGCTTTTTCCTTGTCGCTTAATCGCTTCAGCCTGGGCGAATATTCCTTTTCTTTCCCGACTTCAGTTTCTGCTTTGTCGCGTAGTCTCTTAACATATTGGAATATTCCCCTACTGTCTTCTGACTTGGCTACCTTTCTTCAGTCGCATGATCGCCAGATCCATGTTACAAGTCACATAATGAACGGGGCCCACTTCAGTTGGGTGATCGCGAGAAGAATTCAACAGTCAATGAAAAGTCTTCCGACTTCGTGATCTGCTTCATGTCGCATGATCGCTTGATCCAGCCATGACAAAAAGTTAAGCTTTTTTCTCAGTCGTGTGGTCTCGTGATAAAATGGCAGTTAAGAGATAACACTCCCGACCCTGCGACTGGCTGTTTGATGTTAGTAGATTTACTCTTGGTCACCTTGTCGCAAGAACAAATGATGACTCAGCTTCCCCAGTGTGCAACGGATTAACCAATGGCTGTGTGACATGTGTCATATGGTGGATGGATGCTGATGTTGGTCGGGTAATCGCCAGACAGAGGAAATTGATCACACGACTAGGCGACTAGGTATTCTTTCCCTTCAGTCGCAGGATCGCTGGATAATCTAAGGGTATGCTCAGTTTTCAAACAATTAAATGCCAGCCGTCTGATGCAAAGCTCAGAGGATCCAACGGTGGTCGCCAAGTCTGGTGATGAAAGTGCCCTACGTGAAAAGTACTCCCGACTTAGCGCCTTGGGGTAGTCGGGATGTCGCTAGAAAGGTCAAAAGGGCTCAGACATAGGTTCTCCCGACTTGGCGACTAAGCTTTGTCGCGTGGTCTCAAGACAGAGAGATAGCATCTGGCGATCAGGCGACTAGCCGTGAAGGTTAAAGGTGACAGTTAGGCACTGGGTCGCGGGAAGAATGATGAGTTAAGGAAAATGCCTCGCGACTTCGAGATTTCACAGTCGCCTTGTCGCTGGTTCTTGGCTCGAGTTAAACAGAGGTAAAAAGTGCATTGTCACCAAGTCTGGAGATTTAACCAGGGTCAACGTCTGATGCTCGTGACTTAGAGACTAGTCGTTGGTCGCTAGGTCGCGGGACTTTGAATTTGAATATTTGGCGGAAGATTTGACGCTGTGAACGCTCGGCAGCCATGGTTCCTCCGTGCTCGTGTTCCAGAGTTGATCAGAGGGTCTAATTGCAGAGAGACCATGCATAGGGAGTCTGTTGATCCTCTGATTAAGATTTGTTCGACGTCGGTGAGGAAACAGAAGATTCAGAGACGTGGAGGAGAGATACAGAATCCATCACGAAGTTATTGCTCTCGGGTGCAGTTGGCAGGAGGACAGGGTCATGATCGATGAGTCATTGATAAGAGTTTGAGCGGCGGCCGTCAAGGGTCACTTCTCATCCTGGGAGACTGTGATCAGTTGGTGAGCATTCATGATGGGGGACTAGTTGCAGAGTGTAGCTGATTTTATCCAGGTCGCTTGTCCACGATGCGTGATCAAGTACAGGGATGGGCGCAAAGAAGGAAATCAAATCTGATCTGATCGGGATTCACTTGGTGCACATTTATGGCCAGATTAGATTTTTTCCTAGGGTCAACAAGTACATTGTAAATCTGTAACCCTAGTTAGGTTTTCTGAGACTCCTGCCTGCGTGCATGGGGTATTTAAAGTTTTTTGAGAGCCTTAGTGCTCAGATTTTGGCATTTTGTAAAAGGAACTTGTTTCTTTCTAGGAGCTATCTGAGGCATTCTTTCTTCCCTCTGGCTTTTACATTCTGTAATCTTCTCATTGATCATACAAGCTGTTGGAAGTACTGTGTGATAATTCTTCATATCCCTATGCTTCCTTGTTTGTATCATCTCTTATTGGATCAAAGTTTATGAATGCTGATTAATGGATATTGGGGTTCCTAGTTCCTCTCATTTTTCTGCAATTCTGTGTGTTATTGTGTCTGATCTGATTTAGATGTTTTGTGGGTATACTTCAGCCCCTAGCAGTCTTGTCTCATTCCTACACCTAGTTGTAGAGGAGGATGTTTGTTTGCAGGTCATAGGTCGAGTCTCATGTTCAGGCCTTCCTATGAAATACTTATGCAAGCCTATCTAGTGAGTTGTAACTTATTTGACCTGGTTCTTCCATTAGTTCCATTCC
>MU224533.1:464399-474643 GCA_018584345.1 Thuja plicata
CTAGAACCTGGAGGTCTCATCTCGGTTAGCATAAGGTCCCACAACCTTGAGATGATTCCCATGTTATACTGGATTATCAAGACCAAGAGAGCTTGAGATTAGAGGCGCAAATTCAGTGTATAACAATCATATTTAAGATTTCTGGCATAATTTCCTTCTCGTCGGTCCACCTTTTTGCTCCCTCACTATTGACTCCCATATTTGCCAACCTATCAGCCACCTGATTGGCTTCCCAGTATTCATGTGCCACATGGACCTTTTCAAAGGTTTTGAGGATTTGTCTACACTCCCCTATTATGTTCTCAATTGTCCATGTAGGTTCTATCTTTTCATTTAAGCGGTCTATAATGTTCTTTGAGTCACCTTCTACCCACAATTTCTTGATCCCCATATCCCAAGCCAGCTTGATGGTGTTATCTGCCGCACTTGCCTCCACATAGTGGTTCATTTGTGACCCTAGGGGAGCTAAAATAGCCGCAGTGCCCTTTCCATGAGAGTTCCTTATAATTCCTCCCACCCCTGCCTTCCCAGGGTTTCCTTTTGCGGCCCCGTCAAAGTTTTCTTTGAACCAGCCTTTCGGCGGTAAGGTCCATCTACAATCCTTCTCTTATTGGTAACATTTACCCCTTTGTTGATAATTGGGTTGGGACCTTTGTTGTTAGTGTAGTTTTCCATCAAGGCATTTGTAATTTTCTGGGAAACATAATTAGCAGTAGTAACTTTTTCCCTAAAAATTCTGTTATTTCTCTCCTTCCACACTCCCCAGTAAATGTGCGGCATCACCCATGACCATAAAAAATATTTCTCCTACCCTCTAAACACCTGTTGCCATTGTTCAAAGAGATCAATAGTCTTAATGGGGAAACACCAGGACATCTCAAAAAAAGATAGGAAATGATGTCATATTTCTCTGGTGAAGTCACAGTGGATAAACATATGGTCCACACTCTCACTTTGATTTTTACATAAGATGCATCTATTAGGAATGTGATGCCCTCTCTTAATAAGGTTATCCACCATCAAGATACGATTTTGGAGCATAATCCAGAAGAAGATATTGACCTTAGGGATGAGACCAAGGTACCAAGCCTTTGCCCAAATGGGGGTAGTATCAACATTTTGCATGATTTCATATCTAGAGGCCACCGTGTAGATACCATTAGTAGAATCCCCCCAAACAATAACATCCTGATTGAGAGAGAGGGGGATATGACCAATTTTGACCATCAGAGGCAATAAGTCTTTGGAGACCTCAGTAAGGTCCACCTAATCATTGTTAATTCTGTAATCGCTCACTCTACTACCATATCTTTCGATGCAGGAATTATCCCATCTATTGTAAGGCTCCATGTTCCATAAGGGTCCCTGTCTTAGCCAATCATCATGCCAAAAGTTGACATCCTTGTCGTTAATTTCACCTGGCTTTTTCGGTGGCTATACCCTTAGTCCTCAGAATTCCATTCCAAATGCAGGATCCTCTCATGTCCATTTCTCTATTGATGAACTATTTCAAGGTCATGTTTGAGGCATATTTGTCCTTCATAATATCCTTCCATTCCCCAGTAGAATTAAAAATTCTCCAAAACTGTTTTGCTTGCAAAGCCTTGTTGAACTGCTTCAAATTCTTGATTCCCAAGCCTCCTTGTTTTTTGGGCTTACATATAGTCTCCCATGCCACCAGTGGGTACTTCTTGTTTCCCTCTTTGTCGGCCCACAAAAAATTCCTTTGAATAGCCTCCAAAGAGTTAGCCACTTTGGCATGAATAGAAAAAAGGCTTAAGGCATAAGTAGGGAGGTTCTGAAGAGTGGATTGAATCAAGAGCACTTTCCCTGCCTGGATAAGGGTTATACCCTTCCATCCAGCCAATTTCCTATTGAATCTGTCAATTAGGTTGCCCCAGAAGGTCTCTGGCGGTTTGGTTCCTAACGGAAGCCCTAAATAAGTAGAAGGAAGGGAACCAATACCACATCCCAAAATGCCATCCCTTTTCCTTTGTCTATCCATAGGGGTGTTAATGAAGAACACCAAGCTCTTGTTCTAGTTAATAATCTATCCCGTAGCATTGGAATAAGTATTTAGGATTTTCTTTACATTTCTAGCTTCTTTCATTGAGGATTCACCACCTAAAATGGTGTCATCCACAAATTGCTGATGCGAAAAAGTGAGAGGACCAGAGGAAGGTTTTACCCCAATAATGTGTCCCCTTCTTCTTTTATCTTGAATAAGCCTTCCCAGGTACTCAACCAGAATGATGAAGAGAATCGGAGAGAGGGGGTCTCCTTTCCTAAGACCCCTAGAAGATTTGAAGAAATCTGATGGAGAGCCATTCACCATCACCGCAAATGAAGGAGTAGATATTAGCTGAGAGATAATCTTTCTCACCTTATCATTGAAACCAAAAGCTCCCAAAATATTATTCAAGAATATCCAATCTACCCTGTCATAAGCCTTGGATTGATCTAGTTTAAGCAGGAATCCTTCCCTTTTTCCTTCCTCCAAGGAGTGAATCACCTCATGCACTGCCATGATAGAATCCAGGGTTTGTCTTCCAGGGACAAAACACGTTTGTTTGGGGGCAATAATAGCCGAAAGAACAAGTGTTCATTAAATAAAAAGTTGTCACTTTTTAGCAATGTACACAGGATGGGTGGGCCCATAGAGTCATATAGTCACACATATGACAAAATAATATTACCCATTTAACATATTTATTATATTAGTACAAATCAAAATTTTACATTTCAACCATACCAAGATTTTTCCTAAAGTGATCAACTTTCACCTTTGGGAGTGGTTTGGTAAGGATATATGTTGTTTGATCTCCTGTACTGATATATTCCAACTAAATCACATTCCTTTCTACCATGTCTCTCACATGGTGGTAAGGAATCTCTATATGCTTAGATCTTTCATGAAATACTGGATTCACTGATAACTTGATACAACTTTGGTTATCATAGTGGATGATAGTAGGTTTTAGTGGTTTGTCGAATAATCATAAAATTAGTTTTATGATCCATACTACTTCTCTAGCAGCTATTGATGTTGTGATATATTTGGCCTCTATAGAGCTTTGTTTCATTGACTACTAGTTTATGCTAATCCACAATATCATAGCCGATCCTAAACTGAAGCAACACCCTAAAGTCACACTTCCAACCCAATTTGAGTCGGTGAATCCATGAATATCTAAGGCAACTTTTTCATATTTGAGTCCATAATTTAGAGTACCTTGAAGGTACCTCATTATATGCTTCACAACCACAAGATGTATTTCCTTAGTCTCATACATGAATTGGCTCAAAGCATTCACTGCACAACAGATATCTGGTCTAGTGTTGACCAAATACATCAATGATCCAATCATATGTCTATAGGGAGTGGGATTAGTTGACTGAGAATATGTTTCTTCTCCCTTCAACTTGTGAAGATTTGTCTTCATGGGTGATGACATCGATCTACAGTTCATCATGCCAAATCTCTTCAATATATCAATGGTGTACTGTCCTTGGTTTAGAATAATGCTATATGATTTCTGCCAGAATTCTAAGCCAAGGAAGTAGTGTAGTAGTCCTAAGTCCTTCATGTCAAATTTTGAGGCTAGTTCTTTCTTGAATTGATTAATGAGATGATCCTCTCCTATAATCAACATATCATCAACATATAATATTAACATTAACATATCACCTTTGTTTTTATTGAAGTAGGGGTTTGAGTCTGCATCATTTTTGGAGAATCCTAATCTCATGAGGTAACTATCAATTCTCTCATACCAGGCTCTGGGAGCCTGCTTAAGTTTGTAAAGGGATTTCTTTAACTTACACACATGTGCTCTTGAATTATGGATCTCAAATCCTTTAGTTTGATCCAAGCAGACCTCTTCTTTTATAGTTTCATTTAAGAATGCAGTCTTAACATCCATCTGATGTAATTTCCATCCTTTGGCAGCTATAATGGCTAGAACAACTTTGATTGAAGTATATCGGGCAAATGGAGAAACAATTTCTTCATAGTCAATTCCTTCTTTTTGTGAGAAACCTTTGGCTATAAACCTTTCTTTGTACTTTTCTATATTGTCATCTGCAGCATGCTTGATCTTGAACAACCATTTGGAGGAGACCATTGATTTCTCTTTAGGTCTAGATACAATTTCCCATACATCATTCTTCAGGATGGACTGATATTCGTCTGCCATGACATCTTTCCATGCTTGCTGTTGAATAGCTTCTGAAACATTTGCAGGTTCTAAATTTGAGAGCTCACTCATTAGGGCTATGTAACTAGATAATCGTGTGGGTATTTTACTCTCTCTAAAGTTCTTTAAGGAGATCCGTAAGACTTTCCTTCTTCTATTATCTTATTTTCCCAGAGAGGTGTCTTCTTAGGATTTTTAAAGGATGTGCTTGATTCGTCATTTTCATCTTCCCCAGGATACTCCCTCTGAATCTCATGAGCAATTTCCTTTTCTGGTTTTATGGGAGAAGTTTGGATTTCTGGGTCAACGAATTTTCTAGCTCTTGTGAATTCTATATCCTCCTCAAAAATTACATCTCTGCTTAGTTCAATCTATTTATGATTAGGCACATGTACTCAGTAAGCTTTTGAGGTCTTACTATAACCTAGAAAAATACACTTTCTTCTTGGAGGTTCTAGTTTTGTTCTTTTCTCTTTGGGCACATGTATGTATACAACACACCCAAATATCCTTAAGTGACTGATATCTGGTTTTATACTGGTGAAAACTTCTTCAAGAGTTTTATTATCAATATGAGAGTATGGACATTTGTTTTGTATGTATACTATAGTATCAGAGGCTTCTTCCCAAAGAGAAGTTTCTATGTTTTGATCAAGAAGCATTTCCTTGGAAGCTTCTACAATGGTTCTATTTTTCCTTTCAACAACCCCATTTTGTTGTGGATTGTAAGGGGCAGTGAACTCCCTCTTAATCACAACATCTTTAAAAAATTTATTAAACATATATGATGTATATTCCCTCACGTTGTCTATCCTTAAGGTTTTTATTTTTCTTCCAGAGGATTTTTCAGTAAGGGATTTGAATTCCTTAAATATTTTAAGGATCTCCTCAGATTATTTACATTTAAGGAAATAGATCTAGGTCTTCCTGGAGAAATCATCAACAAAGATTACATAATATAGAAACCCTCCTAATGAAGGGATAGACATGGGCCCACACAAATCTGAATGGACTAATTCTAATACATTATTTGTTTTGCTACAACTATTATGAAATGATCCCTTAGTATTTTTACCTAAGGAACACCCCTTGCATGCCTCGGAGTGGTATTGTTTAAGATGTTTTGGGTAATCATGTGACTGATCTTCCATGGAAGATAGGGCTCTAAATTTTAGGTGTCCTAATCTTCTATGCCATATTTCATTAGAGTGCAATTTCAGGGATAAGGGCTAGATTTGGTTCTGTACATAGCTCATACAAATAACCTTGTCTCTTACCTATGGTCTGTGCTTTCTTAATAGTAGAGTTATTTGGCCATGTCAATAATTTACCATCCATGAAGGTTACCCTGTATCCATTATCTTCAAGTGCAGATATGGAGACTAAATTTGTTTTGATACCTGGAACAAACAATACCCCGGTGAGTTGAATAGAGATTCCCGACTTCAGTTTAATGGTGCAAGTTCCAACACCTTTCACTGGATGTGCAGAGTCAACTCCAATAGTTACTTCCTTGTCAGTTTCTTCCACCATGGAATCTAATAGTTCTCTGAATCCAGTAACATGTCTTGAGGAACCACTATCTATGACCTAGGTATTTTTATTAGAGACTTGATTTGAAAGTGTGGAGTAGAATACAAACTTCTCAGATTCATGCTCTTCCTTAATCTTATTTACCTTAGCAAATGAGGCTTGATTCTTTCTGTATGGACAATTTACTACATAGTTTCCATACTGATCGCATCTGAAACATGGTACCTTTGACATATCTTTCTTGGATTTACCATTCCCATGATTGTTTTTCCTTTTCTTGAAATGTTTCTTATTTTCTTTCTTGTGGGAATTTACATTTAATACATCAAGATCTTCATCAATGGTTTTCCTCCTGAGTCTTGTCTTTGCTAGTCTTGATTCTTCTTGGAGACAATATGATCTTAGCCAGTCAAATTTTGGAAATTTAGACCTAGCACTGATGCCTAAAACACATGTCTCCTAGGAGTAAGGTAGACCATCTAAGGCAATTAATGATAATTCCTTACATTCTATCTTGTACCCAAGTGTTGATAGTTGATCTCTTAGAGGCGAGATTCTCATAAAGTATGAGTTGATTGATTCCTCTTTGTTCATACTTATATGGTTAATCTCTCTCTTTAGGGCTAAGGTCTTGCTGGCACTACTTATTTCATAAGTGTTTATAAGTATTTTAAAAATGTGATATGTCATGTCATATTTTGTCAAAAGTGGTACACTATGGTCTCTGACTCCATCGATTATGATTTTCTTGGCCTTATCATTTCCTTCAGTCCATGTAGTTTTCTCTAGATCATTCTCTGGTTTTGTCTTGTCTTCTTTTATGAATGAATCAACCTTATTTTCTTTTAGTATCATTAGTATTCTGAACTTCCATGATGAAAAGTTATTTCCTCAAGCCTATCCTCAAATCTGATAACGCTTGCCATGGAAATGTGATGAGCTATAAATTGTATTTAAATGTCTTAAGTTTGAAAGCTTCTTGGATCTTCTTTAACTTGGCTCTGATACCATGTAAATGCAATTCAAACTTCTATTCAAATTATAATTATAGATTATGTATCCTTTTTATTTCTTTATGAATATATTGTGAATATACAACCTTCTAATTAAATTCTTTTGTATGTAGATTGTTGAATACACTATGTTTGATTTCAATATGTTTCAGCCAATGATCATTTTGCATATATGTATAAGCAAATGTTATGAGTCACGTAAATGATAAGTCATGACTCATTAATGAGTCACATCTTATCCTTGACATGACTCTTCATAACAAACAATTCGTTGTTAATACAAATCGATATTGAATCGATATCACATAAGCCGATAATACTATCGGTGATAACATAACAGTTTTGATATTTAAACCGATACTAGTCGGTATTCATTGTAAGTCAACAGTCATATATAAATTGGTGATCATTGATTTATCATTAATGATAATCGATGGTTATTGATATATCACTAATGATAATCGATGATCATCAATTAATTACTCGTGATAATCAATAGTTATAAGATAAAAATATTTATCATTAAATAATGTATATGGATATATATTAATGTATATATAATTTGATAGATATCATTATTATTTATATAATGATAGATATCATTATTATATATATTAATATATATTTATATATGTATTATATATACTTATTTATATATTTATCTTATCGACGCTATCATATTTAACAGAGAAGATATATTCAACCCATAATGGACAAGAAGACCAAGGTGATTGGGGTGAGATTTCTGAGTAGGAACTGGGTGTAGAGAAACCAGAGGTCAACGAAGAATGCAATGCAAGTGAAGATGAGCAGAAAATAGTAGAAGTAGATGCATAAATTAATAATGAAGATGGTTTGAACCTAGAAGATCATATGGAGGTATTCAAATACATACACGTCTCCCATAAAAGAAGATGATCAACCAAAGGAAGACACAGAGGATTCAATTCGGATTTCGTCAGATGAGGAAGAAGATCTGTTGGGGGTAAAAATAAAAATGGGTATCAGTGAGAAGAGAACAAATAGTCAGATGAAATCTAATACAAAGAAGCCTAATTTATAGGGGTTAAAAGGACTGGGGGCGTAAAATCTACTCACATGAGTTACTAGAAATGGGTGGTAACATGAAAGATCAAACAAAATTAAGATCTGAGAGAGACTTGTTCTTGTTAGAGTAAAAAGATATTTTCACTTATTAGTTACATCATTATTGATTTAATTATTAAGTCACTTTTTCACTTATTAATTAAATTGTTATTGATTTAATTATTAAGTCACTTTTTATCTCTAGTTCACTTAAGCTAAACTTTAGGCATATAATAATTATTCTATTATTAATTATTATCATGCAACCTAGGTTTCTCCACCTTCTGGTGTTCGATCTCCTTTATAAGGATTGATCTCTTTGTAATTATTAATTCTTTTTTAATTCCCTTAATTCTCTCTCTGATTGAATATTTCATCTTTCAGATCATTATGAGTTGTGTCTTCATTCTTTACTTTTGTGACAGGTGTTTTGCATACAATGGATCTTGGTGATTGAATTCTTAGAATTATAACATGGTATCAGAGCATCAACCATCCTATCACCATTCAAGACCTCTCCAAGATCTTCCCTCTTCTCACTGACTTTATCTAGAGGGAAGAAAGGCAAATCAAAATATCGATATGTTTCATTGGGATTGCTAAAGGGGCCGAATTTGTTGGCGTAAAGCAGAACATGGCCTCCCTTGATGTATTTGTGATCTAAGGCACCGCCATTAACTCCGCATACAAATGCCAAAACCAGTGCTAAAATCATCGTTAAGTTATTCAGACTCCCTGCCATTATTGTTCCTATGTTGAAGGGAACAAACCCTGCGTGGGATTCAAACAAAACCCTGATACAACTCTAAATGAGTCTAAAATACTTCCATGAGCTTCTCCTTTTGACTGTAATGGATTGATATATCCATCAGATTTGGTGAAACAAATACCACCAGATTTAGTGGGTCAAGTCACAAAATTTAGCAATGAATTTTTTGGGGTTTTTCTTGTTTTTGAGCAGTCTTCGGTTTTTTGCTCATATCTTGAGAAAACGGAGGCATTTTTGGCCAAATATGATATCACTGGAAAGCTAGTTCAGTGCATGATCTAATTTTGTGGGTTTGGTTTTCTGCTTTTTTCATCTTGTAGGGTTGTTTTTAGTCAAAGTTAGGGTTCCTTTTTGCACTCCGGTCGCCATATCTTGCTCCTCCGGACTCCATTTTTTGACTTCCACATATCATTGAAAAGTTGGTTATGTTGTCTTTATTCTTGTATGGGTCTCATTTCTAGAATCTGATCTAGGTACAATTTATTCAGGTTTTTTTTCTTTGCAATCTGGTGGATATCTTGGATGTTTCAGGTCCTGGGATCATTTTCCTTGCATGGGATGACTCATTTTTAGCTGTTATATGTGTTCTTATAGCTTTCAGTCATTCCTGAGCATTGTAGACATCTATTTCTATAGCATTTATTTTTTTCAAACGCACTGAGATAAAGTGCCATCATTGCATGATTGGGATCTTGCACATTTTGTGTGTATTTGTACTTGCACTACATAATAAAGTGTCATGGGGGGGGGGGGGTTGATGTTTGCCTTGTTTTCCATCTACTTTTGTCAAGTGAGTTTTCCTTCCACGACATTAGCCTCATTATGTGTCTCCAGAGATTGGTCATCCTCTGCACCATCCTTTATATGTTTTTGTACTTTCTTCGACATGCAGTTATTCTTGGCAGTCTCTTTTAGTGTACTTATCATACCTCTTCACGCTCAAAATTATGGGGGTATTTCCTATTAGTTCTAATGCTTCCTTGATTTCACGGAGTGATCTATGTATTCAATTTTTCTCCTATGTACGAGGCGGATGCAGTGGCTAGGTACCTATGCATTTTGGTGAGATGGATTATTTACCATATGTACACTTCTTTCATTCCTATTTTGGAGGCATCCTTCCATCTTTTGATCATCTCTTCAGACATTGGTGTTTTTTTCCATCTGTATATTCAAGTTTTGATGTTTGCCTTTGTTTGCCATCTGTTATCTCTCAAAATTGCGCCTTGTTAAGTTTGCAGGAACTTAACCTTTTGGAGAAACATGGAAACATTCCAAGTTTGTGGGTAAACTATGGCTGGAATGAATCTCCGGGTCCTAGGCCGGCTTCTTATCTGGTAAATCACTCTATATTATCTGAAACTGATTCCTTTTGATGGAGAAAAGAGATAGAAGGAGAACAGAAAAAGAAAAACTATGTCCTAAATGGTGATGCACCAGAAAATGTCTGAAAAATGCACAAATAACTTGACACACAATGAAATAGTAACTTAAACTTTCTTACACAACCCCACTAAATGATAATATTTGCATAATCAATTTGTAAGAAGGCCAATAACGACAATCCCCTTAAAGGAGAAAGATTTCTCACAATTTTGGGGAAAATCTGACTTGAGCACAACTTAAAACCTGCAAACAAGCATGAAG
>MU224533.1:493741-544671 GCA_018584345.1 Thuja plicata
CTCTCTCTCTCTCTCTCTCTCTCTCTCTCTCTCTCTCTCTCTCTCTCTCTCTCTCTCTCTCTCTCTCTCTCTCTCTCTCTCTCTCTCTCTCTCTCTCTCTCTCTCTCTCTCTCTCTCTCTCTCCTTATACCATCTATATATCTTGTAATCTCTTCCTCTCTATCTCTCCCTTTCTATGTTTCCCTCTCTATATCTCTCTTCTTTTCAATATATCTCTTTATCATTATGGAATGTATAATAATAATGACGTCTGATTCCTTCTCTGAAAAGCTTTCCCAACAAGGGAGAGAGTTGTGAAGGCCTCGTTGCCAAGAAAATGTCTTGTTGCGAGGGGACTAATAGGCCAAAAGAAGAATTAGGTTGGTGCAGCACAGTCTTTGTGAACGAAGCCAAGGCAGTTTTTTTGTCCATCATAAAATAAATAAAAGTTCGGCTAGTTGATATTTCCCAATACTACAGAAGGCCTAGTGTAGATTGGATAGGGGTGCAAATTTGGCCTCAAATCTGCCAATCACATTTCCTCTTTTGAGCATACTCTGTGATTTCAGACTACGGTGATTGAGGTGTAGAATTTTGTACCATATATTTTTTATTACTCCCACTTGGGGCACGCATTTCTGACGGGCATCGCCTCCTTCATGCCTTGTTGGCCGCCCCCTACTCTTGACCAGAGCTTCCAGTTTGGCATGCCGGTGTATTTGGTTGGGAAAGTGGTCGTAGAACTTACTTTTCTAATCCCACAAACCTCATTTTTACCTTGATTGTCTTTTCATACGAAAGCATCTTGCAATTCTCATTCTCCATGAGCTAATCTGAAAGCTCATAATTATCACAGGCAGGGAGACATTGTCAAAGGTTGTAGAATTTGTTTGAACTCTGGCCAATTGCATTTCAATTACGTGTCTTGTCATTTTCCTTTGGGCCAAATGAATTTTGTAGTTGGAAAAGGTGAACGCCAAACAAATGTATATGTAAACAAACTGACGACGTGTAAAGTAAATCGATCTACGGTTGAAATTGCTTCAATGGTAGTCATTCTTGTCTCCAGCAGCTGCAACTGTTAGATGCAAAAAATAGGTTGGGGCTTTCCAAAATGGAAACACCTACGACGTAACTATTGTTAGGGTTTTTGTTTCTTAGATTATTATGTGTGATTTAAACACTAAAACTCTATGATATCTGCTTCACTATGGATTTCTTGATATCAATCCATGGGGATTTGAGGGGTTATTTGTTCCAAGATTCTTTTCCATATACCTATAGTTTTTTTTTTATGTTTTTAAATTTTTATTTTTATTTTTGCTTTTTTTAATTGTTTTTTTATTTTTTTGTTTTAATAGTTTTTTATTTATTTTTATTTTTAAATTTAAATTTAATTTTTTAATAGGTTTTTTGTTTTTTGTTTTAATATTTTTTTATTTTTGGTTTTTTAATAGTTTTTTTATTTTAAAATTTTAAAATGTTAATTTAACTTTTTTTTTTGAAAAAAAATTAATAGTTTTTTTTTAATTTTTATTTTTATTATTTTTTTTATTTTTGAATTTTTTATGTCCACTTTTGTTGGTTTTGTCAATTTTTGAATTTTTTTTATTTTTTATTTTGATGATGTGGATGATTTTGGTGACTTTCGAATTGATCACTAATTCTCAAGCGAGATCTCATTTGTTTGTCCCTAATGTCTAGCAAGGTGTAGGGCATTACAAATGTATGAGCAAACTGATGAATCAAAAGTGGATAGGCAATGATGGAGGAAGTGCACAATGTGACCCTCGAGACTGTCTCCTCAAGATTACTTGAGCTAGGGGAAAGAGAAAAATGACAATGTAGACTAATGATGTGGTTTCAAATCGAATGTAGGGTAATGATATGATGCAATGAAAGGTATGTGTTGTCCAAATGAGTGGATATGTCAAGAGGCTTTTGAGAACCTTTTTTTAACATTTTACATCCTTCATTTTCAATCAAGATTAAAGGATCATTTTGGATAGGATGTGGATAGGATAGAACAATCGACATAAATTTTGATGGAAGCCACAAGTGGATGGTTTAGAATTATTGTCAGGATGCTTAAGGATAACAAGGGTTGATTAGGGATAAGCAAGATCATGATAGGGTAGCATGGATGCAACAAGTGAATAGGCTGGTGGAAAGGATAACAAATGTCTAGATACCTAATGCACATGGATATGTTCAACCTTGTCAAGATCAAAGGTGAAATAGGGAATATAGATGAAAAAAAAGGATAAATGGTAGGATATGAAAGATGTAGCATATGATGGATAATGAAGGATATTATAGATAAGATGGCATGGATTGAACTTGCCCCCCAAGTGTAGAGTACAAGAGGATGGATTACACATGATGCCTGTTTGCTAGGTTTTCATCATGGTACGTGCCCAAGGTGCCACAAGAAGTGGTTTTCACCATAGGATGAATGATTTCTCTTTACTTTTTTTCTCTTTTTTTTTGAGGTTTTGGAAGGTAGTGAATGTGTGATAGGAAATGGAGGAATTTATACCTATTTCTCTCTCAATAATACCCCTTTGAAAGGTACATTATAATGAACCATGGCTATTGAAAGGATGCTAAAAGATATTGATAAGGTGATGGTAAAGTATAGATATAAAGGATAAAGGTAGATGATGGTTAAGGTTTTATGTCACAGATTGGATAAGAGGGATGGAAAGATAAAAATTAGGTGTTGGACAATGCATCAGAGGATAAGAAGCATGTATATTGTGGATGGAAATGTTGGCAAGATAAACTTTGACACACTTTTAAGGGTGGTGAAATGATGGAGGAATAATGGGTGAAAGAGTTGAGTATGTATCTAAGGTAGTGGATTTTGGGACATTAGGACGCAAAATAGACTTCGAAGATGTAAAACATTTGAAAGGAGGTGGAGTGGAAGTCTTTGTAATCTTGAATGTCAACTTTGATTTTTATTTTGTGTGCAAGTCTTGCAAAAGTGACTTGGGAATCCACATAGTCTTTGAGTTTTCTTTCCTTTGTGATGCTTTAGAATGCATTTCTTCAATGACGGATTTAAAAACCCACATTTTCTTTGATTCTTCTTTCTGCTTTATGGACCTTTGCGGTCTTTTGGATATTTCATTTTTCTTGGTGGATCTTTGCAACCTTTTGGATATTTCTATTTGTTTTGTATTCACTTGTTGATTAGATTGGATAGAGAATTTTTGAATGCTTGTAGATTCTTGGATTTTTTATTTTTATGTTTGACATCCAAATTGCTTCCAAAGGTTTTGGGGTTCATGGATGGATAGGAATGATATGGAGGGTTCATATGGATATTTTATTTGAAATTTCTCAAGTATGTGTTCCTTCGTTGATCTTGATACCTGATAGGGTAAGTGGATGGTGAGATAGGAATGGGAGGCATGGTGTATGGATAGATATAACAACCTAATTTGGATGGAAGGGATGCACATTTTAGCTTTGGTATATAGTCCAACCTAATTGCTCATTATAAAGGCTCAGAAACTAGGCATAATCCTTTAACTCAAGGATTGGACATCTGACTAAGCACTTCATCCTCTTTATAAGAAACTTATTTAATGTGTCAAACCCAGGGACGTGTTACTTGAAATGGGCCAGAAAAATATATGCACCAAGCACTTTCTCAACCAATCATTCTATAATTGTTGTAGGAAACAAATGTTGGAAAGAAACTATTCTATGGCTGCAGGAAATAAATGCTTTCGAAGGGGAACTATACTATTGCTACATGAAATGAATACTCAAAGGAAAGCTAAACTATTGTTGTGAAAATAAATACTTGAAAGTAAATTATGGAAGTCTGCTAGCAGGATGGAAGAGTGCACAAAATAAATACAATGCCTTAGTAACTCTGCTGCTCGGTCGTAGGAAGCAGTAGTTGTCCTGTGGCTTTGGCTGTAGGAGCTATTCAACACAGGAATTGAAATGGAAAAAACACAGGAAAGTGAGCTAAACTAAAATGAATCTAACTATGGATTCATCACCAAGTGGGCCCCCTTGGGTGAGTACCCAGAACACTCAATTACACAGAACTAATCTCAACACTTCATTTGCTCATTAAAATGAGTAACAGAGTACATAGATTCTCATCAATAGAAAAATAACAGAATTGAACTATATTGCAACTATCATAATACTACTGCCCTCCCTCTCACGCAGGAGTGGGGCTTTATTTATAGGAAAACATCTAACTGCTAAACTTAACACACCCTAAGAAAAGGTGGAGCTTTTATTACAAACAACTAACAGAAAGGAAAGCTAGAAAACATGAAATGGAATCGGTCCAGAAAAGAGAAAACAACTGCTTAGACAAAAGATCTAACTTCCCACTCTCTCCTAGATTTCATCAGGGAAATTATTGTGTTTGCCAAGTCTTCACTCAACCGTCTCCACCTAGATTAATCAGAAACCTTCCACCACTGTTACATCGATGTTTCATCTGTGTGTGTCTGATGTAGGACCAAGTCAAGCATCTAGCACATAGACGTGCTCACCTGAACAAGATGATAGTTTCTACTTTGATGCACTGCATTAAAAATTTTAGGATAAAAGCATTCATGAAAAATAATCAATTAAAGTACATATGCATTATCTATTGCTCAAATAGTCAATTCATTTATAAAACATGATCATAATTCCATAGCAATAAACATAGCATATTCATCCAGATAAAGCATATTAAGTAGCATATGTCCATAACATAGGTTTAGTGGTTGACTACCACATATTAATAGATTTATAGCATATATTCTTGGAGTAATAAAAGAAAACATAGGAAAAGACCTATCAAAAGTTCTTCTAGGGTATCTAAAGTATGCCATTAAAATGGCCTATAATTTTTCCCCCTATGAAAACTAACGTCGGTCCTCAGGCACTGAGACATTCTAGATCTTTTCAAGAACCTAGAGGTCTCCTTCCTGTGTCTCTCCAATCATGGAGGTGCCCACTTGCCAGTAGAATCTATTTGTTTGCTCCACCTTCACTCGTCTTCTTAGTTCCTATTGCTCATATATTTCATCATCCACACAGCTGTATAGTGGCCATAAAAGTAGAGGAGGCTGGAAGGTTAGTGACAACCATCTTTCAGGCCGTGGTTGTCATCCCAGGCATATATACTAGTTAACATGCTGCATTGTAGCCCGCAAGTTGACTAGACTATGTGGTTCTGCCTTCTTAAGTGTCATAGTGAGTCTCTCCCATCTTTACCTTGATCCTTCAGCTACTATGTCCCCGTCTGATAGTGACAATCTTTCAAATGTTGAGAAAAATTCCTCATGACTTTCCAGAATCTATTTCCTTGGTGTAAAATCATGAAACCCGTAAACAATTTGCATCCAAGCATAGTAAAGACATCGCGATGACTGGCTTTCAGGATGAAGGGGCAATGAAATGGACTGTTCAAGGATTCTGTACTTATGCAATTGTCCGCCATAATTTATTTCATTCTAGATCCAAGAAAGGAGGGCAGACAAATGTATGTCACCAATAAAAAGAAGGGGATTCCAATCAATATTAAAAGGAACAACATAATTTTGAATATATAAATCACATAACAAATTCTAGACACAATTAGGTGATGTATTGTATGCGGCCACAAATTCTTGTAGGGTTCCTATGCCTGAGTTAAGATCCCGAAGGACTCTCATTAATTTAAACATTAAAAATTACTCCTTAAGGCATAGGGTATAAACCCGTGGTGGTGGTCTGCATTCTATTAAATCTAGAATTATATCTGTAATGTTATTTATTTTATTCTGTAGGAATTCAATTTCTTGTTTTTTTCTTTCAATCTCCCTTCTTAATTTTGTCTTTTCCAACTCCCACATTGACTTTTGATATTACATTGCATTAAAATAGTCAACCGAGAGAGCATGAACAGTTACCTCCTCTGGTTTCCTATTTTGGACCGACCTGGCTACTTGTGGGCCTTCCTCTTTGTTTGTACAAACTGGCATGTTATATGGAACAAGGGGCTTTTCCTCGTGATTGCCTTCCTATAGAGAAGAAGATTCTCTTCCAACTCCTTTAGGCTCTGCTACCTCTGGTATTACACACTCTGCTTCTTTAACCATTTTAGCGGCTGCAGGATCCTTTTCCATCATACCATGGCATTCTGCAATTAGACTGCCTGTTTGTGGCTATTCTTGTAAGGGCTCCTCAGAGGAGAAATGAGAAGAGTCAACCGTAACAGGGGAATCCTTGTTATATGATTGTGTAGTGTTCAAACGAACACTTCTGCAGAATGGAGTATCAATAGAAGCTCCAGGTTGCTTCTGTGAAAGTTTTCTTTTCTTGGTAGGTGTGGCTGTAGGAGAAATAGTAGAAATATGAACATCTTGACTCATATATTCTGCCATCTTGGCCTTACCCTTACCCTTTTTATCTTTTTGCCGAGAAACTGTGGGAACCTCGGTTTCTTCACTCCCTGAGGTAGGGTTTGGATGGCCGGATGGAAAATTCTCCACATTAACTCCCAAAGGAGAAGGATTCCTCAAAGGTTCATCTTTCTCAACAAATTCTTCTTCCTTGTCAGGGTTATTTCCCTATTCTTCTTGAATTTTGGGCTGTGGCCCTTCTCCATGCAATTGAAAATGAGGCGCTACAATAAATCTATCCCAGAACATGGGAGAGACATCCATCAGTGACCTTTACACCAAAAGTTTGATTAAACCATGGTGGGTCACTGCATTCTTCTGCCCCTTTCGTACCTCTTCAACACTTAAATTCAAAAGGGCGTAAAGAAAATAGGGAACATTTACTAAATGGTCATGTTGTAAATGGCCTAGTAATTTAAAGTGTACTACATGTAAGAAGGAAAAATGGCCCTCATAGGTAATGTAGCTAATAACATGAACTGCCAACTGAGGATATTCTCCTAGAAGAGATGTCCGCTTAACACCTTGTTTGTTGTAATCTATTGGGGCATCAGCTGGCAAAGAAAATTTTGCTCTGGCTACGCGTGCCTCGTTCCCATGCAAAAACTCTTCTCCTATAGAAGAGAGTCCAGAGACTTCGACAATTTGTGCTTCAGAAGCTTCAATTCGCAACCCTTTAACATATGAAACTCCATCACTGTAAGTTCTCAAGAATTCCAGTTTTGTGGCTTCATTATACCCATTTAACCTAACAAAATAGGTAAGCCACCCTACTTTGTTAAAAACCTAAACATTGTCCTAGTCCTGTAACAAAGTGAAGTGGTTGCTGGTTCATGTCGTATAGGAGAACCACCCATTCTGTTGTTTGAAATTTCCAACAATTTCTGAAAAACTCAGAAAAAACCCTCTTACTCCACTGCTACTATCTATTCTTTTTGCTGAAATGCCACTACTGTGCCCAGAATTGGAATAAAACTTTCTAGATTTCCAGGTAATGCAGACAAGACAAAAAAGAAATTTTTTGAAATGGTGCTAGGAATTTAAGCTGAAATTTTGAGTTAAAAAGATAGGGCTGGTTTCGAAAGGTTACACACAGGGGTTGTCAAATCATCATTTTTGACATGACGACTTAGTACAATTTTGGTAGCAAAAATAGTAATGACAAAGGATAGCAATTATGATAGTAGATTTGAAACTGATGAAATATTTGATCTAATGGGATATTTCATTTATTACACACAAAACCTATTTACTACCCCTACGAAAAGGTGACAAGTGTCCACACTTGCATGACAAAGTATGACAAAAACATGGATGAATTGCTATATTAATTACAATGTATCGTAATCATATTAAATGAAGCAAAAAAAACTTTTTGAGACAATAAAGTAATGCGTACCTTGGAATATTATACTATTAAATGCCCAAATCTGGAAAGATTTGATGACGTAGGCAAAGAAAAAATTTGAGCTGGTGCAATAATGAGGTGACATGAATGCGTTGATGGCAGAAAAAGGTGATGAAATAGTGGATGGGATGACATTTTTATTATGGACAAGTAATTTTCGTGAGAAATAAAAAATTTATTATGACTGCATGTGGAAAATTTTCAAAGAGACAACCAGAGCAAATAATTACTCTAGTTGGCTGTAGGAATTCCCTCAGTAGGGAGAGGTCCTTCGGCTGTAGGAAAGTATTCAATTGGAGGAGGTTCTTCGGCTGCAGGAGGTCCTTCGACTGTAGGAAAGTCTTCAGCAGGAGGAGGAGGTTCATCAG
Source organism: Thuja plicata (assembly GCA_018584345.1). NCBI lineage: Eukaryota > Viridiplantae > Streptophyta > Pinopsida > Cupressales > Cupressaceae > Thuja > Thuja plicata. Next base: position 501,910 of record MU224533.1, read on the forward strand.
CTACAGGAGGTTATTTGGCTGCAGGAGGTTCTGTGGCTACAAGAGGTTCTGCTATGGCAGGAGAAATCTCAAACTACCACAGGAAATCAGCCATTGTCTGTGGTTTATGGTACAGGCAAAGCCTATGACCATTCACTAGTAACTTGAAATGTATAGGGTTGATGGTGGATAGCTGAACTGCTGCATTAGCATAAAATTGAATAATCTCATAAGGGCCAAGCCAACATGTTGTAAGCTTACCTTGGGTTTCTTGGGATCCAGAGTCATACAAAAGAGCCCAATCGCTAGGATCAAACTGTTTGGAAAGGATATGAGAATCATGCCACTTTTTCTGCTGTGTCTGAACCAATTTTGTGTGTTGCAGGGCGGCTTTCCTTATCTCATCCAGTTGGTTAAGTTGCAGGATCCTATCATGTTGTGTCTTAGTAAGATCAATGTTGAGCTGAAATGTCATGCGTAAAGTCTTATGTTTGAACTCAATTGGCATCACAGTTGTTTTTCCATATATCAACTCAAAAGGAGTAAACCCTATTATGGTTTTCCATGTAGTTTGGTAGGCCCATACTGCTTCTTGGAGGCAATTGATCCAATATTTCTTGTGCAACTAAACGGTCTTCGTGAGGATAACTTCTATCTCCCTATTGGTGATTTCTGCCTAACTATTCGCCTGTAGGTGATAGGGGCTTGATTTCTGGTGGTGAATATTATACTCGTTCATCAGAGAAGTAATCAACATAGAGGTAAATTGAGCTCCTTGATCAGTGACTAACTCTTGGGGTACACCATAGCACGTTAATATCTCCTCATATAGAAACTATGCAACTCTTTTATCCTTGGCATGCTTCATGGCTCTAACCTCCACCCACTTCATTACATAATCAGTACATACAAGTATGTATGAATTATCATCAGATGCAGGACTGATGGGACCGACAAAATTAATTCCCCATTTATCAAATGGAGTCACTACGACCTAAGGAAAGAGTTGCATTTCATCAAATTTAGTAGGTCACCCCATCCTTTGACATCGATCACACTTCCTGGTGTAATTGGCTGAATCCTTGTAGAGGGGTGGCCAATAGTAACCAGTGTTAAGCACCTTCATGGATGTCCTTTTGGCAGTAAAATTTCCCCCACAGGGCTCATCATGACAAGCCCGTAGGATATCATAAGTTTCATCCTCTTGAATATATCTTCTCAATACTTGGTCAGGGCCAGTATAGAATAAACAATCAACAATCCATGAAAAGTTGAAAGTTTTCTCTATTAGTAACCACTTTTCCTTTGGAGAGAAGTGTGGAGGTACCTTTTGGGAAAACAGATAGTTAGCAATATCAACATACTAGGGAGCTTGAGATGCAATGGAGAACAGGTGGTCGTCAGGGAAACTATCATCAATTGCTATAGGTTCATCAACATTCTGCAGGCGTGAGAGAAAATCAGCCACCATGTTTGATCTGCCTGGCTTATCTATGACGGTAATATCAAACTCCTGTAGCAGAAACAACCATCTAGCTAACCTCCCTTTTATTGCAGGTTTGTTAGCTAAGTACTTAATAGCTACATGGTCCGTATGCACAAAGATTTGATAACCAGTTACATAGTGGTAGAATTTGTTCAGAGCATAGATAACAACCAATAGCTCCTTTTCAGTAACTGTATAATTCAACTTAGCTCCTTGCAAATTTTTGCTAATGAAATAAATAGAATGTTCTAGAGTACCTTCCTTTTGTCCAAGAACTGCTTCAATGACATGATCAGAGGCATATGTATGTATGTGGAATGGGAGTGTCCAATTAGGACCTCGCAAAATAGGTGCCTAAGTCAATACAAACTTCAGCTGTAGGAAAGCTTCATCATAGTCTGATGTCCAGATAAAGTCAACATTTTTAGTGAGTAGTGAATACATAGGGCTGACCATCTTGCTGAAGTCCTTTATGAATCTTATGTAATACCCAGTGTGACCAAGAAAGCTTCTGACATCTTTTTGTTTGGCTGGGGTAGATAGATTCACAATGACTTCAATTTTGGCTGGGTCTACCTGAATGCCAAGAGCAGATATATAGTGACCAAGCACTACTCCTTCCTGCATCATCATAAAACACTTCTCACTGTTCAAAGATAGGTTGTGTTCTTTGCACTTGGTGAGGAATTTTTTAAGATTTGCCAACGCTTCCTCATAAGTTTCACCATAAGTTGTAAAGTCTTCCATGTAGATCTCCATACAGTCACGAGAAATGTCAGCAAAATGTTGATAACCGCTCGCTGAAAAGTAGGAGCATTGCAGAGGCCAAACGGTAAAAATGAATAAGCAAAAGTCACCCATGGGCAGGTAAATGTGGTCTTTTCCTAATCCTCAGGAAGAATCCAGATTTGATTGTATCCACTATACCCATCCAAGAAAGAAAAGTATTTCTTCCCTGCTAGAGAGTCCAGAACCTGGTCAATGAACGGAAGAGGAAAATGGTCCTTTAAAGTGGCATTGTTAAGCTCTTTGTAATCCACACACACTCTCCACTTTCCAACTTTCTTAGGAACTATGACTAGTGGGGAAACCCACTGGTTGTCTAATATAGGTTATATGAAGCTGACTTTAAGGAGTTTTTAGAGTTCGATTTTGACTATCTCACAGAGGGCAGGGTTGACACGTCTTTGAAATTGCCTTACTGGAGGTTTATCCTCCTTTAGGAAAATCCTATGAGTGCATAAATTTGGGTCCAGACCTTTCATATCAGCGTAATCTGAGGCAAAAGTGGTAGCATGGTTCTTCAGTAACTTGGTCAATGAAGTTTTCTACTGAGAAGTAAGTTTTCTATTAATGTTCAAGCAGCATTTAGGGGGAACTTCCAGTTGCTTAGTGAGATCGACCATAGTTGTACCAGTCAATGAGGGCAATTGGATCTCATAGGAAATAATTTGGTGATAGAGCTGGTTGGATACAGGGGAAGATATTTGGTAATCAGAGTACAACGACTGCAAGGAGTAGTTTTGGAAGGAACTATCAAAAGGGTCTAAGTTTGATCCATACTGGTTATGCATGATGTTTGTGATTACTTTATCTTCCTCCTGAAGCTGCAGGAAGGGATCCCTTGGTAACATAATTAATTGGAAGACTGAATTAATAACTCTAGTTTCCTCTCCTACATCTGGCCATATGAGAGAGGCTAATTCCATTTGAGGTTGATCAGGAGGATACAAGGCCAAAGTTTTGGTGTGCTGGCCATTAGAAATGGTCATATCTCCTAACCGAAAACCTATATATGCATCAATGATAGCCAGCTAAGGACATACCAGAATAATTGGATAGCCTCCTAGGGTAGCTTTTGGTGAGAGGATCATGAAATATACAGGGTAGGACAAAGACTCAAGGTTAACCACAATGTCCTCCACCACTCCATCAGGCTTTAAAGTCGAACTGTCTGCGAGCTGCAAGATAGTAGGTGTATTATGGAGGTTGGTGATACCAAGGCATTTCATAATGTCCTTGGTCATGACATTAATGGTGGCTCCAAGATGAATCAAGGCATTTTTTATAGTATTCCCATTAATAATGACCTCGACAACAGGGCTGCCAGGGTCAGAATATTTTGGGATGGTAAGCTTCCCTAACATAATGTCTGCCAGTTTTCCTAGGACATGGATAGTTTGGGTATCCTTTTTCTTGTGGCTAGGATTTTTAAAGCAAGCTTCCTTGATGGTTTTTCCATACATGGGAACATCTTTGATTGCCTGGAAAAGGGGAATTTAGATGCTGACATTCTTTAGCTGGTCAAGGATATTGAAAGCTACTTCATTAGTGGTTTTTGGATTTCTATGCTACAATCTTTGTGGGAATAGAGGAATGGTAGGCTGATGGGATTTATCTAGTGGTGCAGGGGCTACTAGAGTAGATAAATTGTCAAGTTGATTGGGCTCCTCAAAAGGCATTTTAGTAATTACAGGAGGCTTAGGTGCAAGTAGAGTGGTACCAGACCGTAGGCAAATATCATCAAGGTTGATTGCACGCGCAGGGTATTGCATGGGATACTGCGATGGGTCTGTAGCATACACATTTTTCTGAGGTGGAGGAGGTTGATTGTTGGGGTTTGGCTGCAGCTGTGTAGGTAACTAAGTAGGCTTAGGAGGCAGGTTAGTGGCTGCAGGAGGTGGCAAAAGAGCTGCTGTTGTGGAGTCTGCATAGGTGGTGGAAATAATACTTGTGGTTGATTTGGCCATTGCTGGCCGCCTTGCCACTGTGGGTTTTGTTTCCAATTACCCTATGGTGGCTGCCACACCCCTTGAGGTTGTTTCCAACCTCCTTGAGGGTTTGGCCATTATGGATTGGGGTAATTCTGCCACTGATTCTAGGAATTATTCCAAGGAGGATTTTGGTTATTCATGTGGGTTGTCATTAATTATTATAAAAATGACCACTAAATGAAAGAGGGTCTTGAGGCATACCTTGTCTCTGTACCCATGGTCATCGCTGAGAATCGAAGAACAGCTACTCGTCCTCTAGTTCAACTAGTTTGTAATCAGTCGACATTTGTGTAGTATCCATGTTAGCAACTAGTTTACATCTACAGTCTCTTCTTTTATCTACAATGTCGACAAAATTATGCTAGCATGGCCTCTGCTTCCTCATGTTTCTTTTTAGCTTGCATGGTGTCCAACTAGGTGGCCATGTTGTTAATGATATCTTGCTTAAAATTGGACAAGAGATTGGTTATCTCTATTTGTGAAGCACCAACACCATTAGAATTCCCCAGGGTGGACCTATATCCCCTTCCTTTCTTAACAAAAACTCTTGAGTACTTAAGGTAGATCTTCCAAATATCATCCCATGATGCCTAGGTGATATCTCCTCTAGCCATTAGGTCTAGTGCCTATGTGCATCCGTTATGAATGCCTCGCAAAAAGAGCAACTTATGAGATTCTTCATTAAGCTCATGCTGAGTATTCTTTTGAAAATTGAACATGAACCTTGAGACATAATCCTCAAGAATCTCATCCTCCTTCTATGACATCTTAAAGATGTCATCCCCTCGCATATCATTTCCTCATCAGTACTTGTATTTCAGCAAGAAAGCATCCTTCATTTCATCCCAATTGTGGACAACATCCTGTCCTAAGCCCATAAACCATCGCAATGCAAAATATTTAAGTGTTGCAGGAAAGAGCTTAAGCCTATGGGGATCAATGGTGTATTCATATCTCCTACAAAGGATATCAAACTCAAAGAGAAAGGTATCTAGGTCCTCTGTGACAAGGTCGTAAAATTTTGGAAGAGGGGAATATTTTTGAGGTTGTTATTACCTTGTTGATCAGAGATGGGAAAAGGAAATGTAGTAGGATTGGCCATCCTTCATTTTCGTTGAGGTGGATTTTAAGGTGGGTTATGAGGTTGGTAGATGACTAACTGCCAATGATTTTCTTCTTGAGGATTCTGGAGTTCTAGGTTGGAAAAGGCTTCAACAAATAGATTGGTTTCTAGTTTTTCTTGGAAGAACCCACAAAAGTCACCCTCAAAAGAAGAGGATGATGAAGGGGCTTTAGGAAGCTCAATAATAGTGTCAATGAACTGGCTTTCTTCTTCAAATAGGTTACTGGATGGATTTGGCAAGTACCTTCCTCGGGCGTCTCTTCGTCTACTATGCATGCAGATAGTATGGAATGATGTGAATAGTAGTTTACTTTGTCAAGATAAGGCTTAATCTACTTAAATAAGGGAATGAAAGAATGAAAAAAAATCCTAGGAATGGTTGAATAAGAACCAGGCTCAACACCGTCCTCAGCGGTGGTGCCAAAAATGATCGCTCGTTATAAAGGCTCAGAAACTAGGCATAATCCTTTAACTCAGGGATTGGACATCCAGCTAAGAACTTCATCCTCTTTATAAGAAACTCATTTAATATGTCAAACCCAGGGACGTGTTACTTGAAATGGGCCAGCAAAATATATGCATCAAGCACTTTCTCAACCAATCATTCTATAATTACTGCAGGAAACAAATGTTGGAAAGAAACTATTCTATGGCTATAGGAAATAAATGCTTTCGAAGGGAAACTATACTATTGCTGCATGAAATGAATACTCAAAGGAAAGCTAAACTATTGTTGTGAAAGTAAATAATTGAAAGTAAATTATGAAAGTGAATGCTTCTAGCAGGATGGAAGAGTGCACAAAATAACTATAATGCCTTATTTACTCTGTCGCTCGGCTGCAGGAAGCGGTAGCTGTCTTGTGGCTTTGGATGCAGGAGCTATTCAACATAGGAATTGAAATGACAGAAATGAAGGAAAGTGAGCTAAAATAAAATGAATCTAACTATGGATTCCTCACCAAGTGGGCCCCCTTGGGTGAGTACCCAGAACACTCAATTATACAAAACTAATCTCAACACTTCATTTGCTCATTAAAATGAATAACAAAGTACAAAGATTCTCATCAATAGTAAAATAACAGAATTGAACTATATTGCAACTATCATAATACTACTGCCCTCCTTCTCATGCAGAAGCAGGGCTTTATTTATAGGAAAACATCTAACTGCTAAACTTAACATGCCCTAAGAAAAGGCAGAGCTTTTATTGCAAACAACTAACAGAAAGGAAAGCTAGAAAACATGAAATAGAATTGGTCCAGAAAAGAGGAAAGAACTGCTTAGACAACAGATCTAACTTCCCACTCTCTCCTAGATTTCATCAGGGAAATTATTGTGTTTTCCAAGTCTTCACTCAACCATCTCCACCTAGATTAACCAAAAACCTTCCACCACTTCTACATCGATGTTTCATCCGTATGCATTTGCTGCAAAACCGAGTCAAGCATCCAACACATAGACGTGCTCACCTGAACAAGATGACGGTTGCTACTTCGATGCACTGCATTAAAAATATTAGGATAAAAGCATTCATGACAAATACTCATTTAAAGTACATATGCATTATCTATTTCTCAAATAGTCAATTCATTCATAAAACATCATGATCATAATTCCATAGCAATAAATAGAGCATATTCATCTAGATAAAGCATATTAAGTAGCATATGTCCATGGCATAGGTTCAGTGGTTGATTACCACATATTAATAGTTTTAAAGCATAAAGTCTTGGATTAATAAAAGAAAACATAGGAAAAGACCTATCAAAAGTTCTTCTAGGGTATCTAAAGCATGCCATTAAAATGGCCTATCAATAATGGATTTGGAGGATGGTGAAGGTATATGGTTACATTTGAATGAAGGGACATAAGTTGTTAAACGAATATCAACATCTTTAGAGTGAGATATATTTCCAAGACTCTCATCTTTAAGATTTATCTTTATACCAATAGGCTCATGAATAACTTTGACATGAGAAACTTTGATAGAATAAATTGAATCTTGAGGGGATTTAATACCATGAAAGGAATTGGGAAGAGTGAGTGATTTTTGAGGTAGACATGGGGGATCATGATAAGGATATAATGGGATAATTTGATCTTGACATGGAAGAGAATCATTGGATGAGGTAGAAAGGGTGCTTTGCTCTTGGTTTTCAATAGGCTCATTGGAAATGGTGGAAGGGATATCCTGATCTTTCTTAGGAGGTGGATAAGATATAGGACTTTAAAGGATACTTTGTTCTTGAGATGAGAAGGTATCATTGGATGGTTTAGAAAGGGTACTTTGCTATTGGTTTTAAATATTCTTATTAGACATGGTGGAAGGGATATCCTAATCTTTCTTAGGTGGTGGATAAGATGTGAAGTTTGAATGGATACTTTGTTCTTAACATGGAGGGGTATCATCTTGGAAGAAGTGAAAGGGTATGAAGGAATCATTATGAGTCTCTATGGGACCTTTGTCAAATATTGGATAAGAATGAATAAAATATTGATCTTGATCTTTATTAATACTTGTTTCTTCACACTTTGGATTACTATCTTGACATGAAGCCACTTCTAAGGGTAAGGTAGGAGTTTGGATATGCATGGGGGATTTGTGAAGGGCTAATAGAGGATCATTTTGAATAGGCATAATAGGCATTGAATCACATGAAATCTTGGGGTCTAAGATCTTTGAATCATAGAAAAAAATTACAACAAGATGTAAATTAGCTTGGATTTATTTTAGAGTCAACCCTTAAGGGTAGACATAATCAACATAGAAAGTATCATCCTTAGGTTCATTGTTTTATGGAGATGGTATAGTTGGGTGTGAAGCTTTAGGGGATGGAGGAATGGTGGAAAAGTTAGAGGTTGCATGAGGACCATTACTAGACATAGGTTCATGGTTTAAATATTGCTTGAGAGTAGTATCTTGTTCTTCATTAGATGACTCATTAATATTTTCTACTTCAATTATGTCACTTGGATTTTATGCTTCAATTCCACGCAATTTGAAGTTTCATGTTCATTATGTCTATGATATGTACAATAGTTTCTCAAAAATGCAAATCTACATGAAGTGACTTGAGGAAATGTGATGAGATTGTTTTCAAGGATTTCTTCCAAAGATGATTCATAATATTGTTCCAAAGGAGTAAATTCTCTATCCAATGGACATTTAAATTTACTTATGTTTGAGAAAGAGATGTTGGATTCAAGATCATGATGATCTGATTTGTTGTTGTCATATGATTTATAAATAAGACTCTCAACGGAATCTAATGTAACTTCCTCTTCATTCTCTTGATCAAAGATAGGATGTTCATGAAGTTCTTCTTGATCAAATATGGGGTTGTCATGAATTTGTTCCTGATCGAAGATAGGATTATCATGTTTAAATTCCTCTTTGTTGGAAGAAAAGAAAAGCATGTTTAGATCACAATTGAAGAGAAAAGGAAAAATTGATCTTAGTGAGTAATTTTTGGATGATGTATACTTTTCTTCCTTGAGGTCTTGGATTTGTGATTACAAAGATTGAATTTTCTTTGTGAGTCTAGACCATTCATTCTCAGTCATCGTATGAATGCCTTGATGTGTTAGATTTGTTGGTGACTGAATTTGATGTGCTATTTCCCTTTGAGGAGTTGCACCTTTTAATATGACTTTGTTTTTTTATTATTTTCAAGTGATAAAATATTTTCCTTGTTGTGGGCATGAAAGCAATTCTTGACTTACTTCTTGAATCAAAGGTTTTCTCAAAAGTTAGGGTTTTATTCGAAGATCTTGATTGTGTCCTCTATAAACAAGTGATATGAGAATATTCTAATATTTATTTGATCAAATTGAAAGTGTGTACTAATGATGAACCCTAAAAGATAAATATCTATCTCTATGATGAAGAGTTTTGATGGATCCTGATCTTGTTGGTTCTAGGAAAAGGATCTGTAATTCTTGTTGACAAACTTTCCAAAACTCAAGGATTTTGATGTTGGAAACTACTTGTATTTGATGTGATTTGGTTGGAATTATATGAAGGATCAACTTGTTTAGAATAATGCCAATCATATATTTTCTTAAAAGAACTCGTTTCTATTTTAAAAAAACTTGAATTCAAAAGTGTACTCAAAAGATAACTAAGAACTACACTTAAGCACTCAATCTTAGCCAAATTAAAACAACTATAACAATATGGTTTATGTTGTTTTGAGAAAATTCTCACAAGTATTGATACAAAGAAATCAAATCAGAAAAGCTACCTAAGGACAATTTTGGTTGTAATGGATAATGAGGTAAGCTTTCTGTAGACACCCCAAAATGGACAAACTTGCGACCATACATTAAATTACTAATTTTCCTCTATTAATTAATAGTTTTTTAATAATTAATTAATCATCTTATTTCATCTAATCATTCAATCATTTCCCCAAAATTAATTAAATAATTAATTTTATTTAATTAATAAACCTTAATTAATTAAATTCAATTTACTAAAGTTTAAAATTAAATATTTAATCTTATTAATTTATTCTTCTAATTAAATTAATTTCATTTCATTCAAATATTCAATTTTAAATAAAAAAAAGAATTGAATTATCTCATGTTTGAGTATTTTAATTTCTCAAATTAAATAAATAATCAAATAAATAAACTCTTTAGTTCCAAGAGGTAACTCCATTTCAACTCTTCAGTTCCAAGAGGTGACTCCAAACCTTCTCTTAAGTTCTAAAAGGCAATTCACAATCAGCTTTTCAGTTAACTAAACTATCCCCTCTTTTCTTTAGTTAAAGAGGTGGAGTTTACTGATTGCTTCTCTAGTTCCTTTTGATATCAACCATTCATCCTCCAATTTATGGGATCGATCTCATTCGTCCAAATCATTTTCCATATTCTATATAATGAACCCTTCTCAAAAATTTGAAGGATCGAGAATTTCAAGATTTGTGCATAATTACTCTGCAGGATTCTTGTACGAAGCATCGAGCAAAATCAATATCACATTGATCTCATTTTCTCAACACTCCCAAGTCACAAACGCTGCCAATACCAATACTGAGAACCATTCATACAGCATTTCAGAAGGAGTAGAGAGAATAAATAGAAGCTTCAAGCATTGTGGTTTACATTTGTCTATTTTCCTCTAATTTTCTTGGTATTTTATTTTCTATAGGCTCGTTCTCAGTATTTCTTATTTCTTTCCCCCATTGCAAATCGGTGCTACTAACCCTCATTTGAGTGCGCAAGATTGGATCTATACATTTTGGTGAATCTGATGTGAATCAAACAACTCGATAATCCATTGCAGATGCCAAACAAAATTTCTTGGCCTCGGTCGTACGACTGCAGTTTCATTTTTTCATTTTTTTTGATAAATTCTGTAATTTTGCAATTGATGGAAGTTTGCCACAATTGACAAAAGTTTACCGTAATCGCCTGGTTTACTACCATAATCACTCTTTGTAATTTTGCAATTGCTTATTGTATTTCGTAATAGACTTCTGTCTTTTTCCAGTCTCTGGTGTAGGTACTATTTTGCAATTGACAACACTGTTTCATAATCGATAGAATAATTTTGCAATTGCCAGCCCTGTTTCACAATCGACATCATTTTTTTGCAATTTCTTGTTATATTTCACAATTGCCTAGTAAATTTTGCATCTGACAAAAGAATTTTGCATCTGATAGAAGAATTTTGCAATTTAAAATCCTATTTCGCAACTATCACAATTATTTCACAATCGCTCTATTTCATCATTTTGTTGACCAGATCTAATTTTTCTCAGTTTCTGTGTAGGACTGATCAAATGACATATGGAAAAAAAGATAATCAGATGCACCCCGGGGTTTAGGTCATGAAAAGAATCCATAAGAAGAGTCATTCATTACTACACATAATGAAAGGAAACCTTAGCAATAGCAGTTGAAGATCAAAGTGAATCCTTCAACAAGTATATTGATTCTCTCAAGCATTTTGCAGCCAAATAGAGAGTTACCATGAGCTTTAATGGTCTTAATAATCTTGGCGTTTCTGAATATTACTTTCTTTGAAGGTTAAGATTTTTTTGGTACTAATAGTTTCTTGATAGCTTGTGGTGTGGAAACAATTGAAGTTCACCTAATCTAAAATTGATTCATTTATCCTTTTGGTGCTTAAAAAGAACATTGTATGCCCAAACAACACAATCTCATCTTTCAATTTGGTGCATAAAATTGACGTGGTGATTAATAATTGAACAAGGCAAAGAATCTTTGAATTGTGTGCATCAAAAATTGAATAACACAATATCATATTTGGATTTGGTGCATAAAATTAACGTGGTGAAAATAATTGAACAAGGCAAAGAATCTTTGAATTTGGTGCATATAAAATTGAACAAGAAATCATCATTTGGTTTGGTCTTAAAATTGAACTTGTGTGCATGTATGGATGATATCTCATTTCACACTTGATATTTTGGTGCTTAAATGATTAACCTTGTGTCTTGAGTCTTTGGTGCGCTTGTACAATCTGTTAGAATAACAACCTTTACCTATTTAGAGAGGCTTGTCTGGGGAAAGCGCTTCTTCCTCATAGGACAACCTTAAACCAGTAATCCTTTTGATTGGTATATAAATAAGACATGGGTCATAGCTTTGTCTTATATCTATTCAAGCCCGGGTGAGTTGTGTTGATGATAGCGTGGATCGGGTGAAGTATCCCTAAGTAGCCATCATGGTCAACTAGGCTCTTAAGTGAGTCACACACATACAAAGTGATTGGATAGACTCCATGGACCTCACTATAACTCTTTTAATTTGAGACCTACCCATTTCACCTTCGAACAAGTGTCTTATTATAGTGCAAGGGGTTGCAGAATTTCCCCCCAAGATTCCCAGTATATGTGTTTCGGGATATTTTGTTGATGAAAGAGATCTTAATTAACACGACAATAATATATGGTAAAGGAAAAAACACATGCACCTATGTCATAGATCTTCATGTCCTAGTAACGTGACAATTAATGTGTGAGATGACAAACATCAAAAGCATTGGGCCTATAATATTGCATCCTGAAGCCAAATGACTGTAGATTAATCTAGCTGTCTCCATTTTGACCACATGAAAACCTTGCAACTTGGAAAGGTTGTAGAACATACACTTTTTATTCTTGGATCTTCAAAACACTGTGTCTATTGTGGTTTCTTGTAATAAGTTCTCAAAACACAAAACCAACATCTCACACTGTCAAAATGAGTCAAACGTGTTCAAAGTCTACGGTGTCAACCAAAGTCTGTTGCAGAATCAAATCGTTATTCCAAGAGATCATTTTATCAGACAAATTCCCAAGCTAAAATCATTTTTCAAGACTGACGCACTTTGTCGCAATTGATAGAATTTTGCCACAACTGATCCTTTTATTGCTGCAATTGATCCCTTTATTGCCGCAATCACTGAAAGTTTACCAAACTTGACCTTGCATTCTGCTACAATTGATGGAATTTTGCCATAATTGACCTATAGACCTTTTCTTTTATTCAATTAAGACAAATTTTATTCCTCTTTCAGAACTCTGCATTTTACCAGTCTGAAACCTTGGAAAAGATTCCCCGTTTCATGTGAAAGGTCAGTGTACACATCTAAGGAAATAAACAAAGAATTTGTGGGAATCTCAAAACATCTAGGATCATCCATCTTTGTCAGTTCGGCTATTGTTTACCATTGATAATCCAAAAGTTTAGATTTAGACTATCTTGATCCCATTATCTCAAATTCATCAATCTTTATCAACAAATTTGTTCTTAGAATTACCCTTGTCAAAAGAGGTACTCGAACTATCCTTGAGAGATTATCCCTTTTGTTTGCTTTATATCACTCATTTTAGTTCCAAATATAGATAAAACCATGTCTTTCACTCCTTATGGAGGACCTTATACTCATTCAAAGGATAGAACCCAACCAGATGAATCCTACATTAAGCAGTTTCTCCTATGCGAAAAAGAGCAAGAGGATGACCCATTCAAAAACACTAACCCCGCTCTATACATTGAGAATGCGTGTATAATTCCTCATGGTTCTCAAAGACCAATTATATTTTAAGACGTCACAAAGGAAGAGCTTAAAGACATAGAGAAAGATTCTTATTTTGTGCAAGTGGTCGATACATTTGTAGAAAGAAACCATAAAATATTTCTAGCTATGTCGATCAAAAAGTGATTCAAGCTCCCCGTTGAATTCAATGTATCAATGATATGGCCTAAAAATCCACTAGGAGGAAAAATCACAACTCAAAACTCTCAAATGAATCCTATGGTGTCTTAAGTCTTGTCTCTGCCATCATGAACAACCATGAGATCAACACAGACTATGTCTACCTAAACTAGCTCATCCAATCAAGCTAGTACACCATCTACCCAAAACATGATGGGCTCCCAACTGAGTGCCCCCATGGTTACTAGTTTATCTCAAGCATCTATCTCATGGCCTTTCACATCAAGAGCTCAAGCTATATCATCAATTCCCCAAATGAGTAATAACCCATTTGCAACTACTCAGACACTGCAATCCATCTCTACTAAATTTGGATTAAATACTTCCCAAAAACATGAATCAATCTTTGTAGGTCTGACATTCAATCAACCTCAGTTGAAGGCTACATATTTATTCCAACAGGGATCCCAACAATAGCAACAAAAGTAGCCTTGCACCAATCAGATACCCTAATATCAAAATCACATGCTGGGAAATCAATACCAAATCCCAAGGAGATCACATGTCCCGATATAAGGAACTCAAAGGCGAAGCCTTATACCAACTACAACACAAAGATTCAATGCCGAGAATGTTCCTCAATCTCCAACAGACATGATTATACAACAAGTGCAGAATCTACAAATGCAAATGATGGACATACAAAATTAGGGACAAACTAAGTCTTACATAGAAGAGGACTTATACCCATACCCATTTGATCACTAATTGCATATTTCTCCATTTCCCATGCACTTCTCGGTGCCTAAATTTGAAAAATACAGAGACAACACCAACCTTGTGGAGCACATCAGGGTATTCTTTTCTAGCTGCATTGAATTTGCACATGACAAAACTTACCTAATGTGATTGTTTCCACAAAGCCTAGTTGGAATAGAAATGGAATGGTTCTCACACTTACCCTATCGCATTCAATCTTGGGGCGAATTGGCTAAAAATTTTATTTCTCACTTCCATAATAACATATAATGCAAGGTCAACATCAAGGACCTTTTTGACATTAACCAAAAATATGGTGAATCCTTTGTTAAATTCTTACAAAGATGGAGAAACACTGCAAATAGAATAACATATGATGTGCATGAACAATACCAATAGTCATGTTTTTCGACAATCTGATCCCAGACATGTCATTTATAACAGAGCTCCAGCTTGCTCCAAATTTCAAACAACTTATAGAATGAGGAGTCTTATAGAACAAGGAGTTCGATGTGAGAAAAATTTGCTCAAGAGAGGAATCCTTGCAGATCCTACCCAAAAGAACAAAAATAAGAATGCAATAGATAAGGCCAAATCATGGAATAAGAACAAGAATGCCACCAATGATGGTGTCATTGACGTCAAAACAGTAAATTATGATCAACCTAGGGTTGCATTACAAGGAGCACCCATGAAAAATTAAAAAACCCATGGTGCCCACGTAGCAGATGAATACTCAGATTCTGACACCCACTGCTCAAGTAGTAGTTGTGTCCCACAACCAACCCAACACACAATGCCCATAAAGGTTTCCTTTTCCTAAATGTGAGTATACACCATTAGGAGAGTCGATAGAATTAGCACTGAAAAAGTTGATTCAAACCAAAAATATCACTCTACCAGAAATCAGAGACATGGTGTTGTGAAACCCAAGTGGTGGAATGATAACAAATTTTGTGAGTATCATCAGGTCAAAGGACACAAGACATCAAACTTCTACCGATTGAAAAATGTTATACAAGACCTAATCAACCAAGAAAGAATTGATGTCACAAATACCAAGTCTAAGGGTACAACAGATCACAATATCCTCAATGATACATTTCATAACCATAATAAGGGGAAAGCCTCCGCATCTAGTAAACAGTACAAGAAAGTGAACTATACCTATGCCAACTTTGATAGCACCATAAATTGCATAAATCATTCAGATATACAAGTTTTTATGATTACTATCAGAGATACCAATGCCAAATGTGCTATTACAATATGACGTTCCAAGGTTGTTTTGCAAGGAATGCCTTCCACCTCAGCTACCCCAACTAATACCACAACAACTTCCAATCCAAAATATATCTTGGTGGATCAACTAAAGTGCACACCTATCCAAATATCCATGTTTTAATTGTTGCACATATCCCCCAACATAAGCAATCCCTGGACCAAGCCCTTCAAAATGCAGCAGTCTCATGAGACATAACTCTAGAGAATTTCCAAAATATGGTCAACTATATTGCTGCAAATAAACGTGCCACATTTACAGACCATGATGTGCTGCCACACAAGCCTTTGCACAATGATCTCCAACATATGCTTATCCAAGTGCATAAACATACGATCTAAATAGTCCTCATTGATGATGGGGCTAGGTTAAACATATGTACTCTTAAAGTGATAAAAACCTTGGGCTACTCAGAATCTAGCATTGATGTCACCAAGGGGATCAATATCAGGGCATATGATGAGGAATAAAGGTCATCAAAAGGTATCCTCATTTTACCAGTCAAGATAGGGCTAGTCATAAAGAGAACTCTACTTCAAATCTTAGACCTTGAATTAGGATATTACATGTTGCTTGGAAGGCCATAGATACATGAAATGCAAGTTGTCCCTTCAAATTATCACTAGTGCATCAAATTTCCCTACCAAGGAGAAGAGATCATCATTGAGGGAGATACCAACCCCTTCCAATATTGCAACACCATAAGAGGCAGTACAGATAATCAGGTACCTTTGAATCAGGAAGCAAGTATTCCTTCTGCTTCTGATTCCATTCCTAAGGACATACCAAAAAAAGAGGGTAAGATATCAATCAAGGACAAAGGGTGTGGTGAATACAACTATGAGGAAGCCTTTAACATCACCAACATGCCACAAACTCCCATATCTCATGGAATGCCTAGACCAGTAGAAACAAATAAAACTCTGGAACAAGTGTTATTCAAGTGTCCACCAACCACATTTGTCAAATGGGGACATATAGCTAAAGAAATTACCTTTGATCCAGACATTAATGCTTGGTTGTATCAAGATCCTTAAGAGACACCTCAAGCACAAATACCTTTGTCACAATATGGAGCTGGCTATACTATGTTGAAAAATATGGATATGATGGTAAGACTAGTCTGGGGGCAAGACATTAAGGATTAATGGAATTGTCATTACCGCCAGCCCAAAGGAACAAAAGAGGACTAGGTTATGGTCAAAATAGAACTAGTACAACCATAAAATATATACCAATAGACCAACAAAAGATTGTAGAATTAAACCAAGGGAAAAATCCAAAACATGACCTAATCAATAGTATACTCTAGCAATTATTGCCATCGGAAGAGAAACCCTCAAATTCCCAAAGGAACCTTAATCAGACTACCTGGGATGATGAGGAAAGTGACACATCTAATGAGTGTTCTATCATGAATTATTCTCATGAGTATGAGTGGTTATCCCTTCATAACTTTGAGTCACCCATTCCTAACTATTCCCCTCGATCCACTAGTACCATACACCTTGATGAAATGTTCAACCAAATGAGCTTAGAATATCAACCATGTATCGATAAGAATGTCAATGTAAATTCCTTAGGTGGTGTGTCTACTTCCCATTCTAACTCTGTTGGAACTATCACTGCGGTCTCATTCACCCAAACTGAGTCATCCTCCCACATGGACCTTTGTCTAGTCTACCCCGAGTTAATAGATTGGGACCAACAAGGAAAACCTGACATAGAAGTTTTTTAGAATTATGAAGCCATTGCAGACTTCATGGGGCTTCAAGAAGGAGTACCATCAGGAGATCACAAGGAAGGATTATCCTTTAACCTAGAAAGATCAGCATACCTTGGGGAGGAGGCTCCTCTTTCCAGTCACAAAAGAAAAAGTAAAAACAAAAAAGAACATTCATTAAGTGAAAACCAAAAGACACTTTCTGAACATGAAAAAGAAAAGATAAAGGGTGTATCTTCTGGTAAAAACATTTCTGAGGTGCCATAGGATGGAAAGTTGGAACTCCTACCGTTAAAAGAAGAAAAGTCAGCATTTCTAGTAGACGAAACAAAGCAAGGCAATCTAGGGGATGAAAAGAACCCTAAAAATGTCTATCTGGCTAAATCCCTTTCACCAAAGGAAAGAGAACAATTCATTATTTTCTTTAAAGAAAGACAAATCAAATTCGCTTGGTCTTATGCAAACATGCTAGGTTTGGATCCAGAGCTCGTACTACATAATCTACCACTTTTGCCAAATGCAAAACTAGTTAAACAAATATTAATAAAGATGCATCCACACATTGCTTTACTTGTCAAAGTAAAACTGAAGAAACTCTTAAATGCAGGCTTCATAAGACCCATTCCATATGTAGATTGGATATCAAATCTGGTGCCTGTTACAAAACATAATGGTCAGATCTGTATATGCACAAATTTCAGAGACTTGAACAAGGCTTTTCCTAAGGATGATTTTCCTCTACCAAATATTAACATGATAGTTGATTTGACAAGATGACATCAAATGTTGTCACTCATGGACGGTTTCTCAGGATATAACTAAATAAATATTGCACTAAAAGATCAACATAAGACAATATTCACATGTGCATGGGGAACTTGTTGCTATAATGTGATGTCATTTGGCCTCAAGAATATGGGTGTCACCTATCAATGAGAAATGACAAAAATCTTCCACGATCTGATTCATAAAATAATGGAAGATTATGTCGATGACATACTAGCTAAGTAAACACCCAGGGAAACTCACCTACAATTTTTGGGTCTAATATTTGATAGAATGAAAGAATACAAGGTATGAATCAACCCAAAGAAGAGTGCATTTGGAGTTACTACTAGAAAGCTCCTTGGATTCATTGTATCACACAGAGGAATTGAAGTAGATCCGAAAAAAAATTAAGGTCATTCTTGACATGCCGCCAACTACAAATATGAGACAACTACGGGGTCTACAAGGCAGATTATAATCTATCAGGAGATTTATCACCCAACTGGTAGATAAGTGTCATCCATTCTAGCATCTACTACTTAAAGACATAATCTTTGTAGGGATAGAACAATGCAAATAATCTTTTCAAACTTCCAAATATTATCTAGTAAAATCCCCTATATTGGTGCCACCATTTCTAGATAGGCCACTCCTATTATATATATATATATATCAGCAATGGAATCAACACTAGGTGTTCTTTTGGCACAACATGATGATCAGGGCAGGGAAAGAGCCATCTACTACATCAACATAATATAGGTGGGCTACGAGCTAAATTACTCAGCAATAGAAAATTCATGTCTTGTAGTTTCCTTTGCTTCTCAAAAGATAAGACATTATATGTTGAGTCATCAAACAAAGCTCATAGCACACATAGATCCATTGAAATACTTGTTGAGTAAAGCAACACTAACAGGATGACTCACCCAATGGGTCATGATCTTAAGTAAGTATGACATAGAATACGTGGATCAAAAGGCTATCAAAGGGCAGGTAATTGCAGATCAACTGGAAGGTGCACCAATTCTAGATCATCAACCTATAGTATCCAAATTTCCAGATGAATCAATCCTTATAGTACAACCAAAAATAGAAGTCTGGCAATTATTCTTTGATAGATCATATACCAATTATGGTGTAGGAGCATGAATAGTACTCATCGCTCCACAAAATGATCCAATTCCTAAGTCTTTCTGACTCAATTTTCCATGTAAAAACAATATAGATGAGCATGAAGCCCTAGTCATCGAATTCAAAACAACTATACAATTGAGGATAAAGAACTTGAGAGTTTATGGTGATTCCCGGTTGGTTATCAGTCAACTCAATAATGATTATAGGACCAAAGATGAAAAACTGATCCCATATAGAGAGTTGATGGACAAACTGTGTGCTTCTTTTCATTACATTGTATTTGAACAAGTTCCAAGGGTTAAGAACAAAGCAACATATGTGATGTCTACTATAGCATCTTTGATCGACATGTCAGGTAATGAAACCAGATTCTAATTTTTGGTAGAACAATTGATGATATCAACATATAAGGATCCAATAAAAGAGTCAGCATGTGTCCTTGTTGGTCCTGAGTCCCCCTCGTACCATGACATGTATACTTACCTACAAGACAATACCCTACCATCTGACCTATCTAGAAACCAAAAGAACTCCCTTATTTGACAAGCCTCTAGGTACACCATTCTCGTTAATACTTTGTATAGAAGAAGTCTATATGGAACAATTTTAAGAAGTCTCACTTCCATAGAATCCCAGAGAGCCTTATACCATGTACATGAAGGAATTTGTGGGGCCCATAGAGGTGGAAATATCTTAGAAAATAAGATCATCAAGATGGGATACTATTGGCCAATAGTAGAGACATATGCTAACAAATATGTACAAAGATGTCGACAATGTCAGATACATGGAGATCTTATCCACGCACCAGCTCAAGACCTCCACCCCATTACTTCACTGCGGCCTTTTTCAAAATGGGGATTTGACTTAGTAGGAAATATTACACCAACATCCTCTAATGGTCATAAATACATAATTGTAGCAACATAATACTTTACCAAATGGGTGGAAGCAATTCTTCTTACATACATCACTAGTAAACATATTTCCATATTTATACTGAATCACATCATTTGTTGGTACGAGATCCCTCAAACCATACTTATTGATCACAGTACACCTTTTCAAAACCAGGATGTCGATGATCTTTGTTAGAAGTTCCAAAAAAAACAAGGTTTCTCTTCATTCTACTATCCCCAAGGGAATGGACAAGCTAAAGCCACTAATATAACAATCTTGAACATCTTGAAGAAAATGATCAATGAATTTGGTTGAGACAGGCATTTGCAGCTCAGTCCCACATTATGGTCATACAGAACAAGTGTGAGAACACCTAGAGGAGAAAATCCATTCTCCTTGGTATATGGATTAGAGGCGGTCCTACCCCTCAAAGTTGAAATCCCATCCCTCATAATATCACTGAAGAATATCATAACAGAGGAAGACTACAGAGTTGCTAGACTCAGTGAACTGGAACTGTTAGATAAAAGATGCAAAAATGCACTGAATCACTTACAAGGCTATCAGAATTGCCTTAGAAGAAACTATCACAAGAAATTCATGCCACATACCTTTGAGGTTGGAGATCTTGTCCTCATGGAAAATTAGAAGAATCAAGCAGAACAAGTTAAACCAGGCAAGTTCGAGCCTAATTGGCTAGGAGCATACGTCATCATCACATCATGTAACAATGGGGCATATCAACTGGAAACTAAAGAAGGAGATCAAATCCCTGGTTACATCAAAAAAATTCACCTAAAAAGGTTATATGCCTGAGGTATCAAGGTCAAAAGAGCATATCTAAAGATCCTGAAAAATACAAAAAATCAAAAAATATAAAAAGTTACCTTAGTGAAAACCTGGCAACAACAAAAAAAATTCAAAAAAGAGAAAAGTAAAGAGAAACAAAATTGATCTCTCAGTGAAAACCTGGCAAACAAGCACTATTGGGCAGGTACCTTCGTGAAAACCTAGTAAATAGGTGCCAAGTGTTAAGGTCCTGCTCTGCCATCAATGAACTCCAAAAGATTAAAGTTTGTACTCACTCATGTAATATTTGTTGGCAAGTGACGAGTTTTGTATGATGTGAGACACTTATGGGTTGTGATTTACGGAAACATATCTGGTATATTGATTGCTTGGGATATAGTTTAGTTTTGGAGATACAGTCTTCAAAATGACTAAGTACAAAAACAAGAATATAGAGTATGACAATATTGTTTTGGGTATCGAAGATCAAGAATGATGAGTTATGACTTGTGAGATTAGTGGAAGATACTATGGGGTCGGTATGACCTCCACCTAAGATCAATTTAGTTTTGGTGTTGATTACAGTGATTAAGAGAGATTTGAAAATAAGTGAAGACAACACGACAACGTAACAAAGCAATTGAGCAGTAGCGATGATTTAAGGAGTATAGTGTTGACTCCTGGAAAGATAAGTTGGATTATAGTTTTGGATAACCTATATTTTGGTTATGAAAGACCGCAGACTTTGTATTTTCTCTTTACATTATATATTTTGTATTGAGAGCCGACTATGTGATATTGTTAAGAGAACCGACTTGATGTTGACATATATATATATATGAAGACATTTTATAAAACAAATATATAGAAGATGAATGAGAAAATGTATGTGTATATGCAAATAACAGAGAAGAGGATGACAGAGATCGTTGAAGAACTATGACTGGAACTATCTAAGCATTAAAGATGCTTGTTTTTGTCCATTATTGAGGATAATTTGTAACAAAAGTTTTGTTGTAATAGTTGTAAGCTCAATTGGCCCCTAAAAGGGTGTTGTATACCTTTAATAGGGTTGTTAATCCTCTAACAAGGAATTGTACTATGTAATATTCAACTCCTAACAGGGCTAGTTCTCCTAAGAGGGACATTATAATTTAGTGCATGCTTGTGGGTACCATCCCCACGAGGTTTTCCCTTGGCCAGGGTTTCCTCGACAAAAAATAATGGTGTTATGAGTTCTGTGTTATGGTTTATTTGGAATTGGTTTAAGTTTTATTTAAAGTGTTGTAATACTGATTCACCCCCACTCTCAGTATTACTTAATCCTAAAAATTGGTATCAGAGCTATTGGCCCTTGGAGAGAAAGTCTAACAGGTTAAGGGAGATCAAAATGGATTCAAAAAATTTACAAGAGAACTTTGTAGCATCACTTGAAGACCTTGATAAAGGAAAAGCAGAAAATCGTGACTTGAGATTCAAATTAAGGAGAGCTGATGGGTTCATCAAGAAACTTAAGGATTAACTTGAACCTTCTAGAAACCAGAGATAGGATCTTATGGTTTAGATAAAAGATGATTCAGAATGATAATTCAGATAAGATAAAGCAACTTGAACAAGAAAATGATACTTTGAAGCTTGAGAATGAAATAATGGCTAAATAGATTCAATAAGAAAAGAATTCTAAGATAAAGATTGAAGAAGCTTTGAAAGATGCTAATATTTTGATGGGACAAATGAAGATTGACCTTGAACATTACAAGAACAAGTATCCAGAATTGGAGAAATATAATCAGATCATAAAGGGTGAACTTATTGAGACAAATAAACACATTGAGAAGCTTCACATGAGCAGTGACCTTATCAATGAATAGAGAGAAAGATAGAAACCTAAAGGTAACATGAATGGTATTGGCTTCAATGAAGCTAAATGTTCTAAGAATTAAGAAGTAAAATCTAATGCTAAGATTGATGCAAAAAAACCTATTCTTGAAGAACCTAAAGAACATATCAGACCTTTCAGAGGTAGATGTTTTAGATGCAAAAATTTTGGACACATGAAGAGAGATTGCAAAGGTAATACCCCTTTCAAAACTTTATTTGGTTATTTTTTTAATTGTAATGCTTATGGGCACAAGAAAGAAGAATGCAGAAAACCTCATCAAACTAGATACAGATGTTGACAAGACTTTATGACCGGGTCTGCCAACAGAGGTAAGTTGTCACCGGGTACCGAGGTACTGGCCAACTCTGCCTGTTAAGGTTGTTCGGGGAAATGAGATTCCCCAGGCCTCCAAGCATGTGAGAGTTGGGTCTTGACAGTGCGGGGCTCGGTTGGGAGATGTGACTATTTTTCGAGGGGGATAGCTGGTTATCTTCAACTGATCAACTCTGGGGATTCAGGTAAATGGGGTTTCTCCAAGCGTACATTCACTTAGCAAATAAACTTAAAAAAGATACTGCAGAGTTAGAGGTATGTCATCTACCTATAGTTATGATAAACATTCAAAACATCAACAATGCTCTAACACACTACACTAAATACCGAAGAAATACACAACCATCAGTTCATATTTTATCAGTAGCAAAAGAAAGGAGGTTGTTAATCTACTTTAAGCATTAGAGAAAAGGACATGAAGAACATAAAGCATAAAATACCGCAAGCTCTAAGGGATATACACAACATATCTACATAATATACATGAGGGCCAAGGGCCGCAACATATACATACACAAAATACAAAAATATACATCAATATACACCAATATACAACAATATACAATAATATACAACAATATACAACACGTAGAGCAACCACCCAAACACAAAAAATAGAATGTATAGAAATATACATTATCCTACAACTGCACAGAGGGTAGACAACCCTCTAGTAGAGCCGACCCACCAACGAGTGGCAGACCAAACAACAGAAAATGCAAAACCAGAAACAAACAAAAACCAAAAAATCAAAACAAAAATAGACAGAGCGAGGGCATGAACCAGAAGAACCAACCTATGAATCTGAAGAACGGCGAAGGGAAGAGGCACTAGGACTGCTCTACAACAACTTTGACCTCCAATGCTCATGAAAAACTACCAAAGATTGACTTGTCATTATCCACTAAGCTCAAAGAAATTCGCACTCAATTCGCACTCAAATCGCCAAAGAATCGCTCTGAAAACTCTAAGTATTTTTAATCATGTGGTAATTGTGAAAATGACATGTAAATCTTATTTATACCTGAGGTAAAAAGCAAGTTACCTTCTCTCCACAAACTTTGGAACAAGCGGCCTCCAGACTCCGGGTCTGGGGATTCCAAACAACCATGTCTCCTTACGAGAAGGAGACATCATGGTAGAGAATCTCAGAGTCTAAAATCTGGCTTCTGGAAAGGAAACAACCAACTTTGGGACCGGGTCCCGGAGACATGAAAGACAAAAGAGAAAACAAAACAAACCTCACGGGAAGGAAAACCTGGAGAAGAAAACAAAAGAAACAAAGGCAAAGAAAACAAGGCAAGAGCCAAGAGAAAAAAGGGGGACCCAACATTTTGCACACAAAATGTAGGGACAGGTATGCAGGGCATAACAAATGGTGACTATCTAGGATGAATGTCTTAGCACATTTGAGAACCACAGAATCTATGGTTAGCAAAACTGGAACTAATCGTTACTCAAAGCATCTTGCTTGCAAGGCATGAAACGTCTGAGAAAATCTGGCCATGCGCAATTCAATCCATGGTCTTTCATCAATTGTGAAGTGTGTGCTTTGGAAGGAAATCAAGCCGATGACCTCTGGGAGAAGCAAAGAAGAGGCACTAAGTATATCAACCCAAATTCATCAAATTTTCTCATTTCTCCCAAATACCAGAGTTTTGTCCCATCTTTTCTTTGTTATTTTATTCTCTTCTGGGTGGGAGGGCGGTACTTCTTTCACCTTTAAGCTTAAGCTTAGCTAAATTCAATGGCGGTACTTCTTTCACCCTTCCACCCACCTTAATTTTCTAAATGGGGAAGAAAAACTCTGGACCCAAAAAGAATCTTTAAAATTTCAGACTTGGATCAACCAACCAGTGCGACCAATCTACTCTTGATGTGTTCGATTACTTGTTCCTTTAAATTTTTTGATTTAACTGATTACTGGACTTCCGGGGATAAATCCGATGAAGACTACTCATAAATTTGCTACCAAATTCACAAAATAACTCTGGAGACCGGACCAATTCCACCATGCTAACAATAGATTCTAAATTCACCGGCATGCCAAAAGGTATCATCCTGGAGACTAGATGTTATGTGAAGCATACCAGCCTACAAAAGGTGAGCCAAACATTGGAAACCCAGAAAAGAAAACAAAAGCAACAAAAGACAAAGAAAACAAAAGAAAGGGGGTGGTCCCGGAGGATGGTCAACCAAACTATTTACAAAACAAGGCACCCCAAACGGGGACACCGGGAAAGAAATATTGACAAGTAGGAAGATTTACATATAATACAACTCTGAACAAACATGCCTTATTCGAAGTAATGTTCAAGAAATCGTCAATTGACAGGTAATGGGACGGGTTCCCTAGTCATGGTACTAAGGTGATAGTTATTTGCTCCACAGATCTCTGAGATCAAGTATGGTCCAAGCTAGAGCCGTTGGAATTTGGTGTGCTTTCCTTTCTTTTCTTGGGCCTTGTCCCACAAAAGGACCAAGTACAAAATATGAAAGGCCTTGTATTGGGCCCTTCAGTCAAACCATCATTTTACCACTGCTTGGTGACATGCAAAATGTTCAAGGGACACATCTCGTTGTTCTTCCATCCGCACCCGATTCAGGAGCCGAACCTCCACAATATTATCCTGGTTGTCAAATTCCTGCATGAACTATAAAACTAGGATCTGTAAGTTAATTGGGAACACTAGGTTCTGGCCGTAAACCAGATGGAATGGGGATGTTCCCAGGGTGGCCTTAATTCAAATGTGATCTTCCCAGAGGGTGAATCTCAGCGTTTGGTACCAATCCCAGGGATTCTATTCTAATAGGTGTTTGATCACTTCAAATAAATTTTTGTTAGTTGATTCAGCAACACCATTCCCCAGGGGCTAATAGTTATTGGAGAACTTCATAGTGATCTTTCGGTCATAGGTCCACTCAAGTAGTTATGCCAAAGAAAATGCTGGACCATTGTCACACACTATAGCGAAGGGCATTCCAAATCTTGTGACGATGTTTTCTTCCAGGAATTTGATAACCACATCTGTCGTGTTGTTTTTGCAAGGTATGGCTTTAGACCACCGGGTGTAGTAATCAATTGCAGTTAGGATGTATTGGTGGTTGGCAGATGAGTTGGGGTTGATTTCTCTGATAAAATCAAATGTCCATTGGGAAAAAGGTCTAGCCTCGAAAAATGGTTGCAAAGGCATAGCCGGGTTACGCTCACGATGTACTGCGGTTTGGCAAATATGACACTTCTGAACGTGAGTGTAGACATCTTTAAAGATACAGGGCCAATAATATCTGGCCTAAAGGATCTGATGGGGGGTGGTGTCAGTTGAGCTATGCCCAGTCCCAAACTGCCCGTGGAATTCTTCAATTATTTTTGCAGCTTGGTCCTTGTTGATGCACCGAAGGTACACTCCCTCATAATTCTTGCAGAAAAGTGTAGAGTTTTTAATCATGCAATGTGCACTTTTCAACCGTAGGGTGCGACGTCTGTTGGGAGGCAACACCTCCATGCATCTATTATTTAACAAGTACACTAGATCTGTATACCACAAGTCTCGAGTGATAGACTCCACTCTGTATGTTTGTACGGGGAGTCTCTTCTGCCATCACTCTGCTTAGTCCCT
Organism: Thuja plicata; assembly: GCA_018584345.1. Taxonomy (NCBI): domain Eukaryota; kingdom Viridiplantae; phylum Streptophyta; class Pinopsida; order Cupressales; family Cupressaceae; genus Thuja; species Thuja plicata. The sequence goes on from MU224533.1 coordinate 528,638, forward strand.
AACCTTAGACTATCTTCATGGGTTGCATTTCTAAATCGTATTCCTGGAGGATGGCCATCCATTTCTCTCATCTTTTACCCAATTCACTCTGCATCAATAGATATTTTACAGCCTGGTCTAGGATAATAGCATGCACCTAGCTCCAGAGAATGTAATGCTAGAATTTCTTCACGGCGCGAACAAGAGCAAAGGCCTACTTTTCCAATGATGAATACCAAACTTCGGCATTCTTGAAGGGGGAGCTCATAAAATCTATTGGTCGTTCTTCCCCTTCAACCTTTTGGGTCAATACCGTCGTGGTAGAATGCGGCGAAGCAAAGGAGTAAATGTAGAAAGGGAGTAGTCTGGACTAGCTAGGACTGGTGCCTCTGTTATTGTCTATTTAATCTGGGTGAACGCCCGCTTTGCTTTAGGTTTCCACTCAATTTTGGTATCCTTTTTCATCATCTCATTGAGTGGCTTCACGATTTCAATGAATCCAGTGATGAACCACCAGACAAAGTTGATCTTTCTGAAGAAATATCACATCTCTTTCTTACTACCAGGAATTTGTAGGTTTAGCAGCACTTCAACTCTCTCGGGGTCAATGGATATACCCTTCTCAGAGACAATATGCCCGAGAAACTTTCCTTTAGTGACCCCAAATATGCACTTCTTGGGGTTGAGGGATATTCTGTACTAGCGACATCTCTCACAAATATGGGCGAGGTGGGCGGCATGGTCATGCCTATCCTGGGAAAAGACGGTCAAATCAACCATGTAGATGATTATGCACCGGTTTACAAGGCCCTTGAATGCAATGTCCATGTTCTTCTGAAATGTGTCCCCTGTGTTGAGCAAGCCAAAGGGCATCCTCCGATATGAAAATGTTCCCCACTTGGTGGTGAAAACCATTTCGTCCCTATCTTCGTATTTAACCATGACTTGGTTATAGCCAGAGTACCCATCCAAGAAAGACATCATTTGGGATCCATTCACTATCTACAACACCTCATCCAACGAGGGGAGAGGGTGATTGTCTTTCTTGGAGGCTCTATTCAAATTTTAGAAATCCATGCAAAGAAGAATTTCACCACTTTTCTTTCTCACAGGGACCAAATTGGCAACCCACGTAGTTTGCCGGATTGGAAAGATTATCTAGGCTGACAACAGTTTTTGCACCTCCCGACGAATCAGAGGCTCGATCAGCGGGCTGATGGGTCATTGCTTTTTCTGGAAAGGCTTAGCATCAGGTTTCAGTGGGATGGTATGAGTCATAATGGATATGTCGTATGTCTTCAAATCCTCATACCCCCATGAGATCACGTCTATATATTCCTGGAGAATCACGAGAATCTTCTCCTTCTCCTCAGGGGAGTAGGAGGTACCGATGTGTATCATCTTCTCTTCACCGGGCTAGCTGATGTTCACTTTCTCAAATTTTCCTCCCTCAGAGGAGGATGATATCTTTTCCCAGCCCCGAGGGTCTGAGTTGAAGATTCGATCAAGTGCAACCATCCCCTTCGGGATGGTGTTAGTTGGAAAGTCCATGATCCCATCATCTTCATCATCCTGCCCAGTGTCATCGTAGTCTTGTTCCTCCACAATCTGGTCTTCGAAGACACCAACATTGGCCATGAAGGCCAGGATATGTTGATCATCCTCAAAAACCCGAAAGTGGGTGACATTATCTGGGATAGATGGGGTGGGGATCATCTCAATGAAAAATCTCCGGAGTTGTGAGCCAGCCATGGGCTCAAGTGTGCTGGCAGAAATAGCAAGGGCATCTGGGACATAATTCCATGCCCAATTTCAGTATGCAGCCAGCCTCTTATCATGACACATATATTGACTTCAGACCTATTTGAAAATCAACTCTGAATCACCCAGAGCTCGGAGGTGAGTGATTCCTTTCTTTAATGCAAATAAGAGTCCAAGGACCAAAGCCTTGTACGTCATGACATTGTTTGTGCAGTTGAACTGCAGCCTGTAGGATGCGAGGAAGGACTTTCCCCGCGGGTTGATTAATTCTATTCTAGCCCCAAAACCTTGTTTGGATCGGGACCCATCAAACTTAAGGGTCCACAAATCATCATTTGTCATCTGGAGCTGGGGAGAATGAGCAGTCTTTGGATTATCTTTGGGAGACTTGGGAGGAGCTTCCTCTGGCACTGATAGTGCGTGGGTGAGGTTTACCTCCGGAAGGGTTTGGGATTGAAATCCTCAGAGAAATGGCACCGAAGAAGTGCTTTTAGTAGGAATACTGGGCTCTGGGGATCTAGCTATGTTCTTTGTTCCGGAAGGTGTCAATGTGTCGGGTAGCGAAGGAAAGATACGTCTCACATTCTAGTTATGAGTGCTTCTAGTAATGTACTCGGCGCCAAGTGCCAGACAAGAGTGTGGTGGGGGTCACTGTAGCACCCTGAGAGTTAACCTCAACCCTCAATTTTTCTTTTAGGTCCTGGGTTCAATGCAGAACTATGGGATCTTCCCCCGGGGTGAAATCAAACGTTAAGATTTCAAGGGGTTGGTACACCCCAGGGGAAGTCTCAGAGAATAAGACCTCGCTAACCCTTCCAACTTTGGTAAGGGCCTGTTTCATTTGGGGCTCACTTTCTACCTGGATCTTATTTGATTCTCCTTCCTAGGGGAGCCATAAGTGGGAGAAGTTAGTCAAAAAGTATTCGTTCAGGGAATTAGACCAATTCTGACTTAGTAATATCCCATAAGTCTTTGGGATGTCCACCACTTGAATATCGATTATGCTGGCTATTCTAGGGTCCTGGATGAGCTGTATCCGGATATTTTCAATTCTCCCACCATTTTCACAATAGTTTTATCTAGTTGGATTACTGCACCATTAGATGGGGTGGGTCAGAATCTGAGCTTCTGGCATATGAATAGGGGCATGATGTTGCCCGAAGCTCCAGAATCTACTAGGCAGTTGTGTATGTTTTCACCTTGTATGTTTAGGCCTGGTAGGGATGGAGGATCTTAGTATTTCCCTGGAATACGGCCGCGTTGGCATCCTCAAAAGAGATGGTCTTGGGTGGGCGGCTGACAGCTTTTGAGTTTTCCAAGAGCTTCAGAAGAGATTTTTTCTGCTCGGGACAGTTTAGTAAAACCTCTGTCAAGGTCATGGAGGTGGTGGTTTGTTCTATCACCTTCGTGATGTCAAACCTTCCTCCCGAGAATTGGTGGCTTCCCTCAGCTGGGTCCTTTACTTAGCTAGAGCTAGAACCTTTTGGAGGGATAGGCTGATCAATTGTATTATCCCAAGGAGGAGTATCCTTGGGAGGTGTTGGCATGTAAACTGGTCCTTTACCAGCCTGGCTCTGAGTGTTGTAAAGAGTTCATTGGTTGGTGAAGGCATTGGCCTCAAGGGTTGGAATTGACTCATCAAAGAATCCTTGCAGTTCAGATTCTTCTTCATCTTTTCTAGCGGTTCTGAAGAAGACGGTCTCACATGTGAATGCACCGTGAGTGGGCTCCTGCATAGGAGGCTCTGGGGGAGTAAGATTAGACAATTGTTGTCTGTCTAGCTGGTAAATCATGATGACCTTCTCTAGCATGGCATAGTTTACCTCATTGTGGGAGCTTGTGTCATGCAATCTACACCAATTGGTCATGGGCTAGAAGTCTATGACTGGTGTGAAATGGGATGGTCTAGCACCACTCTGATTGGCATTTTAGTTCAGAGGTGGACCTCCGATGTTTGCATTGTTATTCCATTGTTGTGGGTTGGGCTGAGGCTCATTGTTAAAATTTCTTCCCCCAACATTGTTGTTTCGTTGGCTGGAGAAAATATTCCCTCTCTAGGAATTGGAGTTCTGGGGTGCGTAGGACCCCGCCTTCAGTTAACCTATGTCCATAGTCAGGGTGGACAACATTTGCTGGAGGGATTCAACCTCGGCGGTCAACTGAGTGTTTGTGTCACAATGGGATGGTTGTTGTTGGTTCCCTGGGAAGGCAACAGTATTTGTCAGAGTTGATGGCAGCAATCCTCTAGCTGCAGATGACTGGAAGAAGGGCACTCCAGATGGTTGTGTTTGTGATTGTTGTGTCTGCTGCAGCTAGTTCCAAGGGAAAGATTCAAGACCTGATATTGTCTGAGTCTGAGATGGATATACGTACCAGGCCTATTGGTCTATTGATGGTGGCAGGGGATTTATGGCCATCATAGGGGCACCCATTGCCAGATTGGGGTTATATCTCCCGGAGTAAGGAGTTTCACCGGGGATCATGTTGAATGGCGTACTCTACCCAATCCCGCCCGGGGACTTATTGAGGCCGTGAGATAGTTCTAAGGCTAGGTTTTAAACTTTTTCTAAAGTATCTCGGTCACCCAAGGTGGTAGTTCTCCAAAGGAGAGTGGCAACGAAGGGTTCCATCGCATTGAGATAGGTCTATATGGTTACTTCTGTGGATGGGATGAAGGGGCCTGTGCATTGCTTCAAGGCGCGTTGGAACTGGTGATTGAATGTTGCAAGGGGTTCATTTGGTTCCTTCTTGATGGAAATGAACTGGTTGTGAGACCAAGCTGGGTCCACATGTACTCGAAAGGAGTCAGGAAGGCTTCCTCCATGTCCTGCCAACTGTTGATGGAGTTGGCAGGAAGGTTAAGGTACTAGTTCAGTTCACCCTATCCCAAGGATAGAGGGAACATCCGGGTCACAACATCTTCATGTTGGATCCGGTGTCGGTTCATGGCATCTTTGTATGCCTACAAGTGTTCTTCTGGGTTTGTGAGCCTAGGTGCTCATATCATGGATAAATATTTTTTGGGAGTGAGGGTAAATCGTTGGTTGCACCTGGAAAAGTTCCCATTGGGGACCCAGTGTTTTTGAAATACACAGCTATTGGGGAAGTTGAATTTTGACTAGGTTGAACACTGATTCTCAGGACCGTCTGGGAGGCTTGGGTATTCTATGGTATGCTAGACCCCCATACAATGGTTGCTAGCTCAAATTTTGGGGTCCATTTCTTTTGAGCAGGAGGCTCGAGTTTGATAAACCTTTCAGGGTTGGGGCTGATCTGAGGACTCTTTCAAATCTCATTGGGGAGAATGACCCAATCCCACTAAAGGCTTGACTCCTAAAAATATGGCTTGGGGAACCCTCGGGCGGTGTAAAATTTGAATCCTTAGAGGGGGATGAGTTCATGCCCTCCTTTTAGTGCCAGTTTCTATTGATGGGACTTTATGACCAGGTCTGCCAACAGAGGTAAGTTATCACCGGGTACCAGGGTACCGGCCAACTCCGCCTGTAAAGATTATCTAGGAAAATGAGATTCCCTGGGCCTCCAAGCATGTGAGAGTCAGGTTTCGACAGTGTGGGGCTCGGTTGGGAAATGTGACTATTTTTTGAGGGTGATAGCTGGTTATCTTCAACTCATCAACTCTGGAGATTCAGGTAAATGGGGTTTCTCCAAGCATACATTCACTTAGCAAATAAACTTAAAAAAGATACTGTAGAGTTAGAGGTATTTCATCTACCTATAGTTATGCTAAACATTTAAAACATCAACAATGATCTAATACACTACACTAACTACTGAAGAAATACACAACCATCAGTTCATATTTTATCAGTAGCAAAAGAAAGGAGGTCATTAATCTACTTTAAGCATTAGAGAAAAGAACATAAAGAACACAAAGCATAAAATACCATTAACCCAGAAGACAGAGTGCCAACAACATCATTGAGAGAACCCTTCCTTCTTCATTAACATCTTTCCAGCAAGCACTGGTGCATGGTACAATGGTAACTCCCAGGGAGCATTTAACTACTAAAAGCTTAAAACTATGGAGCATTGAGCTCTGCCACTAAGAAAATGAGAAAACCTACTTTGCTATTAACTATGGACTGCAAAATCATCAATTTCGCTAACCCTTAGAATGAGGTCAGACTTATTATTTATACACATCTTCTGACCTAAACCTAACCCTAACTTATTTTACACTTTACAATAAAATATATTATCCGGTGGCCGATACTACCTGCACCACGTTACAAAAGACCTTGAGATGAAAAAGGCCTGATATGTCAGAAGAATAAGACAAGAAAGATGGAGTGGAAGAATCAGCCTTGAGAAGAGAGCCGAGAAGGAGAAACAAGAAATATGATTCCCTAGGGATCGAGGCTACATGCCTCATAAATGGGAAAGTGGTGCCCTATCTCCGATGTGCCAGGTGTATCTTTGAAGCGGCGCCTTGGGAAGACCATATGTCAGAAACCTCTCGTCAAGTTGACATGCCTTGTTATGGTTACCCATCTTCTAACAACCTTTATTACTACCCTGGGAGCGACCGGTCGGCATTGGGATCCAAGACATGGGTCACATGAAGAATTCAAAACTATGGGATCCGAAACTCTGGGACCTGGGAACTTGTGTTCCAAAAGAATAAAGAATACAAAACATGATGCTGGGTTAAAATCTTCCAGATTTGGAGAAATTTATTACTTCATGATTTTTCCCAAGCCTCCAACACTCAGCTTAGGCCCTCCTTGTCTACGCCCTGGATGCTATCCCATCGACTGTGGACAGCCTCCACTATGTCCTTAACTTTTCTGACCCCGCTCCAAAATTTGTTCACTATCTTGATGGCATCATGCGACTGAATCATGGTCTTCGATAACCAGGATGAAAGGATGGATATAGGGATTCCATCCTTTCATCAAACTTACTAAGGACATAGTCCTCCAGGGTACATGTTCTGGTGGTGAAGGGATCAACTTGTGATACCCCAACCACAAATGTCTTGAATAAACCCAAGGGATATTAGGCAACTGTCAAATTTTCTTTTAAGGTCTTAACTAGTTCCTTGCAAACCTCAATTTTGAGGGCAAGTCTAGAGTACTAGACCTAGAGGGAATCATATGATTCTTCTCCCAAAATGCCAAACTCTGTGGCAACCTCCTCGCCTAGGCTGCGGATCTCTTCCAACCTGGCTTTCCACTTCCCATATTTTTCCAAGTCTAGCTCCCATATTTGAGCAGAGCTTCTTGCATGGCTAAGGGTGAGATCGACCCTATAAAAGTCTGGGAGGGACGCTGCTATAAATTATCTCATAGCTATTATTTGCTTGGATACCCACCCATCCACTGCTTACGCCTTCTTCTTAATTATGCAAAGTGAGTCCATGTCGCCCTGTGCAAGAGGAAATATGGGAGAAGGGGTCCCGGGGTGGACTTCGGCTAAACACCGTGTTAATTCTGCCAGCAGCGCGAGGATATTGGCATTTGTTTCTCTTTCCTCTTGTAGCTTTTGGCCCTACTTTGTGTACCGGGCCTCTATCACCCTGGTAGCCTCCTTTAGAAAGTATAACTCTCCTTGCTTGTCTCTTTTCCCCAATTCTACCTCTATTATACTGTAGTCTTTAGGCCTTGCGGCCATTGCATCTGTGTTTTCTGTGGGTGTTGCGATGACCGCAACGGTGCTGCCTGTTGGGTTTGTTTGGAGAGTATGGACCACACACGCCTTTTTTTGGGTGCTCTTCACCTCAGCATTCTTGGCCATCGTCTCGGCCAATGATAGTGGAGCGCTTGTAGTCACCGTCAGGGCTTTCCTTTTCTTAGTTTCTACCAACCATTGGGGCGGCTGGGGCAGCCTTACAACCAATACCTATTCATTGGGATCCGTTTCAGAATTTGGTGGTACATTCCCAGAGTCTACATTATCCTCAGGCTCTTCTTCCTGCTCCTATTCTAGTTCCTTCTGTACTTGTTCTTTTCTTGTTTCTTGCTCTCCGGGAGCTTCCATATTTTCTGCCATATTGGCGTTATCTACAAAATCACTTGGGACCTTTTCCCCGGTCTCAGTTTTTGTATTTTTAGGGACTTCATCTTCCCTGGTGGCACTGACAGCTTCTTCATTTTCCTCCTCCGGGACCTCTTGGTCCATTGGTTGCTACTGTTCTTGGGCCTTACTGGCCTCATCTCCTATAATATTTTCCTCCATCGGGACGTCTTCCAGAGCTGGGTGAGGTCGCTGGCCAAAGTTTAGCAAGGCGGCAGCTGTTATGACCTCACAAAAAGTGCTTCGAGGCACTTGGTCACCCAAAGTTTCCAAAGGCACCTGGAGTGTGATGGTTGGTGGTACGGTTGTTCCCTAGGGTCTAGGTTCTCTTCCATTGGTGGCTCAAGTATAGGCTACCTTGGAAAATCTGCGGTCCCCTGGACCGATAACCTTTCCTATTCAGACTCGGTATTTTCCTCCCGAGCGTCTTGCTCTGATATATCATTTTCTATGGGGATTTCTTCTTCTGTAGGGCCCTCCTCTTTATCTTGAGCTTCAATCTCCTCTATTGCGGTATTGACGCCCTGTCGGATCTCCAGAAGCTCCTCTGCCAAGAAGGTACCATTAAAATCATCATGTGGCAGAGAGGACTCTGAGATATCCTCAAGTTTGAGAGAATTTGAACTTACATCCATCGGGGGCTTCTCGGGCATACTAAGGGTAGTTCTTTGTACGGGATCACAACTATTTTCTTTTTCCTGGTGAGAGAAGCCCTGGTATCTAGAATACCGAAAGACTCTGCCTCAGCAAAAGTCTGCTTATTCATCATTGCTGCCAATGAGGGGGGTCCCTTTGGGTGAGCAGATGTCATTGGAGTGATTGGGAGATCGAAAACCACCTGCATGCTGATTTTTTGGCTTTCCAATTTTTTTGACTCCATCTGATCATGTAAATTGGCCATCAAGAGTGTGGGAATTTTAGGAGGTGCCTTGGGCACCGGGACTCCCTCTTTTACTTTTCCTTTATTTTTACTTACTTCAGCGAGTATGGCAGATGAAGAAGGTATGACGCCAGCTGAAGAAGGAATGGTCTTCTTGACCGCTACTTTCTTTCGGGTGCTCTTTGGGAACACCCGGGCAAAGTACCTATGACTTTCTTTGAGGATGGGGTGGCATACCCCCTCAATTTTTAAATCCTTCGGAGTGGCCCAATCCACCGGCGGGAGGTCTAATTTGTATAGCCCCTGTACCTTGTATTCTGGATCTTCTAGCGGCCCGCCATCTTTGAAACCCTTCAGAAAAGTCTAAAGGTCTAGCGCTTCCATGAGCCCTTTGCTCATTCTTGTGTGTTTCCGGGCCCTAAGATCAAAGTTGTCCTGGTAGTCCACCCAGAAGTATTCAATATCATCTTCGTGCGGGGGGACACCCTAGGTAGTGTGGTGATAATCTTTCCATGGGGATCATAATTTCTCTGGGCATGGTTAAATTCAACCAGCCCCAATCCTTTTAACTCATTATCTGCCTCCTGGGCCGCGGTGAGGCTGCATGTGTAATCCCCACAAGAAAAGGGGAATGGGATGTTGATGACCTTCAATGTGAAGAAGGCATGCAGATCCATCATCTGCTTGCAGAACTCTAAAAGAATTATCCTATCCCCGCAATACTAGGGAAGGAGGTAGGGCTTCCCATTGAAGCCTGTCACCCTGATGTAAGTGTGATGCCTAAATTGAATGAAATATTGGCCATAAGAATTGACCAGTGTCATTGCCACCTGTGAGAGGTGGTACCCGTAATCTTGGGTAAGTGCTAGAATATTGTGGTAAATGAAGGCGTCATTTACTTAGCAGAAATTCTGGAAGCTGAGCTCCCACTATAATTAGGGATAATGGTCCCAAGGTGTGACTTGTCCTGGGCCATTCCCGAGTTCCCCGACTGTTCCCAGGCCTTGGAAAGCTGGCCTTTGTTGTGCCAATGCCCACAACACATATGAAGTCATGTAAAATTGTGAATGCTAGGCGATGATCCTCATTTGTGTATCTACATGATTAGATATAATTTCCGCCCACTTGAAAGTCCTGTTATGTGTTGTTATGCAATACAAGAAGTAATACATCCATGCCAAGAATTTCTGGGTGTGGGGCCATCTGAAGATTCTATAAAAAAATATAATGCTTGCTTGAATGGGATCCTTGAAATCCCTGCAGGGAATTTCCAATTTCATTCTCTTATAGTCTCACTTTGGAGACTTTAACTAGTGATTATTGAGGTGTTGCCGGGAAATTATTTTGACTTCACTGAATTCTTTTAGTGAGTTGGCCCTGTGATGATAGAAGACCCTTTGAACTGCAAAATTCCCAACCTGAAAGCAAAGGTGGGAGCGTCCAATGTGACAATTGTGGTGGGATATTGCAGGGGCTGGGGATCTGGAAGCAAGACTGAGTGAGTGGACGCATTATACAATACCGCTAGCTGCCAGATTAGTTCAGGTGTTTGCACTGCACATGGAAAGTTCACAGCCTTTATAATACTGGAGGTAGCTAGGTAAGTGGCTATCTTATCTCCCTGCTCCTTCAACCTGTAAGTGGTCTGGATTAGACCTTGTAATTCAGCCCAAGTCCCGAGGTCCAGATCTGTTATCTCTTGAACCCTGGAGTCAATCTTAGACCCCACAATACCCCCATCTTTTAGATACTTAGAGGTTAAAGGTGGCTTTGCTAACATTCTTTCCATCTTTGATTTTGTGGCTGCCTAAGTAGAGGTAGTTGGTAGATCCAGACTATCAGGAGGTGCGAAATTGTCAAACATTTTCAATCAGTTTATCAGCAACCTGCAAGACCGAAAAACTGTCAGAACATATATAGACATGAACTATAACTCTGGGAGATTCCTCACCATCTCGCACCTGCCAAACAAATGTTAGTACATATATCAAAAGTTCCAGAGTATTTGAAATGAACATAACTTAGCATTCCAGAGTGTGCTGGCATGGTGACAAGGAAAAGCAGAAGACAAGATCCCGTTGGGAGTCGAAAGTCTGGACAAATTGGTCATTGCTAATGTGACTGGCAACAAGCCATACTCTGGTCGACGTACGTTGGCACATGGTAAAATAGCGGGTGGCATAAAGATAGTTATGGCATTGATCAGGACAAGTGGGCCAACACGGGGCAAAATTGAATGCTAGATTGGATGCATTTTAAATGCCATACATGGGAAATTAATCCTGCCATCAATGCAATGAGATAGAGGAGAGAGAAAACCACCATGGTTCAAACCAGTGAGGTGCCGAGTTCAAACCGTGGTGACTCTGTCTCGATGAGTTTTGTCTTGTCGGGTAGAGATAAATGAAAAAGCACAAAGAACTCACAAGCTCTGAGGGATATACATAACATATCTACATACTATACATGAGGGCTGAGGGCTGCAACATATACACATGCAAAATACAAAAATATACATCAATATAAAACAATATACAACACGTAGAGAAACCACCCTAATGCAAAAAATAGAATGTACAGAAATATACATTATCCTACAACTGCATAGAGGGCGGACAACCCTCTGGCAGAGCCGACCCACCAACGGGTGGCAGACCAAACAACAAAAAATGCAAAACCAAAAAACTGAAACAAAAACAGACAGAGCAAGGGAAAGAACCAGAAGAACCAACCTGTGAATCTGAAGAACAGCGAAGGGAAAAGGCACTAGGATGGCTCTGCAACAACTTTGACCTCCAATTCTCATGAACAGCTACCGAAGATCAACTCATCATTATCCACTAGGCTTAGATAAATTCACACTCAATTCGCACTCAAATAGCCAAAGAATCGCTATGAAAACTCCAAGTGTTTTTAATCGCAGTGATTGTGAAAATGACATGTAAATCTCATTTATACCTGAGGTAAAAAGAAAGTTACCTTCTCTCCACAAAATTTGAAATAGGCGGCCTCCAGAATTCAGGTCTGGGGATTCCAAACAACCATGTCTCCTTACGAGAATGAGACATCGTGGCAGAGAATCCCGGAGTCTGGAATCTGGCTTCTGGAAAGGAAACAACCAACTCCAAGACCGGGTCCGGGAGACACGAAAGACAAAAGAGAAAATAAAACAAACCTGATGAGAAGGAAAACTCGAAGAAGAAAACAAAAGAAACAAAGGAAAAGAAATCAAGGGAAGAGCCAAGAGAAAAAAGGAGGACCCAACATTTTGCACACAAAATGTAGGGACGGGTATGCAGGGCATAACAACAGATAAGACAACAATAGAGGAGAATCAGTAGCTAAGATCACATGTTACAAAATAAATAACCTTGGACACATTGCATGGAATTGCAAATTACAAGTTAATCAGTATAGTAAACCTCATATATGCCACAAATGTAACAATCCATGTCATATAGCGAAGTTTTATAGGTATAATGGAATAAATAACAGAGCACCATCTCCTATGGATACAAAGAGGAATGCCAATAATACTAGTAAAAGTATGGTAGAATAAAAGAGTGGTTTTGATAATTGTTTCAAGAAAGCAGAAGATAAAAGCAGTGGTAAAGTATGGAGAGTCAAAGAGTCCAATGATGTATTGGTTTAGGAAGAGACAATAGATGCTACTAGATCTTCGCCTGATGGTAGCAAAGCAGAATTGACCTAATTGGCCAAGCATGGCCTTAGGGGGAGAATTGTATGAGCACAACAAAATATATCCAGCCCCTAATTATGTGGATTAAGCTCTAGCGAGCTTAGGTATGATATTGGCCGACATCATGGAACTTATATCTAAGAGCGCAACATCTGAAGATGCATATTTTATGATCGCGAGATTTATGACTGACTGGACAGTATTGGGTAATGTGAGTTCTTAACACTTAATAATGTATAAAGCACCTGATGATTATCTATTTCCTTACCGCTTAACAAGAAATTGTCTAAGGATATCCAAGAGCACAGAGATTCAGACTATCTAGGAACTACTTTGCATGATTGATCGAAGCGAAAACTTAGAATTCAACATATAAAAGGTATTTACATCATTTACATCTACATAAGCTATGGATGCATCTTTGATATATGATGTTATAGATCGACCTAGATACAAGTTTAAGAAACATCCTTTCAAGTCGTGTGAAGATGAACCTAAAGGAGTATTGTCCCAGACATCGTATGACATTTTGCACGTAGAAGATATTAGGGCATACATCCATTGCAAGTATGATATACTAGGTATTGATGAAATTTCTACTGAAATGGAGTATATGACTGATAATGGAAAAATGAGGGATGAATTTAAACACATTGATAGCCTAAGCATCAAGAAGATATTGGATTTGTATGAATTCAACGAAGATGAATGGTTTAAAATATTACTCAGCAGAGTTCATGATCACTTCACCTAGATAGGAGAAAAACCTATAAAGATATGTAGTCAATTGATTCATGAGATTACTGGATTGGACAACACTGGAGCTATCCCTGTGGCTGAGAAGAACATAAAGAAACAAGTTGAAACCCTAACATATTCAAAATGGGATAGATGAGCTATGACAGTTAATGATATATTCTTACAGGATGTCAGATTTATTGCGATGATACTTGGTTACAAATTCTATTACAACAATAGACCTAATTGAGTATCTGCAGGTGTTATCATGATGGCCTACAAAATGGTGAAAGAAAATACTACTTATAACCAATGCAAGGTTCTAGCATAATAACTTTTGGAAAATGTTAAACTAATCAAGAAGGAAAAGTATAAAACCTTTAGATTTGGCTCACTCTTAATGCATATGTATATCCATGTTGACCACAAATTTCCAGGCATGCACGCAAGTGGTTGGAGAAAAGGGATACCTACTGGTATTCAGATTTCTGAGAGCTACCGAAGATAAAATAGCACATGGTTTGATGGAGAACTATTTGGGATGATCAAGATTCTTCTGAGGCAAATGAAGGAGAGCATCAGAATTCCTGAAGAACTAGTTGAAAAGTATAAGGAAACAATTTGTTTTATGGTTGAGACAGACTGTGTATGTTTTGAGGCATTTATGCCTAGGGTGAAATGGTGTTAACCTATGGGCTATGAAGTTAGTTCTGAGGTCCTAACTATGTATATTGAACATGTGTTGGCATATGTGATAAATACATATGAGGAGAGATAGGGAACCTATGAGGAAAAGTCAGAAAAAGTCAGAGAAGAGCATACCAGAGGCATGAGGAAAAGGAAAGTAGAAAACATTTTTGATGAATGTGGAACTAAGGCATGTTTGACTAAAGAATAATTGAGAGAAGTGAAGAAGAAAATAGCAGAGTGATCTTCTGGATTGGCAAGTACTACTACTGTAGCTCTTCCACTTCCAGAGGTTGAGAAGGTAACTAGTCCACCTTTTATAACTATTGATGTTGCCACCCCTTCACCACCACTGAAGACATCACAAGAAGAGGCAGTTAAGATTGTACCTTGGAGAAGTACTAGATAACCTAAACCAGATTCACCTCCTAAGGAATAGAGGACTCAAGGAGAAGAGAAGAAAACATAAAAAGAGACCACTAGTAACAGACAAGTGTTGAAGCCAGACTTGAATATGATTGAAAAGAGAGATAATGAGAAAGGAAAGCTTGTTTCTATGAGAAAGTACTATGAAAGGTATGAGGAATCAAATAAAATTAAGATTGAAGATATTATGGTAAATTACTTGTTTTCAAGAAGAATCTACTAGAGTTAGAGGCAAGTGTACCTGAGGAGATTTATGGTAGACTAGAAGTAAGGAAACAACTTGCACACATTGAAGATGATGCTATTAGGAATCAATATTGATGATATACTACCAGTAGTTTCTATACAAGAAAGAGAAAGAATACTTAATGCACTGAAATCATTATTGAGGACTAAGGCCAGATTGGTGAAAAATATGTGAAGAAAGTATGAAGAAGTTTTAGAGGAGACTCAAAAAGCATTAGATCAGATATTAATGGGCAATATTCCTGAGAAGACTACACTTCCTAAAACAACTACACCTACACCTACACCTATAAGAATTGGTGAATGTTCTAAAACAACTGAAGTGAATGTTGGGATAAGCGAAGATACAATGCAACTAGATTTCTATGTTTTCGGTGTGCCTATGACCCTTGGCACATAGCTTGATGAGAAGGACCCATTTGTAGGGAATATTGATAACACAATTGCAGAGGAAAATGAAGAACAAAAAGAAGAAGACTAGTAAAATGAAGAACAAAAGGAAGAAGAGCATAATATTGAGTTTGAATAGAGAATTGAGACTTAGACAGTAAAAGAGAAAGAGACAAGAGCTGAGGTAAAACATGAACCTGATACATCTACTAATCTATTGTTGGCAAGTATGGATAGAACATTGAGTACTGATGTTGACAGTGTGGATGGGGATGAGTTGACAAGACCATCTTTCATTGCATTTTCTAAAGCTAAGGAAAGATCTGAGCAGAAAGGAGATAAAAGATCTAATGTGATTACTAGGGAAGTCAATACAATGAAAAAACTCCTCCCTGTACCTATTGTATTTCAAGGAAGGGATGAAGCAGAGAATCTGAGGCTGACACTAGATGTTTTTGACAGTCACTATGAATCTTTAGCGAAGATTGCTGAAGAGAAGGCCGAGAAGAGTTATCTAGAAAATAAGTTGAAGGAAGTTTTCCAGTCTATCTCATGGGACTTGGGGCATTATTAGAGAAGATACAACTAAAGAAAGAAACTGTGTCACACATGGAAGGATACTATACAGCCATTGTATAAATCCTATCAGACATATTTAGAACATTGAAGACATTTTGGCAAAGGAAAGGGATTCACTGAATAGAATGATGGACAGTTGTCAGATGTATTCACAATCTATATTATAGATGGAAATGGATATAACAAAAACTTATGACAAGATGAATGCATTATATATTGAGAAAGGGAGATTCATTACAAGATTTGGTTTGTTGAAGAGTTTAATCACTCCTAAACTATCAATTCTTGAAGGTCATTTATCTGATATGGAGAAGATACAAGAGTCATTGACAAATTCTATGCATACATAATTAAAAGCCACATAAACATCATCTTATGCACTCAATGGAATAATTCATGTTATTCAGTTGTTGATTGATTCATGGAGCACTTAAGTGAAGATCATGGAAGACACCTTCCAGGATGTACTCAAACTGGTGAGCAAAAACTGAAATCCTACAATTTTGTTATTTTTGGATGTACCTTTGTCATTATTGTCAAAGGGGGAGAAGAGAAGAAAAATGAGTTAGTAGAAAATGATAATAAGAATATATATATATATATATATATATA
>MU224533.1:563548-595205 GCA_018584345.1 Thuja plicata
ATGCATCACATATTAACATTGTCAAAACACCCAATTCAAACTAGCTGGGAAAGAGTTTAAACTATTTATCTTTAAGAGAAATTTATGAGGGAAATATGTTGGCATGAAGGCAATAAGTAGAGAACTCACTACTATCCACTTGCATAATCTTCTTTGTATTCTATCTTTTCTATTTAAATAAAATTCATTCAATGGCCCTCGCAACCTTTTTATTTAAAATGGTAGAATACTTGTGCACTGTCCCGCCTCAAATGTATTTAGGAGTTGTTAAAACATTGTATTTGTCCGAAATTTTCCCAATAACATCCTTGGTAATGGGTTTTCCGTCAATCCAACTGAAAATCACCAGGGTTTATCCAAACAAGGGAATGAATATCTAGGGATTCGAGGGGCTCCTATAGATACATTATTTGTTGATGATGATACAAGATCCCATGGCCAGCGTGAAGCAAAGAGATTTATACATGCTAAGAGGGATATTCGAGGGATTCATGGCATTCACAAGGGCAAGTCGATTTATGATCTTCCAAGGGATAGGATAATTGTCACTCATGCCTATATCTTGTGCATATATGCACTCACTTTTATGAAGCCAAATGTATGTATATATGTAGACACAACGGGTCTGATATTAATAATATACATACATAGATGCCTAATATAGAACAATAGAAGAAAATCAAATGGTTTCTTATAACTGTGGATTTGCAAAATCAAATGGGTGTTGGAGATTTTTACTCACCTTGCGATGAACTAAATCATGGGTGACATATCCTTGGAAAGTAGCTGAGTGGTTGTGTTACCAGGAAAAACCAAGCTCATCATTAGGGCCCTCTTCCTCTCACATGCCACAACCTGATTACAATACCTAATACAAAACAATAGAAGAAAATCAAATGGTTTCTTATAACTACAGATTTGAAAAATCAAATGGGTGTTGAATATTTTTACTCACCTTGCGATGAACTAAACCATAGGTGACATATCCTCGGCAAGCAGCTGAGTGGTTGTGTTACCGAGAAAAACCAAGCTCATCATTAGGGCCCTCTTCCACTCGCATGCCACAACTCAATCACAAATGAGCCTTTCTTTTTCTTTTCTTTTTTGTTTATAATCAAGAGGGTGTCGTAATTATGACGGTATCATTGCTATTATGAAAACATCAGGGGGCACTTGAAAAAAAATACAAAAATCACAAACAAATGGTAGCGCCATCGCAAATTGGCGTCAGAATTTGACCCCAAATGTTGTAGTGAATGGCTAAAGAGATTCAACAAGAAAATAACGCTAAGATAAAGACTGAAGAAGTTTTGAAAGATGCTAATATTTTGATGGGACAAATGAAGATTGACCTTGACCATTACAAGAACAAGTATCTAGAATTGGAGAAATATAATAAGATCATAAAGGGTGAACTTGTTGAGACAAAGAAACACATTGAGAAACTTCACATGAGCAGTGACTTGATTAATGAATAGAGAGAAAGACAGAAACCTAAAGGTTACATGACTTGTATTGGCTTCAATGAAGCGGAATGTTCTAAGAAGCAAGAAGAAAAATATGATGCTAAGATTGAAGCAGAAAAAACCTATTCTTGAAGAACCTAAAGAACAGATCAGACCTTTCAAAGGTAGATTTTTTTGATGTAACAAGTTTGGACACATGAATAGAGATTGCATAGGTAATACCCCTTTCATAACTTTGTCTGGTTATTGTTTTAATTGCAATCTTATGAGCACAAGAAAGTAGAATGTAGAAAACCTGATAAAACTAGATACAAACAAGACAACAACAGAGGAGAATCAACAGCTAAGATCACACGTTACAAATGCAACAACCTTGGAAACATTGCAAAGAATTGTAAATTACAATTTAATTAGTATAGTAGACCTCATATATGCTACAAATGTAACAATACATGTCATATAGAAAAGTTCTGCAGGTATAATGGAGTAAATAATAGAGCACCACCTCCTATGGATACAAAGAGGAATGACAGTAATATTGGTAAAAGTATGGCAGAATACAAGAATGACTTTGATAATTATTTCAGTAAAGTAGAAGATATTGGCAGTGATAAAGTATGGAGAGTCAAAGAGTCTATTGATGTATTGGTTTAGGAAGAGACAATAGATGCTACTGGGTCTTCGCCTGATGCTAGAAAAGTAGAATTGACCTAATTGGCTGAGCATGGCCTTAGGGGGACCATTGGATGAGCACAACAGAATATATCCATCCCCTAACTATGTGTATTAATCTCTAGAGAGATTAGGTACGACATTGGATGACATCATGGAGCTTATATCTAAGAGCACAACATATGAAGGTGCATATTTTATGATCGTGAGATTTATGACTGACTGGACAGTATTGGGTAATGTGAGTTCTTAACACTTAACGAAGTATAAAGCACCTGATGATTGTCTATTTCCTTACCATTTGACGAGCAGAGACCTAAGGAGATCAGAGAGCAGAGACATTCAGACTATCTAGAAACTACTTTGCGTGATCGATCGAAGTGGAAACTCATAATTTAGCGTATAAAAGGTATTTACATCATTTACATTTACAAAAGCTATAGATGCACCTTTGTGTTGGAATTAATAGGAAATGTGTACTGAGAGGGGAGGGGTGAATCAATACCTCTAAAACTTTTGTATCTTTTAACCTTTATCCTTTAAGTAATCAATTGTTTATCCAACCATCTGTTCTATACTATCTTGATGTAAGATATATCAATTCTATTAATTTAATCATACATGTGAACATTCATAGAAACATTCATGAAAGTAATTGAAACATAACACAAGATATGATAACGCAAAAAAACTCCTGTTAGGAAGTAAAAACTACGCCGGGGATGGCACCCACAAATTCTTCACTATCTGCAGATTGGAAGGGGCTGGTTAAGGCTTACAATTTGATCACTTCTGATGATCTACCCTTTTAGGAGTATTTGTGGAGACTTGTTAAATTCTACTCTATTAAGAGCTTTAGCAACACTGTTTAGTGTGCACTCAATTAAGATATTTACAATTGGATGTTTAAATCCACCTTCCTTGAAAGGATTTTTACACTTTGCTTTACTTGTTAGAATGTAAGAAAATTACACTTTGACCTGGTGTATGCAATCTCCTATTGCTGATTACAGATCCATTAAATTTTACATGTATAAGTGTATCACCTAATGTGATTTAATAATACCTCTGTTGCTCGGTAGCCTCTGCTCTTGGTTCTTGATAACCAAATTCACCTTTTGTTGTTCTGGTTCTTGAAACTTTCAATTTGATCCATATATGTGCTCATAGGCTTCATCCTCTCATCCATCCTCACATGTATAATGAATGATTACAATATCTATTTATAAGATAGATTGACCTAATCAAGTTTCACATAAAACAATATTAACTCTAAGATCATAGGTTTACAACTTGACCTTGATCTCCTAGTCTATGTGTTTTAAATCAGTTAGAATGATTAAAACACTTACAGTAATGTTTCTTGTCCCTAAAGAAATGGTTTTAAAACAAATCAAGATTCTATAAATAGAATAAGACTGTTTTATGTGACGTGAAAGTTAGATCCACTTTTTGCGGGCTTCAACTAACTTTCGGTCTCTGTCGGTCGGTTGTGCTCTGAAGTCAGTTAGACTGTCTCTCGATGTTCCTTACTTGAACTGTCTCTCAGGTTCCACTTTGACTGTTCTCTCAGGTTGCACTTTAACCTGCTTGTCAGGTTCCACTGTCGGGTTCCTCTTTATTCTTTTCACTTTGCATTTTTGGTTTACACACAAAACTGTGTCGTCAGTTTTCTTTGTACTTAGCAATTTTTGGTGATCTCTGATATCTGTATTTTCAGTTTTCTCTTGTCTTTTCTTTTGGTGTATGTTTACCAAAAGTGTTCTTTGCATACTAATGACAAAATAATGTCATCAATCTCCCCCTTTGGCATTAGTATCAAAAACTGATATGTGCAAAATACTTAACAAAATGTTTAGTATGTACATCATATATATTCCTTAGTCATTTCATGACTCCCTCTATGCATATGTCGGTATAGTATAAGTGTATGTACATGATACTTTGTTCTTTTTCTGTATTGTATAGTTTCCTATATGTAATTTTTACATATCATTATTTTCCCCCTTTTTTGATATTAAGGGCAAAGGTTTTATACCTATAGCTTATAAAAAATGTGAGAGTGTGAGGACTTCATGTCCTCCATCATCTTCTCCCATTGGTCCTTCAAGTTGTCTAGAGCCATGTGTTCAAGTGTGATCCTTGCATACATATCGTAGATTCTGTCTGCTACAGACATCTCGGGGGTGGCTATTAGTTGTCTTGCTAAACTAATATGTTGTTGAAGTAGCGTTATATTTGGTAGAAGTTGAGCTTGGAGCTCGGTGACCTCTTCCATAGATTGTGTTTCTGCTTCCCACAGTTCATGTCTTAACCTTTTTATCTCAACAATCTTCTCATAATGCAACTTTATTACATTGTTCTCGATGGTTAAGCCTTTAGCACTAGTAGCTAGATCAGAATCTAACTTTTCTATTTTATCACTATGCTCCTTAGTGAATTTGTCAAGTGTGCTCAATTTTTGGATTAGGGAAATAGATTCAGCAATTATTGGATCTAATTCACTTACTAATTATGAAAGCTTTACATTATTTTCTACCACTTCTTGGCTAATCTTTTCAACAATTTTGTGCTGATATTTCTGGTCTTCTCTCTCCTCAATTGTTTTTTTTGCATCAATGTTCTGCATTGTAATGGCCTTGGTGAGAGTGGCTAGTTGATCAAGGATAGGTTTATTTTGATCAACATCAACATTGGGTACAATCTGATGCAATATGTCCCTAGTTGTTTCTAGTACCATGGAGTCTTGGTGTTGCTTTCTTAGCTTCTCCTATAGTTCCTTCCTTTGGCATATTCACTGTACTCTTTAAGTGCTTCATAGTCAAGTGTAGTTGGGTCACATTTAGGTATCTCAATTATCTCGTCTAGAGTGACTTCCAACTTACTCTTTTTGGATGAAGTGATTTTTGGTGTTTCCTCTTTTTGTTGTTGTGCTTTGGTGTTAGCTTGTCAGTTTTGAGTGGAAGTCTCCACATCAACCTTTACATTATCTGTAGCAACTTGTTCGGTTACCTCAGGATTGTCATCTTTTTTTTTTCTCCTTCATCGGTATCCTTATGTACTTCATCTTTGTTTGTCCATGTATCCTTCTCAGTGATGTCTCCATATGAGTTCTTTAAATCTCCTTCTATAACCTTGTCATTTTTGGATACAATTTGAGTGTCTCTGATGACATTCTGGTCATCGGTGTTGTATTTCTTTCCTTAATCCCCTGCATCCTCGGGAATGCTTGAATTTTTGTCAGGTGTTTTGTCTTTTTCTTGAATTATACTGATGGATTGCATCAATATTGGCATATTTATTGATATGTTTACCTGTGAAGTGTCAAATGTAGTATCCTATTCATCGGTCTTGTCCTTGATAACAGTGACATCTTCATATTTTTATATTTCTTCTGTTGGATCATCAGTTATTTTAATGACTATGTTGTCCACAATGTCCTCCATAGTGGTGTCCGACCATGTCTCATCTACAACATCCATATTCTTGTTGCCTGTGGTGTCCAGTTCCTCCTTGTCCAATTCAACATCTGTGATGATAATTGGTTATGTGCTTTCAATAGCTTGATTATTTTTGATTTCTTGATTCTCAGTTGGAGCTCTCTGTGGCTCAGGACTTGTGTCCTTTACAGGAATATTAATTATTATCCTCCATTCAGCTTCACTCTTTCGGGCTAACTCCAGTAGATGTCCTTTAAGTACTTGGTAGGCTCTCATCTTCAGTGAGAACCTTTTGGAATGAGCCTTCATCATTTCTTTGATCTCCTCAATTTTGGATTTGAGAGGCATGACTGATACTAGGGCTCTTTCCCTGATTTCTTTCTCAGAGTGTAAGGCAAAAGTCCATCTTGTTGATAGCCTGTCTTGAAGTTCTTTTGGCATACTGTCTGCCAGTTGGATTGGGAGGTATTTGTATATGCACATCATCTTGATGATTGCCTCCTCAATCTTATTTTGATCCAAGGGATCCAATTTTAACCATTTCTTTACCTTCCTTGTATTTACCGAACCTGTATTGATAATTGAGGCACACACCTCATCAACTATTTTAGGTATCTTTTTCTTTTCTTCTTGAACACCATCATCCTGTTCTATGTCCTCAATATCTTCCCTGGTTCTAATGAAGTTTCTTCTCTTTGTTGGCCCTCTTTTCTATATTGTCGGTTTCCTCTTGTAGGTCCTTACTTGACCTTTCTTCAAGGATGAAGGAATTGTGTCCTTAGCTGTCTGACTTCTTGTCCTTGAGGCAACTGTGGTTCTAGGCTTCTTAGCCGGTGTTGGTAACAAAGTATCTGACTCTGTAGACTCAGAGTCACTTTCCTGCTTAGCCTCACCGACAGGTGACTGTCCCTTAGTTTCTTCCTCTATGACCGACAAACTTTTCTTTAAGTTCTTTAACATTTTATCTTTCTTCCTATCTATTTTCTTTACAACCAAGCCAGTTTTGATTCTTTCTTTGGTCTCTTCATAAGTGCTGAAATTTGGTTGTGTTTTGTATAAGGCTTCATTTATCAATGCATCAATTGCATCGGATGCTTGATCAATGTTTACCTCATAGTCTAATGGTTGTAACCATGCTTTTCTTGGTACAACAGGCTTGATGTATGTGTGGTCTGTGTCAACCATGAAACATATATCATTCTTGAATTTTTCAATTAGTTGCTCTGGGATCCTTACTCTTTTCTGCATTCTGTCCTTGAATCCAGTAAAGTACTCATCCATATCTGTCTCAAAATTGTCTCCCAGTGATGTTATGTATTCATCAATCTGTATGGTGACTAGTCTAGTGGTATCCCATTTTACATCTCCAACTGATGGAAAAGATTCTTGGAAGTAAAAGAAAATGCACATGTAAGTGAGCCAAACTTACATGTATTTGTCTTTTCATTTCTAATTGTTCTCAAGTTTTCTTCTAACTGGTTAAGTAGAAGTTCTGACAGATCCAACTGAGTTCCTTTCTTTAAAATTTTATAAGTTGCATCCATTGGTCCAGATGCTATGTTGTTCATCCTACTATCTTGAAAGAATTTTTAGCATAGGACACATGCTCCAAATTTCAGTTCATCATCTGTGATAGTGGATACCTTCAGTCCTCTTCCATCACACTTGGATCCTGTGTTCTTTTCAATCTCAACCTTGGGTGGGTGTTTCAATGCCTTTACCTTATCGGTTATAGGATAACCGGTAATGACATGAATAACATCTCAGGTTATCATTTTAGGCTAATCCAGCCATAGCTTATGATTGTGAATTCTGCTCAGTACTAATCGAATCCACTCGGTTTTGAATACCTTCGGGAATAATAGGGCATTAGTGAGCCCTTTCATTTATGTGTTTGTGCTCATTTTTTATAGATCCATCCTCATTACATAGCTTCTTGAAAGCTTGTTCAACCTCCAGGTCTCTGATTTCTGTAATCTTGCAGTGAATGTATGCTCACACATCTTTGACGAGCAAAACCCTAGTTGGTATTCACGAGAATTCTCCAGCATTGTCAGGTTGTGATGCAACCTCAGGGAATATCTTGTAATGGGGTTCCTCACAGGTAGAATTCTTGATAAATTTAACCTTATCCTTCTTGATGCTCTTCAGTTTGGTGGTTCTTGAAGTCATGGCCATTATTTCAGACATTTTAGGGCTTTCTATAAATGCGTAAAACAAAGTTCTCGGTTATCATAGGAACTTACTGTTTCCTTCTGTAGTGGTCACTGATATGTTTGGAGTGCTTTGGGTCAAGTTGAAGTCGCTCTATGATGCTGTTGTTGTGTGCTCAAATTTCGCTTTCGTTGATCTGCTCTGCTCGCTGGTGAATAATGAAACCCTTCCATCGCCTTTTTATAGATGTTTTCCCTAAAATGAGTTATTAATGCTCAAACACTCCTCAATGTGCAAAGATGGATTCGTCAGGTTAAACACTAACTCCTCTCTTTGGTGACAACACGATGCTTCGGGGAAGCCGTCTAACTTCTTTCTTTTACCAATGGGTTTTGGTGCATGACGAAGATAACTTTTTCAACTTGCTTGATTACCGATGAGTTTCAGTTTACACTAGCAAATTAGCTTTTACATGTTAACCGATGCTTCTCGGTAAGTGCAGAAAGTTTTAGCTTGGAGTGTATACCGACGAATTTTGGTATGTATCACCCAATGGAATATTTTTCATAGTTTTTAACAAGTAATATCATGATGCATCTTTACTTATGATAATTTGGCATTTCATCAACATATTATGGAACTGATGTAAAATACTACTTAGTGTAATGCAGTTCCATACTTGTTTTGCTTAGGTGGGGGTGGTGATGTCACCAGATCCATTGGATAGGGTGTCACCAATTGCATTCCTTGGTCCAGCTTCATCATTGTTTGTAGCTTTCCTCCACATTTTTTTCTCATCTTCTGGATGTCTTCAATGGTATTTCCATTGGGGAAAGTGCTGGTCTCTATCATTCGGTCTCTGCAGTCTTTCTTGAGATGACAAACTTTATGACAGTGTAAGCATGCCATTCTGGGGTTAGTCTAGCCTCTAGACCTTCTTTTCCACTATCTCATATAGTTTTCAGCAATGTGACCAAATCTTCCACATGTTGTACAATTTGTCCATGTGTTTTAATCCCATAAATTCTAGTTACCGACTCTTTTTGGTTGATAGACATTTTCTTGATATTTATGCTTCCATGCTTCCATGCTTGCTTTTTCTTTTTCCAGCATTCAAGAGTTGTGTGCCCATTCATTTTGCAAGTAGGACAATATTTGTTCATGTAGGTTTCCTTCTTTGGTTGTTTCATCTCAGACTTACTTTCATATGCTTTATGTCCTTTCTTGTTACATTTATAACAAAATCCTATGAATGAAGATGTGGATTTAGGAATACCTTTCATTTTGCTCCTGCATACATTTGATGTGTGGCCTTGCTTTCCACAGTGATTGCATGTTAGCTTTCTTGTTCTTGGATTTGCATAGACATTCTTTGGATCACCTTGATTAGGTGATTCTTCATTCTTTTTATAGCCTAGACCGGTATTGTTGTTGATTCTTCGTAGTCCATCAATAAAATTATCCATTTTTTTATTGCTTTCTTCATCTTTCTTGATAATTTCATTATGTTGCTGCTGAATTCTGAGTTCTTGCTTTAGCTTTTCATTTTCTTCCCTTAGCTCACCGATAGCTTCTATTCTTTCAATGAGTTTAACATTCATTCTGTTATCCTCTTGACTCATAAGAATAATTTTTTTTGTAATCTCATGGTGATGTTCTGTTAATCTTTGTATTTCAAATTCTCTCTCTTGTAGCTTTTCAGTAATATTCCTTCTATGATCAATAGCTAGTGTTCTTTCTTGATCAACTTGTCTAGCACTATTCATGACATCAATCATTCTTACCATCTGTGTCTCTTGACCAATTTGTAGAGATTTCACTTGTCCAACCAGATGTTGATTGATTTCATTTAGGCTTGTGATGCTTTCTTCTGATGTGTCTGATGCTTTTCTAGTAGTTGATCCTGAAGACTCAAAGAAATCTGGTATTTCTTCCTCATGGTAACCTATTTCATTACAACGAGATGCCATAATCTTTCTTTCATCTAACAACTATCTCATCTTGATTCTTGCTTCTTTGTACAACTCATAGAAGATATGAATTTGTAGCTTCTGATTCTCAATACTCTTTTCAAGTCTGTACTTCTCCATTGTATGATCTTTTCTCTTAAGCCTTTAAGCTTTTCCAAATAAGAGACTTATCTCTAATACCAATTGTTGGAATTAATGGGAAGTGTGTATTGAGAGGGGAGGGGTGAATCAATGCCTCTAAAACTTTTGTATCTTTTAACCTTTATCCTTTAAGTAATCAATTGTTTATCCAACCACATATTCTATATTATCTTGATGTAAGATATATCAATTCTATTAATTTAATCATACATGTGAGCATTCATAGAAACATTCATGAAAGTAATTGACACATAACACAAGATATGATAACGCAAAAAACTCATGTTAGGAAGTAAAAATTGCGCTGGGGATGGCACCCATAATTCTTCACTATCTGTAGATTGGAAGGGGCCGGTTAAGGCTTACAATTTGATCAGTTCTGATGATCTGCCCTATTAGGAGTATCTATGGAGACGTGTTAAAGTCTAATCTGTTAAGAGATTTAGCAACACTATTAAGTGTGCACTCTGTTAAGAGATTTATAATTGGATGGTTAAATCCACCTTCCTTGAAAGGATTTTTACACTTTGTTTCCCTTGCTAGAATGTAATAAAATTACACTTTGACCTGGTGTATGCAATCTCCTATTGCTGATTATAGATCCATTAAATATTACATGTATAAGTGTATCACCTAATGTGATTGAATAATACCTCTATTGCTCGGTAGCCTATGTATTTGGTTCTTGAAAACTAAATTCACCTTTTGTTGTTCTAGTTCTTGAAAATTTCAGTCTGATCCATAGATGTGCTCATAGGCTTCATTCATCCTCTCATCCATCCTCACATGTATAATGAATTATTACAACATCTATTTATAAGATAGATTGACCTAATCAAGTTTCACATAAAATAATATTAACTCTAAGATCACAGGTTTACAACTTGACCTTGATCTCCTAGTCTATATGTTTTAAATCAGTTACAGTGATTAAAACACTTACAATAATGTTTCTTGTCCCTAAAGAAATGGTTTTAAAACAAATTAAGATTCTATAAATAGAATAAGACTATTTTATTTCACATGGAAGTCAGATCCACTTTTTGCGGGTGTCAACTGACTTTCAATTTCTGTCAGCTGGTTATGCTCTGAAGTCAGTTAGACTGTCTCTCAGTGTTCCTTGCTTGAACTATCTCTCAGGTTCCACTTTGAATTTTCTCTCGGGTTGCAATTTAACCTGCTCATCAGGTTCCACTGTCGGGTTCCTCTTTATTCTTTTCACTTTGTAATTTTGATTTACACACGAAATAGTGTCGTCAGTTTTCTTTGTACTTAGCAATTTTCGGTGATCTCTGATATCTGTATTTTTGGTTTTCGCTTGTTTTGTCTTTCGGTGTATGTTTACCGAAAGTGTTCTTTGCATACTAATGGAAAAATAATTTCATCACTTTGATATATGATGTTTTAGATCGACCTAGATACAAGTTTAAGAAACATGCTTTCAAGTCGTGTGAAGATGACCCTGAAGGAGCATTTTCCTAGACACTGTGTGACATTTTGCACATAGAAGATATTAGGGCATACATCCATTGCAAGTATGATATACTGGGTGTTGATGAAATTTCTATTGAAATGAAGTATATGAATGAAAATGGAAAAATGAGGGATGAATTTAAACACATTGACAACCTAAGCATCATGAAGATATTGGATTTGTATGAATTAAGCAAAGATGAAGGGTTTAAATATTACTCAGCAGAGTTCATGATCAGTTCATCTGGATAGGAGAACAAACTATAAAGATATGTAGTCAATTGATCCATGAGATTACTGGATTGGAAAACACTGGAGCTATCCCTGTGGTTGAGAAGAACATAAAGAAACAAGTCGAAACCCTAACACATTCAAAATGGGACAAGCGAGCTGTGTCATTTAATGATATATTCTTACAGGATGTCAGATTGATTGCGATGATACTTGGTTACAAATTCTATTACAATAGTAGACCGAATTCAATGACCGCAGGTGTCATCATGATGGCCTATAGAATGGTGAAAGAAAATACTACTTATAACCTATGCGAGGTTCTAGCACAACAGTTTTTGGAGAATATTAAACTAATCAAGAAGGACAAGTCTAAAACCTTTTGATTTGGCTCACTCTTAATGCATATGTATATCCACATTGAGCACAAATTTTTAGGCATGCACCCAAGTGGTTGTAGAAAAGGGATACCTACTAGTATTTAGATTTATGAGAGCTACCGAAGACAAAATAACACATGGGTTGATGGATAACTATTTGGGATGATCAAGATTCTTCAGAAGAAAATGAAGGAAAGAATCAGAATTCTTGAAGAACTAGTTGAAAAGTATAAGGATACAATTTGTTTTATGGTTGAGACAAACTGTGTATGTTTTGAGGCAGTTATACCTAGGGTGAAATTGTGTTACCCTATGGGATATGAAGTTAGTTCTGAGGTCCTAACTATGCAGATTGAACATGTGTTGGCATCTAAGATAGATAGATCCGAGGAGAGATGGGGCACCTATGAGGAAAATTCAGCAAAATTCAGAGAAGAGCAGACCAAAGACATGAGGAAAAGGAAAGTAGAAAACATTTTTGATGAATGTGGAACTAAGCCAGGCTTGACCAAAGAAGAATTGAGAGAAGTGAAGAAGAAAATAGCAGATCGATCTTCTAGATTGGAAAGTATTGCTACTACATCCCTTTCACCTCTAGAAATTGAGTGGGCAACTAGTCCACCTTCTATAATTATTGATGTTACCACCCCTTCACCACCACTGACACCTCTTAAGGAATAGAGGACTCAAGGAGAAGAGAAGAAAATAGAAAAAGAGACCACTAGTGACAGACAAGCGTGGACATGAGACTTGGAGATGATTGAAAAGAGATCTATTGAGTAAGCTAAGCTTTTTTCTGTGAACAAGTACTATGACAAGTATGAGGAATCAAATAAACTTAAGATTGAAGATATTATGGTAAATTGCTTACTTTTTTTGAAGAAGAATCTACTAGATTAGAGGGAAGTGTACCTAAGGAGCTTTATGGTAGACTAGAAATAACAAAACAACTTGCACACATTGAAGATGATGCTATTAGGAATCAAGTTATTGATGATATGCTACCAGTAGTTTCTATACAAGAAAGAGAAATAATACTTAATGCACTGAAACCATTATTGAGGACTAAGGCTAGATTGGTGAAAATTATGGAAAGAAAGTATGAAGAAGTTTTAGAGGAGACTCAAAAAGCATTAGATCAGATATTAATGGGCAATATTCCTAAGAAGTCTCCACTTCCTAAAACAACTAAACCTACACCTATAGGAATTGGTGAATGTTCTAAAATAGTTGAAGTAAATGTTGGGATAAGCAAAGATACAATGCAACTAATTTTCTATGTTTCTGTTGTGCCTGTGACGCTTGACACATCGCTTGATGAGAAGGACCCATTTGCAGGGAATATTGACAACACAATTATAGAGAAGGAAGAAAAAAAAGAAGAAGAACAAGAAAAGGAAGAACAAAAGGAGGAAGAGCAGAATATTGAGTTGAACAGAGAATTGAGCCTGAGACAATAAAATAGAGAGAGACAAGAGCTGAGGTAAAACATGAACCTAATACATCTACTAATCTATTGTTGACAAGTATGGATAGAACATTGAGTACTGATGTTGACAATATGGATGAAGATGAGTTGATGAGACTATCTTTCATCGCATTCTCTAAAGCTAAGGAAAGATTTGAGCATAAAGGAGATAAAATATCTAAAGTGATTACTAGGGATGTTAATACAGTGAAAAAAATCCTCCCTATACCTATTTTATTTCAAGGAAAGGATGAAGCAGAGAATCTGAGGCTGACACTAGATGATTTTGACAGTCACTATGAATCTTTAGTGAAGATTGGTGAAGAGAAGGCCGAGAAGAGTTATCTAGAAAAGAAGTTGAAGGAATTTTGCCAGTCTATCTCATGGG
Source organism: Thuja plicata (assembly GCA_018584345.1). Taxonomy (NCBI): domain Eukaryota; kingdom Viridiplantae; phylum Streptophyta; class Pinopsida; order Cupressales; family Cupressaceae; genus Thuja; species Thuja plicata. Next base: position 577,332 of record MU224533.1, read on the forward strand.
AGATGGGAATTCTAAGAGAAGCTACAACTAAGGCAAGAAATTGTGTCACACATGGAAGGATACAATACAACTATTGTATAAATCCTATCAGACATATTTAGAACATTGAAGACATTTTAGAAAAGGAAAGGGCTTCACTAAATAGAATGACAGACAGTTGTGAGACCTCCTCAAAATCTATATTAGAGATGGACATGGACATAACAAAAACTTATGACAAGATGAATGTATTAGATATTGAGAAAGGGAGAATCATGACAAGATTTGGTTTGTTGAAGAGTTTAATCACTCCTAAACTATCAATTCTTGAAGTTCATTTATCTGATATGGAGAAGACAACATAGTCATTGACAAATTCTATGCCTACATAATTAAAAGCCGTAGAAACATCATATTATGCACTCAATGGACTAATTCATATTAGTTAGTTGTTGATTGATTCATAGAGCACTGAAGTGAAGATCGTGGAAGACACCTTCCAGGATGTACTCAAACTGGTTAGCAAACACAAAAATCCTACAATTTTATTAATTTTGGATGTACCTCTGTCATTTTTGTCAAAGGGGGAGAAGAGAAGAAAATGAGTTAGTAAAAAAAGATTAAAAATATATATATATGAAAAAAAGAAGAAGAGAGAACAGTGAGTTGGGACACTTAGTCATTTTTTGCTAAGTGTTTCCATCAATGCCAAAGGGAGAGATTGTTGTCAAGTGATGAGTTTGTATGATATGAGACACTTATGGGTTGTCATTTATGGCAACATATGTGGTATATTGATCGCTTGGGATATAGTTCAGTTTTGGAGATACAATGTTCAAAATGACTATGTACAGAAGTAGGAATACAGAGTATGACAGTATTGTTTTGGTTATCAAAGATCAAGCATGATGAGTTATGACTTGCAAGCTTAGTGGAAGATACTATGGGGTATGTATAACCACCTCCTAAGATTGATTTAGTTTTAATGTAGATTACAGTGAGTTAGAGAGATTTGAAGATAAGCAAAGACAATAGGACAACGTAACAAAGCATTTGAACATTAGTGATGATTTAAGGAGTATAGTGTGGACTCCTGACAAGCTAAGTTGGATTACAATTTTGGATAACCTATTTTTTGTTTATGTAAGAGCGCGAATTTGTATTTTCTCTTTACATTATTTATTTAGTATTGAGAGTCGACTATGTGGTATTGTTAAGAGTGCTGACTTGATGTTGATATATATATATATGAAGACTTTTTGTAAAGTGAAGATATAGAAGATGGATGAGAAAATGTATATGTGTATATGCGAATAACAAAGCAGAGGATGACAAAGATCATTGAAGAACTATGACTAGAACTATCTAAGCATTGAAGATGCTTGTTTTTGTTCGTTATTAAGAACGCTTTGTAACATAAGTTTTGTTGTAAGAGTTGTAAGCTCAGTTGGCCCCTAACAGGGTGTTGTATACCTTTAACAAGGTTTTTATTCCTCTAACAAGGAATTTTACTATGTAATATTCATCTCCTAACAGGGTTAGGTCTCCTAACACATACATTATACTTTAGTGCATGCTTGTGGGTACCATCCCCACTGGGGTTTTCCCTTGGCCAGGGTTTCCTCAACAACAAATAATGGTGTTATGAGTTATGTGTTATTTGTTTATGCTTCTTTGATTTTAGTATGCTTATGATTTCTTTAGAATTGGTTTAAGTTTTATTTAAAGTGTTGTAAGACTGATTCACCCCCCTCTCAGTATTACTTAATCTTAACAAGATTGAGTATCCAAGCTTATTACAGAAGTACAACCCCCTTTGGGAGATCACATTAATCCATGGCTTGTACTGGCTCACTAGACTAAAGGGTGGTTCTAAAAGTCCTAAAAAAATCTAAAAATATTAAAAAGTCCTGAAATAATCTAAAAAATCTTAAAAAGTCCTAAAAAAATCTAAAAATCTTTAAAAAGTCATCAAAAATCCTAAAAAGAGAAAAATATCCTGAAGAAATCAATCATAAAAAAATTGAATATTGCAAAATCTCAGCAATAAATCAACTGTGTTATCAACAAGCGAATGATGATCAAGTAATAAATCAAATGGCAAATTTGTGAGCTTCACGAATCGACAATAGACTCATATGACTCATCTTTATCAACAATCCATTTTGTTATCAATTAATCATCCAAGCTATCAATTGTCTTAGACAGTGACGAATATACTCAAGTCTAGACAAATCAGTCTTATATGACTCATCTATTCCTAAAACCAGACATAATCAAGCATCAAAACCAAACCAATCCAGGAATAGTAAACTGTTGACTAGGTCATTCATGTTAGTTTGTTGTCAATTTATCTTTCGCAATTGTGTTCTTATGTTCCTCAAAGATACCACTGAGTGGTGAGAGTGACTATGATGGATCATAATCTTGTTTTTTTTTTGTTGTTTGTGAATTGTTTCAATTCAATTCAATTATGGGGCAATGATGATTTAGGATAAATGCGATAGGAGCTGTCACGCATCTGGAAGCCATGCAGTTCCACGATCTGAGCTAACCCCTAGAAAATAATTGAACAATCCTTATCTGTGATCTTCTTCTTATTATCAAAGATCATAGCGGTATCTAGATGGTCAATATCTAGGTGCATTTGGTTCTCTTTTCATTTATCTACTTCTAGTTATCAGAGATCATAGCAGTATCCAGATGGTCAATATATAGGTGCATTTGGTTCTCTTTCTTTTCATTTATTTACTTCTTGTTATCAAATATCATAGCAGGTGCATTTGGTTCTCTTTCTTTTTATTTATCTACTTCTGGTTATCAGAGTTCATAACGGTATCCAGATGGTCAATATTTGGGTGCATTTGACTCTCTTCATAATAAGGTGCAATGATGAATAAAATTGGAAAGTATGACAACGACTTGGTTTCATCACTCATTCTTTCATTCAATTCCAAAACTAATCTCTTACTAACTTTCTTCTACCTAACACATGCATGTACTCAGACACATTGTGCATATTAGGTCTGCATTCATTTATTGCATTAGAAAATAAAAATCCAAAACATATGCATATTAGATCATATAATCAATGCATACATCATCAATAACATCATAACTAACATAGGAATGCATTCATCATCATCATATAGTGATTCAACATTATCAATAAATTAATGCTCATGTGACGCATTTTTTATGCTTAATTTGTTGAGGGGGAATATAGTCCACCTACTGTCACTGGGGCAAGCTAGGGCAGGATCAAATATGAAAATTCTTTGACACAACGTGATGAATCACATTATATCAAAGATGGGCAAATGTAGACACCCCAAAATGGATAGACTTGCGACCACACAACCACACATTAAATTACTAATTTTCCTCTATTAATTAATAGTTTTTAATCATCTTATTAATGTCAAATTGATATGGTATGATTGCTCATACACATATTGTCACAAAACTTAAAGATATGAAGAGACAAAGTTTTTTTCATCGGTAATCATGTACACCTAGTGACAGTAAACCCCGACGGACAGTGAACCCTGAGCACAAAATTTCACAGTGTTACCCGACGGACAGTGTTACCCAAGAAAGTGATACCTGAGCAAGAATTACTGAGCTAACTATAGTTTTCAATGAACAGAACTAAAGTTGATGCCCTAACTATCTGCAATAGTCACCGAGCACAATTGAAGTGTTGACCGACGAGAATTGAAGTTAGGAAACGACAAAACAACTTAGCTGGTAGGATCTAAATATAGAGTTAACTGATTGATTACTTTGTTTTTATCAACCAGTTAAAAGCTAAATATAATAAGGATATTTAAAGCATGTTTTATTCTAGAAAACAAGGAGATATTTACAGAATAAAACTAAATCAAGCACGACAAGCTTTACAGATCAAGAAGTGATCAACGAAGAAAACAAGAAGGACAAGAAACGGTAAAATCATGTCTATATAAGATACAAGCTATTCATTATGAAAGAGAGGAATACTGAAGATAATTTTGGTGAGGATAGAAGTCTTCATACAAATCTGATCATACGAGTTGTAAGAAAGAGCCAAGAAATCTGTGGACATCGAGCAACAGAGAAGCAACACCATTCACTGAGTAGAAAGAAGGGGAGAAAAAGAACCTAAGAGCATATTGATCAGAAGATGTATTATGGACTTACAATAGATCTGAGCATATGAAAAGTATAGTTGTATTTATGAACAAATCATTTACTATTTTAGTTTAACCATTGATTCAGAAAATCTCTTAACAGAGTGGGATTTAACAGTCCTTTATATATTGAGATACATCCTAAGGAGTATCAAAAGGTTTCTCATGTTGACAACATAGTGAATGCTAGATGTTAAATGACAAACTGTTATTTTTAAATCCTCTAACAATGTCACACTTAACAATGTGTTTGTAACCTTTAATAGGGTTGGCTCTTCACTGAGCTTACTTCAAAAGAGTTAAAATTTTGGGTCACCGGTCCCAAGTGGTTTTTTCCTTAACAAGGTTTCCACGTTAAAAATCCATGTGTCAAATGTGTATATGGTTCATTTCTTTGATGTTTTCCTTTACACATTACTAAAATAGGATTTATCGGTAAACACTAAGTTATTTACTGTATTTTGGTAAAGACTAGAAAAGGATAAACTACTATTCGATAAAGCTTAAGGAAAGAACAAATAGTATAAACACCGAGTAATATATATGTGTTAGATTCACATAAGGCATACATCTTGTAGGAATGAAGATAAACAAAGGTTTTATATTTGTGGTATAAATTTTTGGTTGAATATTGGATTAATTTTTGAGGCCACTGATTCACCCCCCCTCTTAGTTATTCTAACAATTGGTATTAGAGCTTGTGTTCTTAGAAACGGAGTTTAAAGACTCAAGCTAAAGATCACAAGATGAGAAAAAGGGATGTGACTAAGTTGAACAAGGACAAATTTGCACCATGGAAAAGTAGGATAAGACTCCACCTATCAGGTATTGGAAATGATGTCACACAGTACTTGGATATTGAATTTGTTTTACCTATTGGACCTCCGACAATTGACCAATTGAGAGAGAAACCTGAACACAATTCTATGATGATAGAACTTGCTTCCTCAATCTCCGATGCTGAATTTGAAGATGTCAAGACATGCACCAGTGCAAAGAAAATGTGGGATAAAATCAAGCTAGTACATGGAGGAGATACAAATGTGCTGAGAGATAAGGCCGAAAGCCTAAGAGGAAAGTTTGATGAACTAAGAATGAAAGGAGAAAACATCACTCAATACAGTAGTAGAATCAAAGAAGTTGTTAATGCTATCCAAGGAGTAGGAGGTGTACTTGAAGAAGAAACAATGGTAAGTAAAATTCTGAGAACCTTACTGCCTGTTTATGCTATTAGAGTATCTGCTATTCAAGAAATGAGAGCAACAAAAAATAATAATGTTACTCTAGATAGTTTGATTGGTAGAATTATTTCATTTGAGATGAATAACTATGACAACAGTGTCTTACCAAATATTGAGTCTGCATTCAAATATTTTTTAAAGATAAGTAAATCAAGTCGTAAACACACAATGAGAAATGATAGTGAAAGTGATAGTGATGAACAAGAACTTGATGAAATTGAAGCATTAATGGCTAGAAGATTGCAGAGTGGCAAAGGTAGATACAAAGGTAAATTACCATTGGTATGTTTTAATTGCAAAGAGATTAGACACTTTGCTGCTAGATGGCCTAACAAAAGAAAAGATGACAGATCTTACGAAAATAAGTTTGATAGAAGTGATGACCGAGATTACCAAAGCAACTGACAATCTGACAGAAGAGATAACCGAGACTACAAGGACAAAGGAAAAAAGGCTTGTTACCTGGTTGAGAACAAAGCTGAGAATATTGACACTGAATCTGATGAAGATGTTGAGGTAGTATTTATTTCTATGAAGGATGATTTAGACAAAGAAGAAAGGTATGTTAAAACTACACTCATATCTAAGGTTAGTAAAAATGATGTCTGGATTATTGATAGTGGTTGTACTCACCACGTGATTGGAGATAAGGAAAAATTTGAAACTTTTGAATATTATAATGGTGGATCAGTAAGAATGGGTAATGACTCACCTTGTTCAGTTGAAGGTAAAGGACCCATTATGTTGAATAATATGATTAGATGTGAAAATGAATATTGGGTGAAATTGCTTAACTATAATCTTTTGAGTGTTTCACAACTTAATAACATAGGACACCGAGTTGCATTTGAGAACAAAAGGCAAAGATCTACAATGAAACAAGAAGGTTGATCGGTACTAGTGAAAAAACAAAAGGTAACCTATTCTATCTTGATAAGATTGAGACCACTTGTTTATTGGCTAGAAATGAAGACATATGGTTGTGGCATAAAAGGTTATGTCATGTGAATTTTGACAACATGGTTAGGATAAGCAAGAAAAGAAAAGTAAGAGGCTTACCGAGCATGTCAAAACCCGACCATGTCATGTGTAAGAATTGTCAAAAAGGTAAAATGACAAAATCTAGTTTCAAGACCAAAACCTACACATCTAATGCTATTCTAGAATTAGTCCATACTGACTTATGTGGACCAATGAGAACTAAGAGCTATTATGGTGATAGATACTTCATTCTACTTGTTGATGATTATTCTAAAATGATGACTGTTATGTTCTTAAAAGAGAAATCAGAAGAATTCAATATGTTTAAATGGTATAAAGCTATAGTTGAAAAACAAAGTGGAAAGGAACTAAAATGTCTAAGGTTAGATAGAGGAGGAGAATTTATTTCTGATGAATTCAATAACTTTTGCAATGAGAATGGAATCACAAGGCAGGTTTCTACACCTAGAACACCACAACAAAATGGGATTGCTGAAAGAAGGAACATATCAATTGTTGATTGTGCAAGAACACTGATGATAGAGAAAGACATCACACAAAATTTTTGGAGGCAAGTAGTAAGTACTGCTATTTGTACACTAAACTGAGTTCAATTGAAGGACACCAATAAGATACCTTATGTGCTATGGTATGGACATACACCAAATGTAAGTTACTTTAGAGTTTTTGGAAGTCAATGTTATATTTTGAAAGATGATAGAAATGGAAAGCTTGACTCCAAAGGTGATGAAGGAATATTTCTAGGTTATTCTACAAAAAGAAAAGCTTATAAATGTCTTAACAAATCCTCTAACAAAATCATTGAAAGTGAAAATGTCAAAGTGGATGAATTTTTTCAGAAAAATGATGAGGAAAGCATAAAGGAACCGAAAGACTACAACAGATTTGTCTACAGTAAAGAACCAGACACTCTACCTGAGCAACAATGTATCGCTACAAAGCGACAAAATAATGCACTCAGGCATTAGGCTGCAAACACTGAAAATCATGAAATTCCTCACAATGATGTGTCGCGCGATGAAGATCAAAATGATGATTAGAATGATGAACAAAGATATGAACCGGTACTTGCCAAATATGTCAAAAGACACCATCAACAGAACTAGATCATAGGAGACAAAAGGGCTAGAATGAGAACAAGAAGTAAGTCACTAAACACTAGATGTTTGATTTGTGATTTTGAGCCTAAATCTGTCAATACTGCACTTGAGAATCAAGAATGGGTTAGTGCTATGAATGAAGAAATTGAGTTGATAAAAAAAAATGAGACATGGACATTAGTACCTAGACCGAGTGAAAAAAATATCATTGGTACCAAATGGATATTCAGAAACAAATTGAATGAGAATGGAGAAGTCACAAGGAATAAAGCAAGACTAGTATGCAAAGGGTATGCACAAGAAGAAGGTATTGACTATGGAGAAACCTTTGCACCCGTTGCTAGACTAGAAGGTATAAGAATTCTACTTGCTTATGCTGCATTCAAAGGATTTAAAGTATACCAAATGGATGTCAAATCTGCATTCCTAAATGGAATACTAGAAGAAGAGATATACATTGAACAACCTGATCAGGGTTTGTTGATCCTGAAAAGAGGAAAATGGTATGTAGACTACACAAATCCTTGTATGGATTGAAACAAGTACCGAGAGCATGGTACGAAAGACTTCACTCATATCTCATTAGTATTGGATTTGTAAGAACAAGTGATAACAATAATCTGTATTTAAAAGAAGATACTAAAGATAACATTCTGATTGCTGAGATATTTGTTGATGATATCATATTTGGAGGTAATGATATGTTATGCAAATCATTTGCTGATGAAATGAGAAAAGATTTTGAGATGTCGATGTTTGGAGAGATCAAATTCTTTCTTGGTCTACAGATTCTTCAATAGGATGCAGGCATCTACATCACACAATCCAAATACATCAAAGAAGTTCTCAAGATATTCAAGATGGAGGAATCCAAACAAGTTGGAACACCGATGGAAACCAGACGCAAAGTGACAAAAGGAGAACAAGCCAATAGAGGTAAATCAGACCTTATATAGATCTATGATTGGAAAACTAATGTATGTTGTACATACTAGACCAGATATAGCACATGCAATTGGTATAGTTGCAAGATTCTCTGCTAATCCCAAGGAATCACACATGACTGATGTCAAAAGAATTCTGCGATATCTAAAAAATAACGAAGACTATGGCTTGTGGTATAATAAAGAAGGAAAATTTGAGTTTCAAGTCTATACAGATGTTGATTGGGCTGGAAACATGGATGATAGAAAGAGCACAACAGGAGGAGCATTCTTAATGGGTGACAGACTTGTCACATGGATAAGTAAAAAGCAAGGATGCATCTCACAATCTACTATAGAAGCAAAATATGTGGTTGCTTCTGCAAATTTCTCTAAGATTGCAAGGATCAAGCAATTACTAGAAGGTATGAATATGAAAATCCTTGAACCAGTAATTATCTATTGTGATAATACAAGTACTATCAACATTTCAAAGAACCCTGTGATGCATGCTAAGACAAAGCACATTGCTATCAAGTATCATTACTTGAGGGAACAAGTACGTGAGAAAGAGGTGATACTAGAATATGTGCGATCCAAAGAACAATTAGTAGACATATTCACAAAGCCATTGCCTAAAGATACATTTGAGTACCTAAGAAAAAGACTAGGGGTCATACCCTTTTCTACTGGCCACTAAGATGACTAGGAGGCTGCATCAACCTGCACATTATCAGAAGATCAATCATGTTGATGCAAGATAGAAATGGACTACAATGATATATCAGTACATCGAAAGGTACTTATCTGCATTGAATGCCATAGTTATTGTATTGCTGATGGAGAGGAAATTAAAGGAATATATTATGGAAAAGAGATATAGCTGCCACATTGTTGTCAAAGGGAGAGATGTACTTAATGAATATGGAGAGAATATATTCATATGAAATATCTATCATGATCATCCAAAGGGAGAGAAAATAAATATCCATCTGGGAGAGGAATAGTCAAAGGGAGAGCAAAGTTTATAAAATTTAACCATCCATCCAAGGGAGAGAATTGGAGAAGAGATTCTACAACAAAGGAAGAGATAGAATCAAAAGTTACTACATCTATCTAGTGAAGGGAATGAAGAAAGAAAGTACTCTGCAAGAATCAAATCTAAGCTATATGAGCTTACCGAGAGCCAGATATTTGTATTGGTTATAGAACAATAAGTTTGTTAGAAATTGTGGAACTAAAAATGATATATTTCATATTGTATTAGTAGTATGTTGTCATCAATGCCAAAGGGAGAGATTGATGAACTGTAATTGATTGAATGTTTGAAGAAGACAAAGTCAATGATCACTGAGATGCAGAATATAAATGCAAGACATTAAATCAGTTAATATATTGTATTTTCATTGTTGTCAACTTGATATAGTATTATTTCTCATAAACATATTGTCACAACACTTAAAGATCTGAAGACAAAAATTTTGTCATCAGTAATCATGTACACCAAGTGATAGTAAACCTCAACAGACAGTGAATCCCAAGCACAAAAGTTCACAGTGTTACCCGATGGATAGTGTTACCCAAGCAAGAATTACCGAGCTAACTGTAGTTGTCAATGAACAGAACTGAAGTTGATGCCCTAGCTATCTGTAGTAGTCAACGAGCACAACTAAAGTGTTGACCAATGAGAAATGAAGTTAGGAAATGACAAAACAACTTAGTTAGTAGGAGCTAAATATAGAGTTAACTGATTGATTACTTTGTTTTCATCGACCAAGTAAAAGCTAAAGATAAGAAGGAGATTTAAAGCATGCTTTATTCTAGAAAACAAGGAGAGATTTATGGAATAAAACTAAAACAATTAGCATGGCGAACTTTACGAATCAAGAAGTGATCAACAAATAAAACAAGAAGAACAAGAAATGGTGAAATCATGTCTATATAAGAGACAAGCTATTCATTATGAAAGAGATGAATTCTAAAGAGAATTCTGGTGAAGATAGAAGTCTTCATACAGATCTGATCATATAGGCTCTAAGACAAAGCTAAGAAATCAGCGTACATTGAGCAACAGAGAAGCAACAATATTCACCAAGCAGAAAGAAGGGGAGAAAAAGAACATAAGAACATATTGATCAGAAGAGGTGTTATGGACTTACAATAGATCTAAACATCTGCAAAGTATAGTTGTATTTATGAAAAAATCATTTACTGTTTCAGTTTAAATATTGATTCAGAAAATATCTTAACAGAGTGGGATTTAATAGTCCTTTATATATTGAGATACATCCCAAGGAGTATCAAAAGGTTTCTCATGTTGAAAGCATAGTGAATTCCAGATGTCAAATGAAAAACTATTAGTTTTAAATCCTCTAACAAGGTCGCACCTAACAGTGTGTTTGTAACCTTTAACAGGGTTGGCTCTTCACCGAGCTCACTTCAAAAGAGTGAAAATTTTGGGTTACTGGTCCCAAGTGGTTTTTCCCTTAACAAGGTTTCCACGTTAAAAATCCATGTGTCAAATGTGTATATGGTTCATTGCTTTGATGTTTTACTTTACACATTACTAAAACATGATTGATTGGTAAACACTAAGTTATTTACTGTATTTTGGTAAATGCTAGAAAAGGATAAACTGCTATTCGAAAAAGCTTAAGAAAATAAAAAATAGTATAAACACCGAGAAGTATATATGTGTTATATTCACACAAGGCATACATCTTGTAGGACTAAAGATAACCAAAGGTTTTATATTTTTGGTATAAAGTTTTGGTTGAATATTGGATTAATTTTTGAGGCCACTGATTCACCCCCCTCTCAGTTATTCTAATAGTAACTCCAATTCAACTCTTCAGTTCTAAGAGGTGACTCCAAACTTTCTCTTCAGCTCGAAAAGGCAACTCAAAATCAAATTTTTCAGTTAACTAAATTATCCCCTCTTTTCTACAGTTAAAGAGGTGGAGTTTACTAATTGCTTCTTCAGTTCCTTCTGATCTCAACCATTCATCCTCCAAATTTTGGGATCGATCTAATCCATCCAAATCATTTTCCATATTCTATATATTCAACCCTTCTCAACCATTTGAAGGATCTAAGATTTCAAGCTTCGTGCACAATTACTCTACAAGATTCTTGTAGGAGGCATTGAGAGAAATAATTATCACATTGATCTCATTTTCTCAACACTCCCAAGTTATAGATGCTTCCAATACCAATACTGAGCACCAGTCATACATTGTTTTAGAAGGAGTGGAAAGAAGCAATAAAAGCTTCAAGAATTATGGTTTGCATTCATTTGTTTTCCTCTATTTTTCTTGTTATTTTATTATCCCCAGGTTTGTTCTTAGTATTTTCTATTTCTTTCCCCATTTCAAATCAATGCTACTAAACCTCATTTGAGTGTGCAGGATTGGATCTATACACTTTCTATTTAACCAAGATGTATATAGGATTCTGTTCAAAAATATCTTATGAATGCATTAAAAGGCCTCATTGTAGTGTAAATGATATTTAGGTCCTATAGACCACTAGAGGAGACTAGACACAAGATACTCTTTCCCTTCGAAGCATTAACTTCAAGAAGGTATTTATTTATAGTGGATTCGATAAAGCTGGCATTAGCTCTGTTTCCACTTTAGGTTGTCCCTCTCATGAACTTTAATAGAGAAAATCTCGGGAGGCGAGCCTTCAAAGTTTTAAATCCAACTAGCATGTTCATGAAAGAAATGAAATGACAAGTAGGTTTAAGAGTTTGATCACCCTAAGAAGGATGAGATCATATCCCTATTACTTTCCACTTCCAAATATAATTGATAGTTTTTCTCTTTCCAAGCCTTTTAACCTATGGAATTATAGAATGTTTGACATTTTGATCAACTTAAAAATTTGAGAGCATAGGTCTAATGCTTTTCATTCACAAACAGAGAGGCTTTATTTAGCGTTTGTTCATTCCTTAACCTATCTTTCTATTGTCTAATTTAGAATGTTTGGCATTTTGATCATCTTAAAATATGAGAGCATAGGCCTAATACCTTATTAGACAAACAATCATAGGTTTCTATCTAAGATAGATTTCAAACTATGAGATGTCACAATTTAAGCAAAAAACTTGAAATAAAAAGGTTTTAGAACTCAACTTGCTCGAAGCTTATGCACATTTTTGAGGTTTTTGATGTTTTTGTCATACTTTACTCAACGATCATTCCAAGCTCCTTAGCCTCCAAGTTTTCTCACGAACATTAGTTTGAAAACCAAGTGAACAAAATGAAGGAAAAATCAAAACCAAATCCACCTCAATTTGAATGAAAAATACTAAAGGCAAAGATGGAAACTTAGTTTGATGGAATTTGAGAATTTTAATGATATAATGTTCGTAGGCCTTAACTTCTTCTTCTAAACTTTCCACTATGTTCATGTTATTGACTTTCTTAGCATAATCATTCAATCTTTTGGATTCTTTCTCTTTCCAATAACCAGGTGTTCTACACTTTTCTTTTTGAACTTTCTTATAATGTACCATATTCAAACGGGAGAATCATCAAGATGAATGAAATAAGTGTTATAAAAGACTTGATAAAGATCAACGATCTTCCAATACCTATTTTGCGCTTGAATTCTTCTTCCAAGGTTTCAGCTTCAATTTCTAGTTGAATCCACTTTGCGTCTTTGGATAGCCTTTCCACCTCTTTTTCTTGATAATGATTTTGTGATTTGTATGTCGCTTTTTTATTTTCTCAATTTGACCTCCTTAGTTATCTGAAATTCATTAAAAACACCAATTCGTTGTCAAATTTACCAATTATACAACTTAATCTTAATGTTTCTTATCATTAACCAGATGCTACAAAACAACTACCAAATGCAATGAAAAACAGACCGAATGCTACATAGAATAGACCGAATGCAACACAAAACAAATTGGATGCAATACAGAATAGACTGAATGCAATGCAGAACAAACCAAATGTATTGTAGAACATACCAAATGCAATGTAGAATATACCAAATGCTATACAAAATAGATTGAACTCTATGTAGAATTTTCCTATATGAGATGTGAAATTTTCTAAATGCTATGCAAATCTCCTTAAATGATATGCAAATTTCTCTAAATGATATGCAAATTTCCCTAAATGACATGCAAATTTCCCTAAATGATATTTAAACTTCCCTAAATGAAAAAATTCATGAAAATGCACAATATAACCACCAGATAGAGTTATTCAACATCCAAAACTAAATGTGAGATTCTTTGGACCGAGTGCAAGCTTCTTTGAAACAAATGCAAGCTTTTACAAACCAGGTGCAAAATTTTAGTGACCAGATTCTATCGTTCATAGATTGGATGCTATAATCTGCATACCAAATGCTACAATCTGCCAACCAAGTGCGAGAATTGACAAACCAGGTGCGAGACACTTAGTACCAGGTGTGAGACACTTAGTACCAAGTGTGAGAATCTTTGTACCAAGTGCGGGAATATTTCTACCAGGTGCAAGAATCTATTGATTTCTGAGAATATGTAATGTAAATACTTCAAAATTGATGTTAGAATGTGAGGCTTGAGCCCCACGGTGGGTGCCAATGGTAGTATGTATGTTTGATCTACACACAAACTCAATGAAACAATAATAACGTGTTAGTCAAATAAAATTGAACGATAAACTACAATTAGATCAATTGTAATGATAAAATTATTGAGTGTCTCATTTCTTTCTAGTTCCAAGGAATATTGATCTCTGCTGCTTTAGAGATCCTAGTGACAACCTAGAAAATGAGAAATGATCTTGATGAAGAACTGTGCTAAATGCAAATTGTCATTATGATCCTTATTAAGAATGCTCAAAGCTAAATGCTAATGGATGCAAAGTATAAGTGCGTAAATCTGAATTGATAGTGAATGTAAAGTAAAGTGGTGATTTACACTAAGAAATGCCTTCTATTTATAGGAATTCCCAAGGGTAGGGAGTGAGTTTGACTAATCATGGTCAAAGTATGGCTGAGGTTAAGGTTGATTGATGTGTCCCCTTTGAGTAGACAAGATTTCTTTATAGGATTGAGTTGTCAAGATGGTAAAGTTTTTTGGTGATCCATGTGCTCTCTTTTCTCATTCCGCATTGGTTGAGTGACTTTTCCTCACATAGTGGTGGGTAAGAGAAATTAGGATTTAATTAATTCAAAAGAATTAATTGCTTTAGCCATGTTTGATTTAATGAATTGAATTTAATCAATTGAGGCACTATGCAATTAAATGATTAATTCAATTACCTAGTGATTTGATTTAATGATTGCAATTAATTCATAATAGCTTGGATTTGATTGATTTTTTCTTTGACTTGTGTTGACCACTTTTAGGTGTATACACCTTGCATCAAGACCGTTGGTAATAACATGGAAGGAGGATGATGTTATATGGTGCAGTTCAAAGAATGGTGACCATTCAGTAAAGTTGGGATATGCCATGATTGAAAGGGAAGATAGACCTAAGAAATGGCTAGGAAATATATATTGGAACAAAAATATTCTCCCTAAGGTGGGGGGCTTTCACCTGGTTGGCCTTTAGAGGGAGAGTCTTAACTGGAGAGAAAATGTTGAAGATAGGATTTGTTGTTCCTTTTAAATTATACTTATGCAATAAATCTGATGAAATTTTGGATCATCTCTTTCTTAATTGTGAATTTATGTAGGAGTGCTGGAAAATGTGATGAATAGATGGGTTTTTAGTGTCATTTTACAAAAACATTGGTGAATGAGGATTAATATGACATATTCCTAGAACTAATTTGGTTTTTAGTAGGGTGTGGCACATTTTTCCATCTACTATTTTGTGGGAAATCTGGAAGGAGAGAAACGGGCAAATATTTTAAGAGAAATCAAAATCATGTGAAAGTTTTTTATGAGACTAGAGAGAGAAATCACAGAATTGGTCAGTAGTTTTGTTGCCCAGATTAATATAATAAAGATATCCTTCCTAGGGTGACTGAATATTTTAGGTGGGAACCTCCTGATCATGGTTGGGTAAAACCAAATTTTGATGGGGCTTCAAAAGGAAACTCGGGACCGAGTGGATTTGGTTGTATAATTTGAGACAGTGATAGTAATACCTTGGAAATTGGGACCAGGTGACTTCAAGAAGGGATGAACAATGAAGCAGAAGTGTAGGCTGCATTATTTTCTATTCAAAAGGCGAAACAATTTGAAGTAAGGAAGCTGCATCTTGAAGGTGATTCATTGATCACAATAATGGAAATCATGAATGGCTCATCTCACAACAAGAACTACAAGTGTTTTTGAGGCATACAAATTTTCCAATTCTTCACTTACTGCTTCCCACAAATTAACATCAATAGAAAAAGTGGGCATGTCATTTATTGTCACAATTCTACATTTCACCTTACTAATGTCTTTTCTATGCATTATTTATATTTCTTTAACAACACAAATCACATCAACTAAAGTATTTTCGCTATAATTTATGATTTCATTAAGAGGTATTAACATGGAAATGTTGCTCGACTTAGATATAGCAGGATCACATCTCTTTAATATTGATGTTCCATCCAATATAATCTCCAAATGATTTTTTAACTTATTGAGTTTTATGTTGGACTCTTTAATAGAAGCTTTTGAGACACAATAAAATGCCCCCAACTCAACTCTACTGTAATGCAGTGCTGCTGTATTATTAAAACAAGTTATCCTAGCTTTTATTCCTTCAACATCTATGATGTCAAAGCTAAACACTTGCCCTTGTCTATCTACTCTATTGAAATGATAAATTTTTCTTTTGCTTGTGACATGACCTTTTATTGTCCATTTATTTTGGAAAGGGTTTAATGCTTTTATAGGGCTAATAATTATAGGAGTATCATATTGTATGGGATACAAATGTAATCCAAATTTAAGGGGATGTTTATCTGACTAGTGGGTGCCTCATGCCAATATATTTTTCTCTTGTTTTTGGAAGAGGTGCCTAGGTTTGTCAAGCAACACACAATTTGCATGTTTGATATCTAGACTGAATATTTTAAAAGCCCCATGAAAGGAACAAATCAGAGTATTCAATACTATAGATGCAATAAAAATAAACATGCGACAATAATAAGAAAATTGAAAACATATATAGTGTATGCTACCTTGAGCCCCAAACATTCCTCCAAGCATAGCTTGTAAGCAATATTATCTAGCCTATCTTTAATGTTCTAAAAAAAGATCAGATTACTTCGGTGGCACAATGCATAATTTCATATACGTGTCATTAAACAATACAATCTTATGTCGTATAGTTAAAGTGGCAGGCCAATCATAGTTTTTTGCAATTGCTACAAAATAACGGGTATACATATGACACCTATAAATGAATCACAACATACAAGTGAAGGGAAAATATGAACTCACCGTATTATTAACAACGGGCTGCAAATCATTGCCATAGTTTGCTTCAGATGACATAGCGTTTAGTATTATCTAGAAGCAAGGAATTGAACTCTGGGTGCAGGAATAGAACGTCTATGACACAATGAGAAAGATGATTATTCTTTTTTTCCTTGGTTCATCACAACAAACATTACAGAAAAAGAACACAAGCAACAACTAAAAATAATTATGGGAGACAACCTATACATGGATTGAAAACATCATGATTGACACCTAAAACCCAAAAGGATCCCATGACATCGTTAATTTTTAAATGTAAAGATGTTAAAATAAATGATAATAATAAATGTACCATGGCCATGCTTTTTGACATTTCATATGCAGGTGTAGACACCTAAATTTGGTCAAGCAAATCAAAGAGAGAATGATCTGAGCAAATCAAGCAAAATCATTAGTTAATTGAATAATAAAAGCCTTTGGATTAATTAAATCAAAATAATCAATTAATTATGTAATTGATATTAATCAACTAATTGTATAGTTAAAATCCAAATTAATTCCAACCCTTTCAAGGGTGCGCATGACTAAACAAATTAAATAAATCAATTAACTTAAATCCTTTTATTCCTCACCCACCACATGGGAAAATCAATTTCAACCAATGGGGAATAACGATTGAGCTCACATGGATCAAGCCCAAATTGATCTTCCATCACACACCTTGGAGTTGCATCTTGACCTCTCATTTGGTCGGGTGATCCCACAATAGTGTGTCCCACTTTTTGGCCAACTTTGACACAGAGATCAACATTTTGAGAAAAAACTTCATTTTCAAACACCTATTGCCGGAAAACTATAAGGAATTTGAAGATAATGTAAACTAGGGTATTTTAGAATTTTCTTTCTAGTTTCTAAATATATTTTTAAAAAAAAAAAAAAATTCATTAAAATTCATTTTTCTTTCTCCCTCGAAAAGTGGTTCTTGTAAAAAAACTATGATTTTAAGAAGTGACTGTCACTTTGATCAACATAACTTTTTTTTAAAATATGATAACGATGTAATTCTTTTGAAATTATATTT
>MU224533.1:610218-620265 GCA_018584345.1 Thuja plicata
AATTTTATATATGCGTCTTATTTGATTATCCTTTATCATCTTTAAGAAACAACTTATATTATTTTTTATATAATACAAAAGGTATAATTTTATTTTATTTTTAAATTATGAATAAATGATGGTAATATTATATAAAATGATATTATACATATTTATAATGAAAATGTAGGTGGAAAAATCATTCTTATAATAAACCAAACAAACATGGCGTTGAATAGTAAGCAAAAGAAGAGAGAGGTCTCCATGACCTTAGTTAATTCATACATCCATATAATAAATATCAAGAAAATTAAAATTTTAATTATATACAAAAGAAAGCGATTCATTTTAATATGTTAAATTTATACAACTATTATTTCTCAAATTTGTCACATAATTACAGATTGTATTTTCTCTTCATTTTAAAAATTTTAATTCACATTCTTTCTTTAGATATAATTATTTATTTATTGAGGACAGAAACTTACGTCAAACTATCAACCTATATAATGTACTTTAACACAAACAACAATCCAACTAAATGGCATACACAAACACCTCTTTGTAAGTTTTCATGGTATTACTTAAACAAATACCGGTTCTACTGACGCCCCGTCACTGGATGTCATTTCCATATCGAGCTTTTGTCTTTAAATGCCTCGATCAATCAAACAGCGTAACTTTCTTATTTTCCAGCCTCTGTACTGAAAACTAATAAGAAGAAGAAGAAGAAATAGAAATATATGACAGCATAGAAGACATAAGACGACGATGTATACTCGCAGTGTATATGTTCCAGAGAAAACGGCAGAAAAATCGTTGTCAAACCCTTAATGATAGGGAATAGTAGAACGTACAAATATGACTGCGTTTTTAAGATGCGTTTCCAGTGAGTTGGTGGAAAACTGGTGGACAGCTGGGGATGGACATCTGGTGGAAAACAACGGACGACCAAGATTGCTTCAATGGCAGTCATTGCCATCTCCAGCACCTCCAGCCGTTGATCAGATTATTTTGCTCAACTGTGTTCAAAGGGGAAATGCCTACGGTGTAAATATAACCAGCAGGGTAGAATCAAAGTTTTGTAAGGATATCTTATATCAGTGTTTGTGGACTGTATTATTATCGTCCTGGAAAGATAAATACAGTATGCATAGAAAAGTAGTGGTGATTAGTCAGCAAACACAATGATACAATCAGCATAACCTGGTACAACCAATAATCCTTATATACCAACAATACTTATAGGAGTATCTGGGAGACACGAATTCAAAGGGATTAATTCATTGTTTGGGAGACTTTTCCATCATTCCAAGGCATATACATAGCCTTCATACAACTTCCAAAACCAATCCAAATCATTTGGGATTCATTACAACCACTAATTAATTGAGTTTTACACTTTCCCCATTTAGGCACTAGTTGTTATATTTGAATTTTCAAATTTAAAACTATATTTAAATAGACTCCTACAAATCTATAACTTTGGCATTGGTCATTTTATGACCTTATTGCATCCTTAAACACCTTATACCCTAAATTGACTGTGCTTGTCATCATATTTCCACATTATCAGGACCATCAGGACATTTACCAATACATTTGAATTTATTTCATCCCGCTACATTTTGTGGCTCTATTGGACAAATTACACAGATTTAAGACCTTTTAGGTGTTTTGCAGGAAACACCTGCAAAACAAATCATTAGAAAGAAAATTTCATTTTAACTCTTGGCTTAAACATGGCTGAATCATGCCATCTTGTCCTTTCTTGTCCTTCCAACACTTGGACCTTTCTTATCTTGACTTTTTGTTTGCCCCCCATGGGCAAAATGTGGACCACCTACTACTACTCTTGGTCCTCTACCCTTAGTATCTCTGCTGCAAACTTCTGCAAATGTATCACAAGTGCCTCAAAAGGACACTCCTCTTTGACACCTTCATCATGCCATATCTCCATGTTTGGAGAATACACAAACTCTAAGGCCTCCTCATGGCCCACCACTACAACCAACTCACCATTAGTTGCTTCTTTTGAGACCACTGTTGCTTTCAAAGCATCTTCATGCCATTCTTCTTGGCATTCAACCACTTCCTCATTCACCTTTAAATCTGCTTCTTCTTGAGCCTCACAATCCACTGTCAAGGTAGTACCCTACATGGTACCCTCCAAAGGACATAACATTGTCCCAATCAACAAACTACCATCATACCCAAGCCCTTCAAGACTTGATTTGTTGCTGCCTTCAACAACATCTTCAACTGCCACCATAGGTTCAACATCTAGAACCCTTTCATTGCTACATTCTTCATCTTCTTCTTGTTCTAGGAGTGCTACAATCCACTCCAACCTTGCTTCATTTTCCTCTAATACTTTCTCAAAGCTTATTATCCTCTCCTCCTCTTGTTCTTCTTCTTCTTCTTGAACTCCCTCAGTAGGTTCTTCTTTCAACATCTTCCTCTCTGCAATTAGCCTCTTGATGGGCCAAGCAACTTTCTTTTTCACCCTCACATGCCAACTTGTGGCTTCCTTCTTCATCTCTGTATCTAAGAGCCTAAACTCTTCACTCCTCATGGTCCCCTTCATCCTTGAGACCTTATCTTTGCTATGCATCAAGTGGTATATTTTGTAAGCCCATAAAGGCTATCTAAAACTATTAAGATTTTATTCAGTTGTTTGGGAAGTTTTCACAAAAGTCCAAAAAATGGGGAAAATAGGGCTACTACTCTTCTAGTCCTATTTGGGCTTTAGAGTGGATTGGGGTGTTTGAACATTATTAGTGGGTTGTAACCTATTGGAAGAAGTTGGAATAGGTATTTAAAGATGTTCTAAGGTGTTGGAGGTAGTGGATAGGTCTCTTGTTTCATTCTTCCCATTTGGAGCCATTGAATGCACTTGGGAGCCTTGGTTCATTGTTCAAATTTTGCAATTGAAGGTCATTAGTGTTAGAGTAAAAAAGTATGTGTATTTTCACTTATTAATTAAATCATTATCGATTTAATTATTCAGTCACCTATTTATCTCTAGTTTACTTAAGCTAAACTTTAGGCATGTTATAATTAGTTCTTTTATTAATTATTCATGCAACCTAGGTTTCTCTTTTTTTGACTTCTGCATGGCGTTGGAAAGTTGGTTTAGTGCTCTATCTTATTTCATGGGTCTCACACCCAGATTCTGCTCTAGGTATTTTTTATTCAGTTTTTTGCATTTTTGCAATCTGGTGGATATCTTAGATGTTTCAGGTCCTAGGATCATTTTCCATCCATGGGATGACGTCTTTTTAGCTGTTATTCACGTTTCTATAACTTTATGTCATTCTTGAATATTGTAGACATCTTTTCTATCACATTTCCTTTTTTGCAAATGTACTGAGATAAAGTGTCATCTAATGCATGCTTGGGATCTTGGACTTTTTTGTGTTTGTTTGTACTCACACTATATTATAAAGTACCATGGGGGGTTTGTTTTACCTTTGTCAAGTGCGTGTTCCTTCCATGAAAATAGCCTCATGATATGTGTCAAGAGAGTGATCATTCTACAACACCATCCTTTATATGTGCTTGTACTTTCTATTGCACTTTCTATGTTCCTGGTTCTCCATCATGCAGTTATTCTTGGTTGTCTGGTTCAGTGTACCTGTCATGCCTCTCCTTGCTCAGCATTATGGGGGGTATCTCCTATTGGTTCTAATGCTTCCTTGGTTAGATGGAGTGATATATGTATTCAGTATTTGTTCCTATGTACTAGGTAGATGTAGTGGTTGGGTACCTATGCATTTCAGTGAGATGGATCATTTACCATATGGACACTCTTTCATTCCTATTTTGGAGGCATCCTTCTATCTTCAATTGATCATCTCTTCAAGATTTGTTTACAGTCTTCTCTACCTGATCATGTTCTATGACAATGGAGGTTCTAGCAGTTATTCTTCGACAGTGTTTGCAACTTCATGCTTTAGAGGTGTTCTACATGTTCTTCCTTTGTTCTTATTCTTCTAGGACATTCTCTAGTTGGAGGCTTCTTCCGTCCTTCACTAGTCTTCATCTCTTTTTGAAGATGGGTTTTTCTCACTGGGTTTTCTTCTTTACCTCCTCTTTACAAAGATTTCTTGTACTTGGGTACCTGATCAGGCCTTGTTGTCGGGACCCGTTTCCTGCTTTCAGTAGTTGTTTCTAGGTTTTTAGCTTCTCCCTAAGTTTACCTTAAGGGGGGTGTTAGAGTAAAAATATATTTTCACTTATTAATTAAATCACACAATAATTATGAAGGCACTTTATTCACTTATTAATTAAATCATTATTGATTTAATTATTAAGTCACCTTTTTATCTCTAGTTTACTTAAGCTAAACTTTAGGCATGTTATAATTAATTCTTTTACTAATTATTCTTGCCACCTAGGTTTCTCCACCTTTTAGTGTTTGATCTCCTTTATAAGGATTGATCTCTTTGTATTTCATTTATTCCCTCTCTGAATGAATATTTTGTCTTTTAGATCATTTGGAGTTTTGTCTCCAAACTTTGCTTTTGTAACAAGTTATTTTGTATGCAGTGGATCTTGGTACGTGGGAGAGGTTTTAGTCTCTCTTTGGCACAATCAATGAGTTCTGGGCACTTTAGATTGAGGCAGAGTTGACAACAATGGGTCCTAATACATCTCCTTCCATTCGGGATTTTTTGATAAAATTCAAATCTACCAAGTCTCTCTTACAGGGTTGTGGAAAGAATAAAATAGACGCATAGTGCGTTTACCTGATTCTTTCTAAGCTTCATGGTCCTTTTCAGATATTTTCTTCTACCTTCCATTCTACCATGGATGCCTTGGGTCTGAGATTTACCATGCCTACTTTTGATGTTTTATGTGATCGGTTGACTCGTGAGCAGGCCAAGCTATCTCACATTGATTCTCTCACAGGATCCGAGAACCAATAATTGGTTCCCCAAACATCTAAGGAGAAACAAAAGCCAAAACCAAATCCCAAGAAATATTCAGCAGGCAGTGAGAGTTCCTCCAAGCCACCTCCTAAATCTGATTCTAAATCACACTCTCATCCCAAACATGGTAAATCTTCGAAGTCTGGTGAGTCTTCCTCCAAGACTACGAACTCCACTGGTGAGCCTTGCAGTTTTGTGGCAAGGAAGGACATCCCATTTCCAGGTGTTGGAAACGGTTAGAGGCTTTAGAGGAAGCTATGCAACATCATCATATCACCTCACCTCAGCCATCTCCCTCTTTCACAAGGAAAGGACATGCTCTTTCTGCACGAGCTTTGTCTTCTGGTGCCACTTGGATTATTGATTCAGGTGCTTCTCACCACATGTCTCACTCTCATCAGCTAGTCACCGCACTTTCCCACAGTGATACTTTACATATTGTCGTTGGTGACTCAGCACAACTTACAGTTACAGGTTCTAGCACTGTCTCATTCCTCGGAGGTTGTCTACAGGATGTACTTCTTGTTCCTGACATTTCAACAAACCTCCTTTTAGTTTTTCAGATTTATCATTTGGGCTCTGGAAAGATAATTGAGTTCTCACCACATGAGGTGGTTATTAGAGACCTTCATGATCCTGATTTGATTGTGGCCACTGGCAGTGTAGATCCTCAGTCTCTCTAATATAGTTTTGATGGCTTCGAGAGTTCAGATGCTTTTGGGGTCTCTCTTGTGGCACGTGCAGATTCAACGAGCAGTCTTTGGCATGAGCATTTCTAGCCATGTCAATTACAGATACTTAAAATAGATGAGTACACAGGCACTTGTGAGTGGGATTCCTTTGATTTCCTATAATAATGGTGTATTTTAGGGTTGTTCTCTTGGCAAACATAACTGAGATCCTTTTCCTATAGGTCGCTCCACTCATGCTAAGGCACCTGTGAATCTAGTACACAGTGATGTCATGTCATTTCTGACTCCTTATTTTTTAGGGGCTCAATATGTTCTTACTTTCATTGATGACTTCTCCAGGCGTACTTGGGTATATTTTCTCAAGTAGAAATCTAATGTCTTTGATACCTTTTGTGTTTTCAAGACATTTGGGGAGAAGCAATCTGGTCAATCTATCAAGAGGATACACACCGACAATGGGGGGTATGTGAATTAGGATTTTAGAGATTTTTGCACTAAGCATGGTTTACAACATCATTTGACAGTTCCACACACCCCTCGGCAGAATGGTGTTGCCGAGAGAAAGAAAAAAAATTTATGGGAGATGGCCAATTGTATGCTTCAGTCACATGATATGAAGCCTTCTTTTTAGGCCGAGGAAATCAATTGTGCCAACTATATTCAGAATTGGATGCCTCATAAGGCATTACGACATATGACTCCTGAGTAGGCTTGGTCTCAAATCAAGCCTGATGTTTCCACATTCCAAGTTTTTGGCAGTGAGGCTTGGGAATTTATTATAGATGCTCAAGGGAAATCCATAGAGAGGAAGAGTAAACCACTCATATTTGTTGGCTACTGTGAGGATGTCAAGGCATACAAGTTGTTTGATACTAATTCTATTGAGGTCTTGTTTGGACGAGATGTCCTGTTTGATGAGCGCTATACTTTGATGGATTCTCCATCACCAGCTTCTCCCTCACTATCTACTCCTCCATCTTCATCTCTTGACGATTCTTTTTCTCTTAATGATGTTGAATATGATCCACCATTTCCACCACCACTAGCTGATCCAGTTATGCCCCAGTGGGCCTATTTTATAGTTGATGCAGCAAGTTCTTTGGCAGGCGATCCTATAGATCAACGTCATACTCAAGCTCAGACATTTGGTTCTAGCCTTCTGAGTCATTCTATTTCGGATGACTCTCAGAAGATTTCAGAGGCGAGAGGTCACACGGAGTGGGATAGGGCTATGGATGAGGAGTATTCTTCTCTGATGAAGAATCATACTTGGGATTTGTGTTCTCTTCCAAAAGGGATAAAGTTGGTTCGGTGTCGATGGTTGTATCGTACCAAGTATGTTGTTGATGGTTCTATTGATAAGTATAAGGATCGTCTTGTTGCAAAGGGGTTTTATGGTGCAGGAGCACCCCCTCCTAATTAAACATTTTCCACATCTTATGAAGACTCTTATGCACCCTCGGATCTCAGAGGTCCAAGACATTGGGATTTAGGACTTTAGAGTTAGTATGTGTTTGTGATCCAATTGTGAGACCTAGTTCCAAGTTTTGGCACTCATAAGCCACTTGTTCAATTATGGTCATAAGTGATTGAGTCTAGGATAAGTTAGTATCTTAGATTGTTTTGATCATAAATTGGTTCCTATTAGGGACTTAGATCTTCAAATGAGCAATGTTGCTCATTAGAAGCAAAAGTTGCAAATGTTGCTTAACAAATTTGCTTATAGTTTGACAAAATTTCAAAAGTTGAATGTAAACTTCATTGGGGATGGCCTTCATATCCCTACCAAGCGGGTGGAAGGCGAGATCTTGTAATTTGGCTTTTGAATCAATAAAGAAAAAACTATTTTCATGCACTTTTGTTGTTACAGAGAACTGTACGGAGATGTACGACTTCTAGTCTGCATATAATCTATCTGGTCGAATTCAAATGTCTTATCTTCCTAATGCACTTGGTCTGGTGAAGAAATCTTTCCTATAACTCAAGTTATTACTATATTTGTGTTTGTCACTCTAGTTTTGACTCTATAATCAGGGTTTCGCATTGTTTCATCATTTCCAAGCATTTCCAGCATGGGAATTTGACAACCTTTGGTGGAATGCTTCCTTGTAATATGCCCTTTAAGATTCTGTAAGTGTTTTGTGTGGTTCTACAGGGAGATGGGAGAATGACAAAGTCCTAGGTGTATACCTCCATGTATGCACCATTCCTGAACATAGACAGTAGAGTGTAACTCACAGAGAAATGAGCACCAAGGCCTCAAATCGTGGATTTGATGTTGTCTAAGTAATCCCTAGATGTTTCAAAGAGAAGCCTTTAATGGTTGGCATTTCCTTCACAAATGGAGGCCTAATTAGCCATTAGGTCCTGAACTTATTCATCAAACTTTATGTCTGGATGAACCCTTCAGACCTTGGTGCTCCAAGTGTAACCTTATCTCCATAAAGGGTATTTGTTTTTGTGATTAACTATTCAAGTCATTTGGAACATTGTAAAGTTATGATGCATTTTCTGTCTGAATAGGGCTACTAGCATTTGGAAGGGCTAGTAAAGAAAATGCACTGTAATCCTGCAACCAATCTATTTGAGTGCATGGACTAAGTCCACCTTGACCCTTACTTCATACACAAGACCCCCACTGGTCCTTGCAATGGTTTATGTGCTTAATAACCTATTATGCCTTTAACCTTGGGCTTTGAATCTTGGAGATCCTCACCATGTTTGGACTAGTCCTTCATGTCTACAACTTGGAGGGTCAAGAGAGTGTTTCCATTGTGTTTTGTAACAACTTATGAAGGTGTGAGAGTCAGGGCATGATTCTCTACATAGAGAATTAAGAAATTTAGTCTTTGTTGTTAAGACTACCCTTGACACTTGCATCATTTTCTCAGGTGGAGGGTATTGATTACTCTGAGACCTTTTCTCCTATTACCAAGATGAATTCTATTCGCCTTGTACTTTCACTTGCAGCTTCATAGGGATGGACAATTTTTTAGATGGATGTGAAGAGTGCCTTCTTGCATGGAGACCTCCAGGAGGAGATCTATATGGAGCAGCCCCCTAGTTTTGTGCAGGACTCTTCCGTAGTTTGCAAGCTTAGACGTTCATTATATGGTCTCAAAACAGCCCCTTGGGCTTGGTATTAGAAGATGGAATCTTTCTTTCTTTATATACACTATACCTGTTGCCATTCCAACCACACAATGTATCTTCAGCATCAGGGGATTGATATTGTCATACTTGTGCTCTATGTTGATGATCTTCTCATCACAGGTAGCTAATCCTCTATGATTCAGGATATACAACGAGCATTGATGGAGCAGTTTGAGATGACCGATCTCAGTCTTTTGCATTACTTTTTGGGCCTACAAATTATTTAGTCTTTCGATGGGATTTCACTCCTACAACAGAAGTATGCTCTTGATATCCTTCACAGATTTGATATGCTTGATTGCAAGCCTGCGCCTACACCATTTCAGTTAGGTGTTGTGTTATCTTCCACATGTCCTACACCTCCAATGGACTCCACTTTGTACAGACATTTGATTAGCAACTTGTTGTATTTGACACACACTCGTCCTGATATTTCCTTTGCGGTTGGACTTGTCTCTAGGTTCTCCCATGATCCTCATGAGAACCATTGGAAAGCTGCCAAACGTATTTTGTGGTATCTTCAGGGCACTACACATTTTGGCATTCACTACACATCAGGTTCCCCACACATCATTGGCTTCACTGACTCAGATTGGGCTGATGATGCTAATGATCGAAAGTCTACTTCTGGCTTTTTCATTTGCCTTGGTTCTGGTCCTATCACATGGTCTTACAATAAGCAGACTGCTACTACATTATCATCTACAGAGGCTGAGTACCGAGCAACTATGTTAGCCAGTCAAGAGATTTTATGGCTTCGTCAGTCTATAACTGAGTTTGGGTTTCCTCCTGATACTCCCACTATTCTTTAGTGTGACAATAGAGTTCCGTACATATTTCCCGCAACCCAGTGGAGCATTAGCGCACCAAACACATTAAGATCCACATGCACTTCATCTGATATTTGATTTAGGATGGTGCTCTCATCTTAGAGTACATACCTATAGAGGAGCAGGTTGCAAACATCTTCACTAAACCTTTGGCATCTCCGCGCTATCTTCAGTTGTGTGCTCTGCTATGGGTGAAGGAAGTTGTCCTTGGGAGGTCTCAGTGAGGAGAGGCCTTCCTTCCTTCTTGATTTTTTTCAGCATGCTTTTTCCATCTCTTTTTGGAGTAGAGTTTCTCCCATGTGATTTTTTCTATTTTCTCCACTTTACAGAGATTTGGTTGTGACTGCGTACCTAATCAGGCCTTGTTGTCAAGACCCAAATTTTACTGCTTTCATTAGTTGTTTCTAGGTTTTTAGCTTCTCCCTAAGTTTATCTTGAGGGGGGGGGGGGGGGGGGGTT
>MU224533.1:620315-644483 GCA_018584345.1 Thuja plicata
GGCTGTTAATGTAAAAAGATATTTTTATTTTTAGTTATTAATTAAATTATTATTGATTTAATTATTCAGTCACCTTTTTATCTCTAGTTTACTTAAGCTAAACTTTAGGCAGGTTATAATTAATTCTTTTATTAATTATTCATGCAACCTAGGTTTCTCCACCTTTTTGGTGTTCGATATCCTTTATAAGGATTCACCTCTTTGTAATTACTATTCCCTCTCTGAATGAATATTGTCTTTCAGATCATTCTAAGTTTTGTCTCCAAGCTTTGCTTTTGTAACAGGTTATTTTGCATGTAATGGATCTTGGTGGTTGAATTCTATGAATTCTAACAACTAGAAGATCTTAGTTTTGTAAGTCCACTTGCCTCTGCATCCAAATGGTTAGTAACATCATACATAGGGCCCATTCAATGATAAACAACAAATACATTCATTGAATGGTCCATTACATCATTAAAAGGACCAAAATAGTGTTATTTCAATGCTCCAAAATGATCACCTACAACAACTTTCCAAATCTGAAGCAAATATACTATGATATCATTCAAGAAAAATGCAAAATGATGTTATTATGTTATTAGATCATCCATAATTCTATTCCAAGTCCAAAACAATCAACAAAGCATTGAAAACAACAAGATTTACCAATAAGCAATGATTACATTGATTACAAAGCATTGATTACATGAATTTGGTCCTATGGTCCTTATTAGGACCATTTGGACATTTACCAATACATTTAAATTTATTTCATCCCACTACATTTTGTCTCTATTGGCAAAATTACACAGATTTAAGACTTTTAGGTCTCTTTAGACTTCAACTCTTCTTGAATCTTCATTAGGGCTTCATGGTGACCCCTAGGCTCTAAGTGCTCTGCACTAATAAACTACATCCTTGATCTATTGACTACACTGTTCAATATTCTTACTGTCCTACATCCTCATATCATTGAACTTTCCTTTTAGGCTATCAATCTTAGCCTTCTACACATGTGAATCTCCATCGTAAATTGTGTTCAATTTCTCCCACATGTCATACGCAATGTTTAAATCTTGAACATTGATAAACTCTGCATTAGATGGAGTACTAGAAATGACTTCCATGGTTGTAGTATGCTCTTGTTGTATCTTCAACTCATCTATAGTAAGGGTACATGCAGGGGTAATATACTTTGTAACAACATGATTCCAATGTTGAGATCACATACCTTTTAGGTAAAACCTCATTCTGCCACACCATACTGGATAGTTCTCCCTTGTGAATTTAAGACCTTCCTTTCTCATCATCTTTGTATCTTTGCCTCATGTTGTTAAGATTCACCAAACCAAAGGAATAGAGCTCTGATACCAATTGTTAGTCCTAAGAGATCAGATTAATGAGAGGGGGGCAAATCAGTAATCAATCGATTGAACAAATTTAACCTTATATCAACATTCACAAGTTTAACTTAATAGAAGCAAATGAATACTTAAAACATATAAGAACATCCAAAAATCAATGAAACACTTGCCACAAATTTTTTTTACATGGAAACCCAATTGGTAAAAACCATGATGGGAATTAGTACCCACAAAGTTTTGCACTTGTCTGAAGTACGCTCTGTTAGGAGTTTTACAAAGACACTGTTAAGTGCCACCTGGCTAAGGGATTTTCCTCTAGCCCTATTAGGAGCTTTACCCTTTTAGGGGTATCCTTGTTAGAGGACTTAAAACATAAGCTAATGTGCCACCCTGTTAAAGGATTTACATTAAGGACCTGTTAGGATCCACCTAGTTAAGGGATTTTGACTGCTGCAACTTTTAAGGAACAACATGTAGAATGATCTGTAAATAGAAACATTGTTGCCTGATTAAATCTATTGTAATACACACAAACTCTTCTCTTCAAAATCAACTTTACCCTGGCTAGATCACACCTTCACACACACATCGGCTATCCATGATCAACACACAATTATTTCAACTTTACTTATGATCTCATGAAGAATAGTCAAACACATTTTGACCCAACAAATCCTTCTTCTAGAATCTTTATGACACACTAGAATTGAATACTGAAATGCCAGATCATCACCTCTAATCATTAGGACGCGTCACCACATCATGACTAACACACCTTTACTCACCGCCGCTTCCATACTGGTCATCGATTCAAGATCTACCATCGGTAGCTCAAGAACATAAGCACTTTATCCTGAAACCACTTCTGTAACAACAATACTTGTCCACCGCTCAACCAAATAATTTGTGGTCACAACCATAGCTTATACACATTATGCATAACCTTCTCCTATAACCGCTCTACGTACCTCATCACAGATTTGACACACCAATCAAATCACCTATCACCTATCACTGACTATTCTAGCAATTGCACTGTCAACCTTCATCCGATCATAACTTGCTTACCGATAAACATCAATAGTAGCGGTCATACATTTGACATTCAGAGACATCCCCAATTCTCACATAAGCATCACTAAAACTGAAACTCATCACAACACTTTGTCCACTTATACTCAACAACAACATACTAGGAACACTAGGTCAACACTTGACATCAACGACAACCCAATAATTGATCATCATGCAATCAAATCTATATCATGAAAATACTAGAAATCGCTTACCATCCTTTGCATCAATTATCTCAACAAAGCCTTAGTGAATGAGTTAAAGTTATCAATTGAGTGGAAAATTGTGGAATTGCACATTTATAGAGACTCCCAGCTAGTAATCAACCAAGTCAATGATTAGTACCAAACTAAGGATGAAAAGCTTAAGCAATACAAGACAATGATTGATAACCAGAAGAAGTATTTTGTTTTTATCACCTTCCGACAAATCCCAAGAGTAGAAAATAAAGCAGTCGATGTCATGGCTACTCTAGCCTCGATTTTACAACTAGAAGAACATAAATCCCGCTATGAATTCCTGGTGGAAGAACTCCCCTTTCCATCATATGATTCCCTAGATTCCCAAATAGTATGTTCAATTATGGGCACCGAGTCCTCTAGATACAACCAGATATACTCATACCTATGATACCAAATAATCCCTAAAGACCTATCTAGGAATGAAAAGAAAAACCTCATAAGAAATGCATTGTGTTACTTGATCATTGCTAACGATTTATATTGGCGAGGTCTAGACGGTACTCTTCTTAGGTGTCTAGAATTCAAAGAGTATGAACATGCACTTAAAGAAGTCCACGAAGGTATTTATGGAGCTCATTCAAATGGTCTCTCGCTGGACAAGAAACTCTTAAGGGTCTAATACTATTGGCATTCCATGGAAAAAGATGCGGTTTAATACGCAAAATCCTACAAGAAATGCCAACTACATAGTAACTTGATCCACGCTCTTGCAAGATAGTTGTTGTCATTTATCACACACTGGCCATTTCAACAATGTGCCTTTGACCTGGTGGGTCAAATATATCCTTCATCATATAGCGGACACAAGTTTATTATCACCACCACAGAGTATTTCACAAAGTGGGTGGAGGCCATCCCTTTAATTAAGGCAACTGATAAACAAGTAGCAATGTTTATCCTAAACTATATTATTTGAAGGTATGAGATTCCTTCTTCTATTATAACTAACAATGGAGGGCAATTCAAAAACAAAGATATCGATGAACTATGTGATAAATTCCATATTACCCAACATTATTCCTCTATCTACTATCTACAAGGGAATGGAGAAGTTGAAGCATCAAACAAAACATTACTAAAAATCTTACACAGAACACTGAGCGAATCAGGTAAGGATTGGCATCTCTAGTTGAATCTAGCCTTGTGGGCTTACCAAACCAGTATTAGAATTCCTATGGGGGCAACGCCGTTTGCGTTAGTGTATGACGCAAAAGTAGTACTACCTATTAAGGTAGAAGTATCATTACTCAGAGTTTCTTTATAAGGACTCATAATTGACGAGGATTATCGGGTTTCCAGAATCCAAGAATTAGAACTGGTTGATGAAAGAAGACAAGAAGCATTTGATCATATGAGATTCTACCAAAAAATAATGTCTAGAGGCGATAAAAAGAAAGTGAGACATCAAGAATTTTAGGTTGGCGATTTGTACTCAGAAAATTCAAAGAATCAACAAAATTGAGAACAGAAGGGCAAGTTTGAACCCAACTAGTTGGATCCCTTCATAATTACTACAACATTTGTCTCTAGAGCCTATCAATTGTCAGCTCCAGAAAGACAAATGCTCCTTGATCTAATCAACACTATCCACCTGAAAAAGTTCTACAGCTGGACATCCTTAGAAAGAAAAGTTCATGTACAATGAAAATGGTACTGAAAAAATACCAAAAATAACAAAAAGTAGAAAAAGAAAAAAAACATTGGGAAAAGTCTTGAAAAAATGATCATCCTAGTGAAAACCTAACAACAGGAGCCTTGATGAATCACAAAAAAATAAAAAAATTGAAAATACAAAAAAATTGAAAAAATAAGAAAAGTGCCTTGGTGAAAACTTGGTAAACAAGCACCTTGATAGAAAAAATAGTAATTTTGCCAAGGGTGAAAACCTAGTAAACATACGTCACTTGTAACTAACGCTCCATCTATCAATGTGTATCTTGGTTATCCCACCTGCGTGGGCTTCAACTAGCTTTCCTGCATGTATAAACCTTCAGTCGCTTTCATGACCTTGTACAACTCATGTCGATTTGTGTCTCTCCATTATGACTTGGGATCGGTCAATGTCTTAGTCCTAGGAGCTCACACCTTGCCAAGGGAAATTTCCTAGCAATTCTGGCAGCCAGATCAACATCTTGTCAGTCTGTCGTCTCATCAATCAGAGTCGGTTATCCTGGTCTCTCAGCTACTAGATGGTTTGCCACTAACACGACGGTGTTTGTCAACACCCTAAACAAAAAACAAACACAAACACTATTTCTTAACACTATCATTGGACGCATCAGTGTTTTTCAAAACTCATTGGATAAACTATAGACATACATATGCAACAAATATGAACAAACAACAATCAACAACACAACAATATTTCTCAACACCATAAATAGATAAACACGAAACCAAAAACTTTCGGAAGTTATGATTGATCATGTCCCCTGTGTAACTCAATGATATCTTTGGATTATAGAAACAAGGAAGGACATTGAATTTTACTTGTGTGATGTCTCTTATCATTGATTTCCAAGTATTATGCCTTCTTGGTAACTCAAGGATGTCTGGTGACTAGAGAAATAAGGATTACCGACATAATAATTTTTCTTTGATTTCTGCTTGTGGGTGTGGTTCCGATGATCTGAAAAGGTCAAACAAACTGACCCTGTATGTGGTAAGAGCCTCCATTTCATATGGTACATCGCACATATCGTGACTCATTTTATTTGGACACCAAGGTGAGATCATAACTATCTCCTTTTTTGTTACTCTATTTGTTCACGCAAAGGCACACTCATGGTCATCTCGGTTCTAAATGCCTCAATGCTGGTGTACCCTTAAAATATTAGCGGGAAACTATGCTTAGGTCATCTAGACCCTAATGTCTTGATGATTGCACTTATTTTCCAGATTTTATCTAGTGAAAGTCATATTCATATCCTCATGGTCACAGTGGCACTAGTGAGGGTTATATTGACTTTGTTTTCCCAAGATGCTCAATGATGATAAAAAATAGCTAAAAAATCAAAGTGACTTGGATTGTAGCTTGCATTCATCCTAGGTTTGGATTGTAGCTTGCATTCATCCTAGGTTTGCATTTAATTTTGGCATTGTAGCGTTGCTAGAGTTAGGTAATCCAAAAACAAGGAATCTTAGGAGATGAATATCATTTCTCGCCTCAGCGGTCAACTGCAAATATCATTCTTGATTCAATCAAATTGAATTGAATGCATTACCTGCAAGCAAATTTAGTGACATACATCATCAAAAGGGGCATACTGTGCAAAAATTTCATTTCATCAAAATGAGCTCATAACATAAACATTGAAGCAAGAGAAAGAGATACTGATCACATTACCATGGCATCAAAAGAGTACAGAGAACATCAGTGAATCCATACACAATACAAGGTTGAAATGAAAGAATATCCACAATGAAAAAATAATTCCAGTATCTATTACAGAATCATAGTGCCAGAGATCAGGACCGCTAAATAGGACTCTTAGTACACCTTCGGCAACCTCTTCTATTACATCTTAAGGACCTAGCAAGGGATATTTGGCTAAGTCAACTAAAGCTCCCACTTTGGTCATGGCCAATTTATTTGCACTATTTGATTTTGCAATCTTAGTCAAGAATGCTAGACCAAGTGGAGTTGCACCTGATTGATTTGGCATAGGCTTAAGCTGCTCAAGCTCAACTAAAGAAGGTAGACATTTACAAGGAGTGGAAACCACCATAATGTCATCCATTTTAAAGAGCTATTTGAGATCAACATAAATAAAATTGCACACAAAAGAAATTTCTCCAGATAATGCATCAAGTGTCGATACATTCAACTCCACACAACAAAGCAGTGATATCAGACCTCCAGCCACTACTGAATTTGCAACTGCAGGAAGTGTTCTTGCATTGCAATTGCACAGAAGGCTAGCGAATGCTTAAGCAAAAAAATACCTGTCAATGACTTTGTTTTTGAACCGCAGTAAATTGGAAATAGCTGACAACACAGACATGGCAGCACCAGCTCTAATAACATCTCTATTTTGGAACAAATTAGCTAAAACACTTGTGTTAACCCATCTTCCACCACCATCTGAAACTAACAAAAAATAAATTATTCATTCTATATCATAAGTCAGAGCAATAGTTTCCATTAACAAATCTTCTACAACGTAAATAACAATCTTAATATAATCTAAATGATATTAAATTAGAAAAATTCTTATGATAAAAATTCAAATTGGCCTCATATGTATAGAATTAGAAACAAGACATTAAAACACAGAAGAGAAAAGAAAGAACACTTCAACAACAATAGAATAACAGCAACCTCAACCAAAGAGTATTAAACACACACAAAGCATACATAGCAGGAACACAAAACAAGCACAAATAAACAAGGCATAACAGACTGCAGTAAATCAT
The DNA here is from genome assembly GCA_018584345.1 of Thuja plicata. Classification (NCBI taxonomy): domain Eukaryota; kingdom Viridiplantae; phylum Streptophyta; class Pinopsida; order Cupressales; family Cupressaceae; genus Thuja; species Thuja plicata. The sequence continues at coordinate 627,394 of MU224533.1, forward strand.
TATTGAAAGAAAAGAAATTCTGTAGAAGCAGAAGTCATACTTGTAATGCATTTGGAGAAATATTTGGCAGCTATTTTTTCATAATAGCAGCTTTGGTTGCAACCTGATAAGAAGAAATAAGTGATAGCCCGTACGGGTAGCGGAGTTGGCTTGAGCCTTGGGTTCACTCCCCAGTGATCTCAAGTTTGACTCCAAAGCCCAGACTCAACCGATGCACCTGGCTTGCGGGCGGCTTGGTACATCCCCAGAGGATTAGTCTTGTCCCAGCTCGCCCCTTCCCGACCCCAACTTGGCAGCAAGTAAGACCAAGGTAAGGCGGGTCGGGTGCTGGGCTGGGTCGCGGGGATAATCTAGCATGAAAAAAAAGGAATAAGAAATAAGTGATAGCAACCATAGGACAACTGTTCCTAAGAAAATGGATGCTCAATCATGCATACAGAAAATTTATTCAATGTTCTCTGCTTGTGTGCTTTAGCAGTACAAATAAGAAGAGCGTTGCCTGCAACTTCAACTTCAAAATTATCTAATTGTTCCTGCATTAAATCTTGAAGAACTGCAGGCTAGACTCTACATAACCTCGAAAGAACTTCAATGTGAGCAAAGTCTATGTGGACGAGCATTTCATCAATGGCTACAAGCTGTAATACGATTCATCAGGTATTGCCCATGGAGGAAAGCTAGAATAGAAGTTACAACTTGTTTTTCTCTAGCAATTATGGCAAGTTATTCTAAAGCATCTAATGATTTTGCATCCTCTAAATCTGCAGAAGCTAATATATGCATCCATGAAACAACAGTTCCACAATGGTGAATAGTCTCAACAAGCATATCATCAACTGGCATGTGAGTCAATAATTAGGCAAGTGCACCTACTCTACATTCCCATCCCACTTTAATACTGTCTTTGTCTTTTATTATACTCAGGCAGGGTTGAGCAGGTTGCCCTCACATAAACTCTTTTTCAAGGGGCATATATTGCACCGTAAAATGGAATGATACTTGCAACTACCATAGCTCTCCTTCCACTTTTTAGTTTGTATAGAAGTACTCATTATGCACAAGATCCCTCTGCACGTGCAAAGATTAATTTTCAGGACCTACAAGTTTCAGAAGGTGTTGAAGATAACTAGAACCAAGAACCTCAGTACAACTAGTATCACAAATTATTCATTGATGGTTGTAGTAGCCAAAACCCTTCCTCCAAAGCACCTGCAACAGCAAAAAAACAATTAACTTTGTTTCATTTAATGGACAATTTCAGACAACTCCACCACTCAAAACAAAATGATTAATGTTGCTTAAAAAAATATCAAATGTGCTTCAATAGTCTTTAAAACTACTAAAAAGTAAAAATAATTATCATAACAAAGAGTGTAGCTAAGAGTTTACAAATTTTCATTTGCAAACATAATCAATTTGTATAGTCAATCAACAGGGAATTTCAGATTTTCAAACAGAATTTGAAGATTCAAAAGGGATCTAACTATCTTCACAAGATTGTAATTTTGCTCTCTTGTAACAACAATTGAACATTCAAAATAGGACAAAAAAATAAGAGTGAAGTGTAACAATCTGCATTCTATAAGCTTAGGGATTTCAGGCCAACATAAAGAAATATAGTGGCACATTTCTGACAGAGATTAAATTGTTAAGAAATTAATCTTTTGACTTGTATATTATACAACGAGCTTTACACACGCTGGTGTTCTGAAACATGTAATATTTAATTGAAATGATTTTCAGACTGTGAATGTCTACTTAAAGGTCGTTCCAAAAATTGTACTACATATACTATCCCACAGGAGTCTACTGGTCTAATTTTGCTTGCATTGGAGTCCCATGAAACATTACAAACATGAAAATATCAATAATTCAAATCTTGAGCTTAAAATCCAAAACAGCTTTTCTTTTTGGGGATAGAGTACCTTTATTAAAGAAGGCCTCAAAGTTTGCAGCGACTGCTCACTGCCATATCTGTTAGGGAATATATTTTTAAAGTTTACTTCCATGTAGTGTTTTACCCAAGAAATTTGCCACAGATTATCTTGTATACAGTCCAGAAAAACTGTAACAGGAACATGGAATTGTTTTTTTCCTAGGTTAAACCTACTGTAAATCTACCGTAAATGTTCTCACTATAACCAGCTAAGAAAGTTATGGCAGAGCACATCCATGAGTTCCTGGCCTTATTATGAAGCCAGATATTGCAATGCACATTACCACATATGCTCTTCCAAGCTAAGAAATTTGACTGCAACAAATATGTCTTGACACGCATTCAATTTGCAAGTTATATAGAAAATATGTATCAAACCACATCAATGTCCCTGGAACTGCATAATTATAACCAGTGTGAATTATTCCACAAATTTTGTAATGTTTGAGTAAAATAGTCACTGTCTACTTTTTCATGCTTGTACCTGTGCTGCAGCTTCTCCCACAAACTAAGAATAATACCCTCAGTAATAAATATCTTCATCCGAACCTGCTGTATGATCAAATCACGATGTGATCCTGAATAGGTTGTGTTTTCTGCTGGTTTCTGAGCTTCTGCAGACCCAGACCTTAGCAGTCCAAGCAAAGGATGCATGCATCCTCCTAGCAACACTTTCACTCTTAAGTTTTTCTCATCACATGGAATCCATAAGGTTAAAGTTCCATAGTTACAAGACTTGGACTCGCCTCGGACTCGGCAAGCTGGTTTCGGGCTCGGATTCGGACTCGGCGTATGGACTCGGCAAGGACTCTACAATCGAAAAACCCAAGAAATTCGAAGATTTTTAAGGATTTAAAGCTTTTTTCATGCATCATTTAGTCAATTAACATCAAATACACAATAATTGAGAACCTAAGCTTATTTTCATAGAGCTTTAACAGCAACATCCTCCAAGTCATCTCACCCATACAACAATCCCCGCATCTCACCATTGACATTATCTATTACTTCATCCTCATTGTGAACTGATAGCTCAGCCATACATCATTTCACCTCATTGATGATTGCCACGCCCAATTTAGCTTTGAAGTCCTTTGAAATCAAGGCATGGAATTGAAATACACCCAGGTCTACAATGTGCTCTTTTCCTAGAATGGATTTAACCAATCTTAATATTAGCACATTCAAGCAATTAAAGTTTTTCTACAAGTAGTGATCCAAAACCTCCCCTTCGCTCAAGGGATCATGACATAAACCTATACCACTGCTTGCCACTAGAAAAATCTTTAAAATCAACCAAACCTTGCTAACTCCAACCAAGACTACAAGTAGATGAAATCAAAAATTTATGCCACACATAGAGCCAATGAGAAACACCAATCTTGCAAACTTCAGAACATGCATCGCCCTACATTCATTATTATTCATCACGGCAAGCTCAGTACCATTGAAACTTTTGGACAAGATACATGTGAAAAATTACATTGAAGTTTTATGGCAACCACAGGCATTATGATATAAACACTCCCCATATACATGCAAATAATTTTTAAGCATTACTCCCAATACATGATGGCCAATCTATATCAATATGAATAAGATTAGCTAATCCTCCCCAATCCAATATTACACTTCATTCTAGACATGTGAAAATAGAGAGATCTTTTCCATGGTTGGGCGATAAACCTGGAACGTTATTTTTACTCATGATAACAATGTTGAACCACCATAGAGTCAAACTTTTTAATGCAGATAAGTACTTCTAAATAAGATCGGAGCTGCCAGTTGGGGGCAGAACTCTTTTTACAAACCATAGATTATAATCTGAGAATCCCCTTCCACTAATATAAACCCAAAAAAGTAAGTAAAAATTAAAATTAATTTAAATAAAAAAATTTCCCTTTTGTCTTGCTGGCCGCGACAGAGTCCAGACAGCGGGACTCGCAGAGTCCGGGGAGTCCTTGGACTCGGCGAGTCCGAGAAGGACTCTGCTCAACTCGGCCGAGTCCAGAACCAGAAAAATTTGGAGCCCGGACACAGCTCGGGACTCGCAGAGTCCTGTAACACTGGGTTAAACCTGCATTGACCTTTACAACAGGAGTTCTAGACTTAACAAAATGAGCAAAGATATTGCTTGAGAATGAGAACTTAATGCATTTTTTACATCCTTTCTAGACTTACCAAGATCCAATAGTCATTCTATTGCCAACTCTTTTTCAATTGACGTTGATCTATCTACCTGCAAATGCTCAATAAATTGATTTGTAGTTGCCCATATATTATCTGCATCTTCCATACCTGGTATTTCAATAAGTCTCTAGAAAACAATTATCTTAAAATAAATATACAGAAAAAGAAAATTGAAACCTGGAAAGTTTGATTTGATGTCATTGAGTATCATTTATCTCCAACTGACCAAATGGTATCTATTAATAGTAATATTTCTGATAAAATTTTCCCCTGATAGACAAATTCAAAAAAATATGTTCCAAATCACATCAACATCTTCAGAACTGTATCATTATGGCCATTGTATGAATTATTGCACTAATTTTGTAATGCTCCAATGAGATGGTTTTTTACTACTTCATGCTTGTACCTAAGGTGTAGCTACTACTCACACAAACTAGGAATAAAACCCTAAATTTAAATATCGTCATCCCAACCTGCTCTGCAACAAAACCACCATTCGATCCTGCATAAATTGCCCGTGTTACTGGTTTCTGAGCCTCTATAGAGCCAGAGATTAGTAATCCAGGGAGAGGAGGTATGCATCCTCCTAGCAACACTTTCGCTCTTAACTCTTTCTCATAACACAGAATCCCCAAGATTAAGCTGCATTGACCTTTGCAACTCTAGTTCCAGAATTGAGAAAAGTCACGAGTAAAGGCATTGCTTCTGAATGAGAACCTATTGCATTTTTTACATCCTTTCTAAACTTAGGAAGATCCAACATTTATCTTGTTATCAACTCTTTTTCAATTGATGCAGATGTGTTTACCTGAAAATGCTCAATAAATTGAGCTATTGTTGTCCATATGCCATCTAGACCTTTCATTCTTGCTATTCCATTCAGATCTTTGGAAAACAACTATCTTAAAATTTATATATTGAATAAAGAAATTGAAATCTACAAAGTTAAATTTGATGTCTCTAGGTGTCATTATCTCAAATTGAAGAAATCATATCCAATAATAGCACTATTTCCTATAAAAAAATTCTCGATAGATAAATTATGAAAAATATGTTCCAAATTACATTAATGTGTATAGAACTCCATCATCATGGCCAGTGTGTGAATTAATGCATAAATTTTGTAATGCTCCACTAACGCGGTCAATGATTACTTTTTTATGCTTGTAGCTGAGCTACAATTGCTCCCACAAACTAAGAATAACACCCTCAGTCATATATATCTCCATCCCAACCTACTCTTCTACCAAACCACCATGTGATCCTACATAGTTGCCTTTGTTGCTGGTATTTTTGAGCTTCTACAGACTAAGACCTTAGCAATCCAAGCAGAGTATGCACCATCCTAGCAACACTTTAAGTCTGAAGTCCTCATAACACATAATCCCTAAGGTTAACCTGTATTGGCCTTTGCAACTGTAGTTCTGGACTTGAGAAGTGTAACAAGAAAAGCTATTGATTGTGATTCGTGAATGAGAACCTATTGCATTTTTTACATTCTTTTCAGGCTTGGCAAGATCCAAAGTCCTTTTGTTGCCAGATCCTTTTATGTGATGTGGATATGTTTACCTGGAAATGCTCAATAATTTGAGCTATAGTTACCCATATACCATTTGGATCTTCCATCCCTTCCATTCCATTCAAGTCTCTAAAAACAATTATCTTAAAATAACTATTCAAAAAAAAATGAAACCTACAAATTTAAATCTAAAGTTATATGGAATGGAAGCACAAAGATATCAAAAAGAAACTGTAAATAGCAGAAAGAAATTATTATAACTACACTTCACAAGTTCACTGAAATCATGGTTTAATGAGAAACAAGTGTCCTAAAATCAACTTATCAGCATGTTCATTGGCATGAGCACAATAACGATCCTGCACAATGTGGCGATTTTAGATCCTTCAGTGATGAAGATAACTTTCCCATTTCACAAACATATCTACTGAAGGTTCATAGATAAAGAAATGAGTAACGAGAAAAACTAAAAAAGGATTCCAGTTCTCATCTATATACTATAAAGCTTACTTAGAACTGAAAATGAATAAGTGAAACATGTAAGATAAAGACCATTTGTATCAAAATAGTTGGTGTAGTCCATATATATAAAAGATAAACAGATTAAAATTCATAAGCTTAAGGTCCAAAAACCGTATGCATCAAAATAATTTAATAATGAGTTTGCTGACAAGCACATCAAAGGGTTGTAATTGTTCTTATAGATATAGGAAAAGATACGTTTATGTATTTGTAACAAGAATGGTCCGGATTGGTAATCAGAACCTACGTACTTTAATGACCCTGTGATAATATCAGTGAAAATTTCAAGTGTTACCAGCCAATTCCAACTTTTTCATAACAGTAGTTGGTAATTCACTGTCTATACTCTACAGTGCTGATGGGACCAAACTTGATGATAAAAAGCATGCTTAAGAAAACTAATCCGTTAGTTCCAAAGTACAAGCATAATAAAAGGTAAGACTTTAATAGTGGTTTCAACCAAATGGTTAACAGGGGTCAATTTATGGGCAAAAAATGTCTTAAGTCCTCGTGTAGAGATACAGATCTCAAAAACAACATAGTACTAGCATTGGAATCACTAAAGTCGTCTTGCAGAAATGCAGATCTCACAAAATAACAGAGTACTACCATCACAAAATCCTACAGTTACGTCTTTCCATTGAGAAAGAATAGCATCTAATTAGATTTTCTAAAATCAAAGAAAGAAAGAAATTTTACACACATTAAAAAACGATCCAGAGAAGGTTGATGGGACTAAGAAATACATTTGGTTGCAATAAAAAAGTATATTAGAGTGAAAAGGCCTTAAATTATGAACATGAAATTCTAAGCACTAAGAATGAGAAATGCTTTATCGAGGATTCCTTTGTGTGCCAATACGAGAACCTCTACCTCACCCCCGATTCGTGTTACTAGGAGGCATCCTTCAAGGCAGAATAAAATATGAATAACCCCATAACCTTGCTAAAACAAGACATGCAAGGAAACATTTAGCACCACTACAACTGAAAGGCAAGTTCCAAAACTCTTCATACACAACAATCATATCACATGACATCTTCCTATAGGAAACCATATACCCATCTATATATTATGCATTTATGGTACATCATATGCAAAGTACTCCCCTACACACAATCAGAGACTCACATAGATCCTGATGGAAATAAAATCAACATCACGAAGGACTATCAATATCAAACATTTGGAGTAGCCACCAGGAAATTTGAAAGGTAAGGCCCAAGTGGGTGAATTTTCATTAATTTCAATACAACCATTCACGTAGGAGCATTCTTGGGTCGTTGGCAATCTTGCATCACCCAAAAGGATTTCCCTTTCAGTTTGTTCTTAGTTTAGTTTCTGTTAGCAATTCTATGTTTCTGGTAGTGTTCCTTGGTTTTAGATTGTTAGTTGTTGCGAACTAAAGGGTTTTTTTTGGACATCATTCTTTATCTATGTCTGTGTTTGCACCTCATTTGGATGCTTCGTTGTGGAGATATTCTAAATTCATGGTCAGTTTTGTATGTTCTTAATGTTCTAACGGTCAGTTGAGGTTTTCCAATCTCGTGAAGTATTTTTCCGATTGGCGAAGCTTGGTGACTCATATCCCATTGTTCGTGGATCTTTGGCCGACATATCTCTTGGATCACAGGTCATTTTTACATCTTGGCATTAAGATCTTTATGATTTGGGTCCTGGCCTATATTGTTGTATTACGTTTTCTATTTCTTGGAAAATGTAATTGATCTAGCCGACTTGTGAGTTGCGAAGGCTCTATATATTGAGGCTCTTCTTCTTTGTTTAGGGGCAGTTCTCAGGAGATAACCTTGGATGGTTAGCATTAGGGTTTAGATATAGATTTATGTTGTAATTAGGCATGTATGCCGAAAGTATGTAAGTTGCATGTTGCAAGCCAATGCGATGTAAATATCTGATTCTATGATAATGCGAAGATCGGTTATGGCATGTTGATTGTCTATTCTTATTTCTGAGTTAGTTGTTTCTATTGTGTTGAATCTTGCTACATGGTTGGACCATCTCCATTAGGGAAACTCTGGCCATGATTGCACCAAGTGGTATCAGAGCAAGGTTGATGTTCCTGTGTTAGCAGATCGAGTTCCTAAGATTGTGAAGCCCTAGTTGAATCTGTTATGAGGTGGCAGAATGTAGATCCGACTTCCAATTGCAAAGGACTTACACAAGAAGATCACTGAGAAGATTGTTGCTAGTTGAGAACTTTGTTTGGACTGTTGAAAGCATACAAAGGGTGAACATATCGCTGAGTTGGAGGCAGTTGCATGTGTGTCTGATATATTGTCGAGTGAGAGGCAATTAGCACCTTGTAATCAGATCACCGAAGCTGAGGCAGTTACACCTAAGATTGGAAAGATGCCACCTAGAAGGATGAACCCTAGAAGGCTAGAACAAATGATGGGGGACTATAGAAATGAGATGAGGACTGAGATCCAAAATATCTTGACTAGATTGAGAAGGAATCCGGAGAGTGAAGAAGAATATGAGGAAGCCGCTGAAGATCTTGAGATTGTAGATGCTGAGATCCCTGCAAATGAGGAAAGATTGTTAAGGGCTATGGCACAAGTAACTAGGAGTCATAGGATGGATATCTCTACTTTCACTGGTTCATTACATCCTGAGGATTTGATAGATTGGATTGGTGAACTAGAAGATTACTTTGAGCTTGAAGATATCAGAGATCCACAGAGGGTTAGGTTAGCACAGACTAAGTTGAAGGCTCATGCTGCCTTATGGTGGAAAGAGTTGCAGAAAGATAGAGAAGAACATGGTGAAATGAAAATCACTAGATGGAGGGTGATGGTTGCTAGGTTGAAGGCTAAATTCATACCTGAAGATTATGAATTAGAATTGTTCAAGAAGTTGCAAAACTTGAAGCAAAAGGACATGAGTGTGAAGGAATACACCGAAGAGTTCTATAAGATAACTATTAGATCTGGACAATGAGAGGTATCTAAGGAGAAGGTGGCTAGGTATGTTAATGGTCCGAGATTTAATATTCAAGATGCGCTGAGTATGTAGAGGATTTCTATAGTGGAGGATGCTTATCAGTATGCATTGAAGGTAGAAGATAAGTTGAAGAGAAGACAGGGTTACCCTAGAGGAAAGGAGAACCAAGCAAGTAGCAATAGAAAAGAGAAGCGAACCATTGAAGTTGAACCTGATCAAAGAGCAACTAGAAGAGGGAATGGTAGCAAGGAATTCAAAGGGTACTTGTTTCAAATGTGGTGGCATAGGACATAGAGCTTTTCAATATTCTGAAGGATCTAGTAAGAACTTGGGTAGACAGAATCTTGTGGCACGTGAGGAGCAGACTACTGATGAACTTGTGGTAAATGAAGTAGAACCTGAGATAGGAGAATCTCTTATGCTTAGGAGAGTCATGTTGAGTGGGAAAGGACCCGAACCTTTACAAAGGAGAAATTTGTTTAGGACTATTTGCAATTCAGGAGGTAAATGTTGTAAAGTTGTCATGGATGGTGGTAGTACTAAGAATCTGGTATCAGAAGATATGGTGTTGAAGCTTGGATCGAAGAGGCTTAAACATCCTTGTCCTTATGGGATAAGTTGGTTTTCAAATGAGCACATGGTGGAGGTCAAGGAGCAGTGTCTGGTCAACTTTAGCATTGGACCATGCAAAGATGAGGTGTTATGTGATGTGGTATCTATGAGTACTTGTCATGTTCTATTGGGCAAACCTTGGCAATTTGATAGGGAAGCTATTCATGATTGCAGAAGAAATGTGGTCACAATAGAGAAGGGTGGACATAAATTTACTTTGGTTCCTTTGAAGGAGGCAGAGGGGAGAAGTGCAAGGAATCTGAGTATGGTGATGAGTTATTGTTCAGAGAAGCAAAATACAGAGGTTGGTAATGATCAGAAGAAGGATCTTGAAGGCAGACCTGAGAACAAGTTGATATCAGACTGTGAGCAGCAGAAGATCTTGGTTGCTGATCAGAAGAAGATTTGTAACAGAGGTAAATCAATTATGCAAAGGGGAAGAGTTAGTGGTCAGAGTTCTAATGTTGATATGAGATATGACAAAGTGAGTATAGAGCAGAGTAAGTTAACGGATCTGACAGAGAGAGGAGCAGAAGTGTAGAGACAGAGAGTTGCAGATAAAGAGGATATTTGAAAACAAGGAAACCAATTAGATAGTTTCTCTATTCTCAAACAGAAGACAAATGCCGTGATGAAAAACATGGAGAGACTGAGGCAAAGTCAGGAAACACTTAATGCAAGACTTTCAAATCCGACAACTCTCGATAAGGCGACAAATTATTTGGTTTCCTTTTTCAATAGGTCCTCTTCACAAAGAGATATGAGGAGAGACGTGAGTTTTTTTACAGATGAGACATGCGTGATGAGTTTTCAGCAGCTGCTGATTATGGTGGAGATGTTCCTGTACTTAGTGGATCAACCACTAGACCTATTTGCACACTTGAGGGTGGAGACTTTTTGCAGGGACATGTGGATGCGCCTGTCTTGTTGGCAGATAGTGGTACTGAGTTTCAGCATCCTGAGCCTACCAAAGTTAGTGACACGGATCAGGCTGATGACATGTCCACTACCATTGATGGCAATTTTACATCAATTGGTAGTAGTAGCAGCAATACAGGATCTGATCTTCCAGACAACTATCCTTTATGTGAGCGTGTCGATGATGTCGTGGATAGTGTGAGAGTGGAGGATGTTGTAGACACCACTATGGATTCTGACACCTTAGATGATGGTGTTAATTGAGGACTGCAAGGAGTATTTGAGCTCTGGCAACTCTGATGTTTATGACAGTTGTCGCAGTGTGGAGTCAATATAGGAGTCAACAGTCTTTTCCTGTATTGAGGAGGTGAGCATGGAGTCACCAAGTGATGACACTCATGATGAGGGTGTTACAGATGAGTCAGGTGACATAGGTTCATGCAATAGTGTAGATGATTCACGTGATGACATTGAGTCTTGTATGCAGCCAGAGATAGCAGAGGGGTCTCAGATAGACGATGTTGATACTAGCATTGTGGATACCTCTGATGTAGGGTGTGAGGATGATGGGTGTTGCAGTGTGTCTATTTTTTTATATCAGACATTGGTTGTAGACTCGGCGTTGTCATCCGGTGGTGGTGGGTTCCAGGATCCTTTTCTATAGGGACTCACAGATGAGGATGGGGAAGCATATGAGTGGCAGGAGTTTGTTTCAACCAGGGCTTCCACTCCATTGATCGAGGTGTTTGTAGAGGTACCCAATAGTGATACTTCGTTGGTGAACATGTGCGAGGTTGATAGCGCACATGAGGAGAGTGATTATGAGGTTGCTTCCTCGGTGACTCATGAGGATGACTCTACCTACAGCGAGCCATGCTTGATTTATCAGACCCTGGGGAGGATTCTGAGTTGTTAGTGAGTGAGGAAGGGTCCCAGGATCTAGATTGTCATGTGGTTACAAAGGACGAGGTAGTTGACAATTGTGATGAGTTAGATTCAGTAGCAGCTTCCTCGGGGGTAGATGAGGATGAGTCCGATGTCAATACTCAGTTTGTAGATGCGTGCTCAGATGTTAGTACACAGAGATACGGTGATCTTGAGGGGAGTTTGTTAGATATAGCTTCCTTCCTTAGTGTAGACTGTGTAGTTGAGATTGTACATGGGAGGCCCGTTGTGCAGAGTCATCATGTGACTAGCTAGTTGAGAGTCGGTCAGACAGACATTACTTCTACTCTAGAGCATTTCAATGTCGCTCGTTAGTTGTTGGTTGTTTATGGTTGGGGTGCTCCTATGACTGATGAGCATGATGGTAGCTACCTTTCCCTGATAGAGATTCATTCCTTGCGGGAGGCTGTCAGGATTTTGAGACAGGATTATTTACAGTTGGTAGCCGACTGAGATCACCTAGTTGAGTGGGGGAGTATGGCATATGAGGCACTGATAGACAGAGAGGAGGAGGTGAGTGAGCTTACTCAGGAGCTCACAATGACTTCTAAGGTGTTAGAGAGCACCCAATTGGCTCTTCGGGAGTTTCAGTTGTAGTTGGGAGAGGTGACTGTGGAGTTGGAGCACATTCAGTCTTTGCCGATCATAGATCCAGTTCAATTACATATAGTAGTGGTTGGTGGTGAGTCAGCTTCCACAGTTGGCAGTGATGGATGTGTTGGGGACTCAGTTACATCCATCCTTGAGACAGATGTAGTAGACACAAAGGAGGTGAGTGCTTCAGTGGAGGACTATAGAAAGAGCCTTGAGTTACCAGGTCCTCCTATTGTTAGCATGATGAGAGATGATATTGAGCAGGTTGTTGAGAGTCCTGAGGTAGGAGGAGCAGATTCGCTAGAGAGTTGTGTGCCAGTTTCTGACACTACTCCCTTTGATTCACCGGACATGGACAAGATATCATCTGGTTTGGAGACGAGCTCTCATGATGATTTGTTTCCTTCTGTTGGAAGCAAATCTATTCATCCTGTTGGTTCCCAAAACCGTAGATTGAAAATCCAAGAGCTTTGCCAATTTTCCTATAGGATTGCTTCAATCAGTCTTGGCCAACGAATGGGAATAATCTAATTCCCTTGTACTTCAGGCTTTGCTAAACCTAGGTGGGTAAACCCTCACCCCAAACACAAAAGGTGTTTTTCTATAGCGAACTTAAACTTGTTTGATTTCTCAAGATGGCAAATATTCCTTGAGATTGATCAGAATAAGAAAATATACTTCTTACTTATGCTTGAATGTTATGAATGCTTATGAATACTTTGTAATTGGATTTGTATTTGTGTATAAGGAAAATGCTTTGGGTACGAGATAATATATTTCGCAAGAATGAAATGAAATAACTTCAATCCTCATACAACTGTAAAAAACCTTCTTTGACGAGATACACATGCCAGTCCCTTATCCAACTAATTGGGCGGAATGTAGTCAAGCTTTGTTTGAACCCTCATGTCCACTCTGCAATTCAATTTTAGATCCCCCATGACATCAAGGATGAATTGATAATAATATTTGTTTTAGTCTAAACAAATTTTAATTCCTTGGCAGGAAACCAATTAGACAAGGATTTGTATAGATGAGAGCTTCGTATACAACCCTTGATACTCAAAAACTAATACTAAAAACTTCAATTTTCCGACATCTAACAGTAAAGAGAAAACTCTGTGCAACTGAAAATGCAAAGGACCAATCCAATAAAAAATAACGAACTTACTTCTTCAATCTTGGACTGGAAACAGATTTTCTTTGTATTAATCAAAAAAGTGAATACAATTGATTTACATTTTAGTTGCAGTCACCATCCATGCTATCTTCCTACAGTACCATCTTCCTCATTTTTCTTATCTTATATATTTTTTTATTTTATTACATTTTACACCAAATATATGTGTGGATGAATGGTTTTCACACCCCTTTAGGGTGAAGAGACACCACCTTATGCTAAAATTAAAAACTTCTTTTGAAAAAACTAATCAACAAATTAACTAATAACTACCTATCTTTCGGATTTGGCTTTGGTTGAAAATCCAAAATAGATTGTACGAACATAAGATTTTGACTGGAGATAGGAAATTTAATTTTCCGAACTGGGTCTGTTTTAGATTGTTAAATTTCAATCATTTTCATCCTCTTGCGACATCATTTTTGCAGCATGTCAAAATTACAGCATCTCTGAAATCTTTGCTTACAGAATTTTGACTGTTCCTGTCACAAAGCTTCCTTCTTTATAATCTATTCAATTTAATGCTCACTTTTTGCCATTTCCTAGCATGTTAAGAAGTCTGCGAAATAGCGAAAAATCGCTATTTCGCTTCCCCCACAAATGCCATTCGTGAAATAGCGAAAACTCTCTGTTTCTCTTCTTTGTTTTATGCTCCTGGGAAACAGCAAAATTTTGCCATTTCACAGCTGCCACCTTTTTGACCTGCGAAATAGAAAAAAAGGTCCATTTTGAATGTATCCCAGATGTTTTAACATTTTGGATCTCTGCAATATGCCTTCATATTTGATTTCTAAATAGCCTTTATGCTTTAACATGCAAAATTTCAAAAATGACTCAACACCTCCTTTTCATACAGCTGATGGTGATAGGAAATTGGTTGTGCTGCAGTTTAGGAGGGATCAGCTGTGGATTGCAGGGGAGCAGGTTGATGTTGCTTCCTATAATTTCTACTATACAAAGTCATTCATGGAATACTTGCTTGAGAGTCTGGTTTTGCAAGAGGGACCTTTCGAGGCTTTTGAGGGTACACTCATCCGAGGTTCTCATGGTATTCAGATGTTAGTGGGGAAGATTGTAGATACCTTGACTACACTGCTTCCTCATCGATATTTTGTGGTTGGGTTTGCTGAGAGGGTTACCCAGGGTCCTACCCAGCCAGTTGTTCAGAGTCAAAGATTGGAGCCATCTCTTGATTCTCGGTTTGATATTGATGAGCCGCTGACAGAGGTTGGAGCTTTTCACCATGATTACACGGTGAGGAGCGCTCATAATTTCTTTTTTGACACACCAATTGAGGACTTGGTTGCACGTCGGTGTGGGTTGGCTCTGGAATTATACCATCCTTTTTGGGATGAGGTTTCTCCATCTGTAGTTGATGGGGTTAGTTACGGCCAGTTAAGAGGAGGCTACTTGCAGGGTCAGCATATCCGTGGTGATTTTGCAGAGGATGGATATCTTGGTTATGGGAGTTTTGGTTTGTTAGATGGTATTGGATATCCATTCTTCCTTTTTATGGATGGTTGTGAGTTTCATCTCTACTGGGATCCAGGTGATGACAGGTTTAGCACTGCAAATTGTGTGGACTGTTATGGTTGGCATGGTGACACTGTATTCTGGTTAGCTCAATGGATGGTGTTTTCATCACAGGAGTTAGCAGGTGATCACAAGGACATTACTCCATTCTATCCTTGGGATCCGGGTGGACTTATGTTTTTTGTTTCCTGGGATTGCTTGAGGACAAGCAATTTCAGGGAGGGAGGGCTGTAATGTCCCCATTTTGAGCGAGCATTAGAGTTAGTAGATTTAGCCTATCATTGGGTCCTTGTAGGCTAATACTGGTGATTAGAGGACCCTGTTGTGGGTTTTGGCCCCGTTTTGAAGGACTTACTATTTATTGTAAGTCAACAGATGGTTCCACTGAGCTCGGATGATTTAGAGGAGATGTATGATGCTCTCAGATTTTATTTCCGGCTTCCGGTTTGGGCTTCAAGATTCTTGGAGAGAGCGTCTAAATTTAGTAAGTCACCCCCGTCAGGTTCATTCATCATCTTTCATCAACAGGATCACTCTTGTACTATCAAATTTTGATTCTGATGCTTCCTCGGTCATTTTCGCAAGACGGGTGAATTATGATTATTATTTAATTAAATTGGCTACAGTTGCTATTTGTATTGGGATTATATTTTGGGCATCTTAGTGTTATAGCTCGTTGGAATCGGGTTGAGAAGTTTTAAATCCCGAGCTCATAAAACAGGAACCCTATGTGTCAGAATATTGTTATTTTAATGAAAGGGTCTTTTTTTCATCATTAACGTGGAAAGAAATATAATAGTTTATTATATTTCAAATGTGCACATAAAACATAGTCTTTATGTAAGTGAAAAGTGTGTGAGAGAAGATATCTTTTATTATAAAAGCAATGCTTTGGGCAAAAGCAATTCATTAATGATATCTTATTTTTTTGCATTGGATGAATTTGGTGATTGGACTGAACCTAGGGCTTGAGCAATTAGAAGCAGGAAGAATTGGGAATTCTTCTAAGTATTTTGCACTTTGAATTGGTTGATCTCTACCAGTGAATTGTGTCAGCGTTAATCTCATCCAGTTATTAAGATTGTGCTTGATTTGGTGAATGAATAGTGAAGAAGATTCAGCGTTTCATATCAGTCTTAAATTGCAGTGTTGGGAATGTTTTTAAATGCAGATCGCTGTCTTTAGAGGCCAACGTTTTTGAGTTTGGGAAGTTGGCCTTCATTCGCAGATAGCGATAGTTTATCATAGTGTTGCGTTCAATATATCAGGGCAGCGCTAGTGTTTATGGGAGCAATTATTGTTAAATTTATGATCAGATTTATGTCTTTTCAAAATTTCTCATATTAATCCAATATATAGATATATAATCTCAATATATATAACATATATTTAATCACTATATATATATATATATATTATAATAACAGATATGTAAATATATATATTAGATTAATGTAATGCAGATTGGATAAGTGACTCGCATTATTTTCTATATGTGCTTTTCACCTTCAAAGACATATATATATATATATATATATATAAGACTATGTTAATAGATAGGCATGTCTCCACGGGAGACATGTCTCTCTATTGACATGTCTCTTCAATAATAAAATGTTTAATCAAAACAATGCATAACTGTCATTGTATTATGAAAACGATACTTTAATTATACTAACCGATATTGATCGGTTTCAACACAATATAAACTGATACTCATCGGTGTTTATAAACTAACCGATATCGATCGGTATTAACACCACCCACATGTATGTGATAAGACCGCTACCATTTGTTATCCTTTAACCAATAAGGATCGGTACTGATTTAGTCAATGTTAATTGTATTGACCGATACTTCATCGCTAATCGGTATAGTAAGAAATATTATTTTATCAATTATAATATACATTATATGTGTATATTGATATATATATAATAATATCATTACTATATATATATATATTAATATACATATATATAATATAGAATAATATAACAATATTATCAATTCAGATATTTATATAATGAATAATATGACGTCATTTGATCAAATTCATTTCAATAGATAATTATATTAATAATATGATAATAGATTAATTTTCTCAATTATGATTGCATGTAAATACATTAATATATATAATAATATATATATTGATATGCATAAGTTAATCT
>MU224533.1:653341-666238 GCA_018584345.1 Thuja plicata
CACCCCCCCCAAGACGGGGTCAAAACGACTCCACCTATGGAAGCCTTTTTGGCTTTTTATGTTTTTTTGGTTTTTTTTGGGCCTTTTTGATTGGGGACGTCTGGAAGTCCCCGGGACGCACGGGGGACGTCTACGGCATCCCCAGCCGTCCCCAGATTTTTGAGTAGCCGTCCCCAAGTCCCAGGGACGTTTCCAGCTTTTTCTTGAAATTTGGGGACGTCCCCTTTCCGGAAACTTGGGGATTTAGGCCGGGGACGCGTCCCCAGGTAACCCTGCAATTTTTTGAAAGAAGAAACTTTGATAAGACCTTTATATCTTTAGAAGTTTTACTTGAAACATTCAGAACATAAAGTATATACCAGCAAGAAGAGCTATATGAAATTCATGTGCATCATTCATCACTGCACTACAACCAACTCAGAATTTTTTACGTCTCCAATGCATATCACACATACTCACATCTGAATCTAAGCCCCCTTTTAAATATTACTGCTCTAGTCATATTGTAGTGAGCTTATGTAGCAGTACACTCATACCATTAAAATTTGATTAGCATCTAACACCACCAACATCGCATACATGAATATTGTACCCCTGTCTCTTAATAACATTCCACCCCTTGTTGTAACCTCTGTTTAAGAACAAACATTCTCAGAAGTCATGAACACACTATCAACAAAAATGGCATATCATGTATTTCATCCATACACCAAAATCTTATAAAAAACTACTGACTTTGATGATGCTTTCCAATTTTTGACACAACACTACCAAAAAATGCCATACATTTCTTTCACATAGCATAGACAGTTCCAGCTGTCCAGATGAGCCAAAAGAACTGTCAACAAATCAGCAGCCAGAATATTTCATAAACACGTCAGATAAAGGATCAACAAATTTGCCATTGATAGAGAAAATTTGTTAAAGACAAACTGCACTAGCAGAACCTTCGAACTCATAACTGATCTGCCAAAGTTGAGCATCATCCATATATACCTAACTCTGCAAATTTGTAACAGTCATGACAAGTCTGAAACAGAATTTGTAAAAGTCCTGACAAGTCTGAAACAGAATTTGTAACAGTCCTGACAAGTATGATCTGACAAAACTAAGCATCATCCATATTAAAACGAATTCAGATCCAAACAACCGAACAAGACAGAGAAAGGATAAATCTGATCAAGGAAAGACATCTGATGATCAAAACAGTGCAGGCAACATCACATCTTGCCAAGTGGACATCAATGACAAACTTGCCAACAATATATAGTTTGTTTGATATTGCTGTCAAGAACATTAATGCATGGAAGAAATATATCTTGCTAATATTATAGTAGGAAACCAATGTCAGAATTGTTGAGCGGATAATAATTGAAATCATCTAGTACAATCACTAAGGAGTTAGATGATGGTTCGTAAGGGTCGCTACAGCTCAAGCAAAGATTCGCAGTTTCCTATATATATATATATATATATATATATATATATATATATTCAGGTCGTCTTTTGCCTGGTAGGAGTTAGCGAACCATTGTTCATCGATTTAGTTCATGAGGATTGAAGAGCAAATAACTAAAACTCTTGGTGCTGGCTTTTCATCATTCTATCATGGAAGTTGAAGTTGGGTGTCAAGACTCATTTTGCTATTGATTGCTGCTGACAATAGAAGAGGGCCAAACTCTTAGTCTCTGTTTGGTGTTGGATACAAAACAATTTTCTAACCAATATTTCTGAGACAGGAAATCAACAATCTTTGCTTCCAGTGATCCTTCTTATCTGTAATGTTGATTGCTTGAGAGTGTATGCTTATCAAGCCTTTGGGTGGGAAATGTATGGGTCAGATATCTAAAGGGCACCATAGGAAACCATTTGTTAAAATTCCAGGGATTGGAGAAGGGAATTTTTGGTAAAAGATGGTTAGGTACATTAAAATTAATTCCCAAATAGTCATTTTGCCTAGGATGTTATTCATACCCCTTACATTCCATGAATGGACAATCATTTTTGAAAAGCAGAGAAATGGGAATCAATGGTTTAAAATGACCTTGACTCCAACGTCTCACCAATTAATTTCACATTCTCATGAACTTTCTTGCACCCCACCTTGTGAGGCTTCTTTGGATTACCCTTTTTGAGCGACCATTGCCTAACCCCAAGACAAGTGGAGTTCCACTACCTTTCCCAATATCAAAGACTTCCTTCTCTAAAAGAGGGTCAAGATTGACGAAGCCAGAACCATCTTTGAACTCCTTAATTGTACTTAGCTCCAAGTCACCAAAAGCCAAATGATGCTGATCTTTTTCCATTTGTGCACCCTGAAGTCCAACCTATAAAAACATATGACTGTTGATATCTCCAAAATCCAAGTGAAATCCCAAAAAACCATCTCTTAAATCCAAGATTTCCTTCTCTAAAAGAGGGTCAAGACTGACCAAGCCAAAACAATATTTGGTCTCCATAATCCCACTTTGCTTCCAAAAATCTGTCCAAATCTAGTCGCCCTAGCCGAAAATATCATTAGAAATTGATTCCACCTTTGAAACGCATAAATTGTCAACATGGGATTTGAATCCGTATTTTCAGCATCATAAAATTACTTTCGATCATAAACTCTTATCAAAGCTTCCTAAAAATAATGCCAAATGTATGTTGAGCCTTCATCAAACTGCAATTATTATCAATTCTTGTCAAACCTTCCAAAGACATTTCTAGTTGAAACCTCCAACAATCTGATAATGAGCGCAATGGCGAATTATGGATGAATCCACACCAAAGATGGATTTGGATTTTTGTCACAACCACCGAGAAACTCCAAGGGTTTTCATCCTCAAATTTCCTGCATTGAAAGCCAAGCTCCCAAACTTCTTAGAGAGTAAAATGAAATAAACCAAGTATATCAAATGACTTCCACAAATCCCCTTTTATAATCCTCTCATGAAGTTTTTGGAAACCATATTTAAAATACTCACATTTAATAATTTAATATTTAACTTGCATATGGGAAATAATATTGAAGTGACCCCCTCATATAATTTCTTCATTAATATAGAGTCACTTTAATATCTTTATACCTCCACAATGTTGGCACCCCATTTGGTATAATAATTAAATACTTTATGACATTAATATAATAAATGCACATTTGACCTCTTATATCCCCTTTAATAATAAAGTTATTCAATTTAATTAATTGTATTAAAGTTAATGCTAAATTTGACTATAATTAATTAAATTAAATCATTAAACTCCATTACTTGCCAAATATCAAACCAAAAGTTGATCCAGCCAACTTTTTGGATATATTTGTGGTGCCCTCTTACCATCTAAATGACTTATAAATTGCAAATATGGACCCAAATATTCAGGTGATTTACTAAAAATAGTAAGTGTGTATAAACGGAGCCTAAAAGACCTCTGGGAGGCAAACCACAAATAAGTTGATGCACTGGTATGGAAAATATTGAAATAGACACCCAAAGGGTCAATTGAATAATCTTGAATCACCTTCAAAGGGCTCCCTAATCACCACATTATTCTACGGGGACCATTGTTAATAGGCTAACCTCTGAAAATAAATGATGCTTAGTAAGGTGCAAAAATGGGTACATTACCATCCGCCCTTCCCAAAAATTGCTTGTCCTTAAGCAATCTGCATTTGCATACCAAACCAAATGCTATCTGCACCTGTTCTAGTCGGAATATTGTAATCCCGTATCAATCTTCGAGATACTGCTTTGCCAATCCGTTGCGTCAATTTAATATCACTAACATAAACCACACTGTCATGCTGCAACACCGTGAGAATCATTCCAGCCATCATGTGAATCCTTGGATCCCAAGTCTGAGAATCATCATATATCTTGAGAGTAACTGTATAGGTATACCTAAATAAATCAACCAAAGGGAGTATCTTCATGTTGCTAAAGTCTCTATGTATCATAACCTCTCATGGAGGCACTCCACCTGGTTCCCATAGACAAATTGGTCGTCCACTTGCCTCGATATCTGAACCGCTCTACACTGACTACATGTGAAATGCCAAAATGCCACAACATAACCTTTCTATCCTATATCCCAAAGTAGAGACCATCTGGGAGAAGCAAATAGGAAGGATGAAGGCTAGCAGGATTTGGTTCTTTCCTTCACAGAAAGAAGCACCTCTATAGCATCGTAAATTGTAAGCACTTTACTAAGGTGTACAATTAATGCTTAGTTAGCACCCATTTTAGCGTGTTCATCCTTTAATGCAGTATAGGACTTTGCTATGCATTTTCACAATAATGACAGTCCCAGAAAAGAGAAAAGAATTCCTCACAATTTGGAAACTGATTAAGCACAATTCTTGCCCTAAAGGCACCAATATGGAATATAGCTCCAAAGATAATTAACATCACAGAAACCTGCACCAACACTAAGCACATAATAGCATAAGAAAGTGGTAAGGCATAAGCTATATATCACAGCAAAAATGTGTTACAAATATGTAAAATCTCTGAAAATGGGTTACAAAACCCTTCATTTTTGTCAAAGAACTCATTTAAGACTACGAGTTTTCAACTCATACTTATGCTTTTTTAACCAACTGCATTTAGGAGAGCAATTACTCCTGGGTCGGATTCAATCAATCAGGCCTGTTTTGAGCCCCTCAAAGGACTTCAAAAAGGTGCAAAAAGGACCCCGAAGTCATGCTTCATCAATATCATTATAAAAGCCCCTAATAAATGCAATCTTATCCCTCCTACATCTCATAAATGCCCTCTGAAATGTAATAACTCACCTTAGACTTAACAACTGCATTATAAGACTTTAACATCTTGCTATTACTCTCCAAAAATATATCTCTGACTTTTTGAAAGTAAATAAATATCTATTTTGTAGTTTAATCAATTTATGAAATGATTTATAATTTTATTATTTTAATAAATGCTAACTATTTGATAATATTTTTTTAAGTGATAATAATAAATCACTTAATAATAATTATAAATTATTCAATTAATTAATTAAAAACACAAATAAAAACATACATTATTACTACCTTTAAAAAATACTATGTTCTTGGGATCTTAAAAAATGATATAAAATCATTTCCATAAAATTGCTTCCCACATTAAGATTTTCGAAAAAACAAAAAGACATAAAGCCTTCTCCTTGGCGAAGGAAATAGAATAGGGTATTCGAACCCTAAAAACACCTCCTCAACAATTCATTTTTCATCTTTCATTGTGCAATGTTGGGCCTCTGCCGCGCCGCCATGGGTGAATGAGGGTTTGAGCTAGAGATTTCTGGTTGAACTCAGCTTCCACAAGTACCTCTCGCTCGAATTTGTGTCTTATTCCTCTGAAAAATGGAGCTCTCAATATTTTGAATCTTCTGATAATCGTCCATGGTAAGGATTTTGTGTGTTGGTGTTGTATATAGATCTGTAACTTGCATGAAAGATACAAAACCCTTTATGAATTTTTCCTTATGTAGATTTTAGCATTCTGTGAGTCGCTATTTTCTCAATGTATAAAAAACATAAAAGATCTCTGAATCTTTGCGGCTGAGACATGAAAATAGTGGAGCCTCTTGTTGTCAGGAATAATGTAATGTTGTCGTTGGGAATTAGTTAGTGACCGGAGGCTAGGTAGTTGGAGCACGGTTGCCAACCGTCGCACCCCTTCGGTACCTATATGTGCTTAGTCTCTCGATAGAAGAGACGGTTCTGGTACGGAAATACCTTTGTACTTAAGTGATTTATCTATGAATAAAATCTTGTTATACATTCTCTGTTAAGTACTTTACTTTGTGTATGTCTCTGTTAAATCACGTTTACCCTGGAGGGAAAACATTTGGCGTCGTTGCCTAGACATACTCGGGAAGGGAAAAGACTGGATGGCGCACGGACATAATGGGTTTGCCAATTGCGGCATCCATTGTAGGGAGTTTTAACATCTGAAGGTTATAAAGCAAAGGACACTGTACAAACAATTATAATGAGTTTGTGTTAAGTTTTGATGCCCAATCTTTTAAATAAAGACAGGAATAAGAAGGCACCAAACGATGAGTGGGAGGCAACAAAGAAGGCCTTAATCTTTGAGCAACAAATAGTGATGGTGAGTCGAAGAAAAAAGTCATGGCACTCCAAAAGGACATGGAGAGAATGATGGAGTTCAAGACCATGAAAGGGGGTACCAGCAAGGGGGAAGATGACATGTGGTATACGGATTGCAAGGAGAGCGGCCATACGAAGGGGTCGTGTCCCAAAAAGGCATTTTGTGATATTTGCCAGATCATGGGCCATTCCACCAAGGAATGCCCATAAAACATGAAAGTGAGGAATCAACAAGTACTATTTACCCAAGAGCAACCATCTACATCGGGGGTGACGGAGACTAACAATAACGCATCCTCGGGTGGTTCAGTGGCAACCAACGCGGTGGCGGAAGGGGCAATAACAACACCAACACAAGGAGTCGAATACAATGACTCCAAGGGTCGGCCGATGATCCAGTGCCGAGCTTGCAATTAGTGGGGCCAGTTTGCAAGGGACTGCGACAAGGGCGACACCCAA
This sequence comes from Thuja plicata, assembly GCA_018584345.1. Lineage (NCBI taxonomy): Eukaryota > Viridiplantae > Streptophyta > Pinopsida > Cupressales > Cupressaceae > Thuja > Thuja plicata. The sequence goes on from MU224533.1 coordinate 659,898, forward strand.
CAGAAGCTATGCCGCTGGTGTGAACCTAGCAACCACGAGGATGTCAACTGCCCGAAATCCGGCATTAATTGGCTAGACATAGATGGAAGCATGAGTACGGTACTGACCGTCACCCAATGGCAAGCAAAGCAAGCCACATATCTAGACCCTCGAACAGAAAAACAACGAGCACGGGAGGCAAAGGAAGAAATAGAAAAGGCGATGAAGGCACAAAAAGAAACATGGGAGATGGCCACCACCTCGGGCCGGAGGGAGGCAAAACAAAACATTCTGAGACAAGAGATACATGTAGAGGTTAAGTAACCTCCAGGATCTCCTTCACACCATGCCTCACTTGGGAACGATGATGTTGGAGAACTTGGCCACACAGCCAAATACCACACGTACGGACATCCCCAGAGGGTCTGCAACTGACCCAATGATACTTGCTGTAAACAACGGAAGGAACCCGGCAGTCGTCAAGATGGGCATCCTTGGCACCATCCTGACAGACACTATAGTGGACGGAGGGTCAGGAGTGAACATCCTTCCAAAGGAGACATGGAAGAAATTGGGCAAGCCAACATTGTGGCCCCCAACCTTCAACTTATTGGGTGCCGATCAGCAGGGTATCAAACCCCTCGGAACACTAATGGCACAGCGGGTCACCATTGGCTCGCAACCATTTGTACTAGACTTTGTGGTAATACCTTTGAAAAAGAAGGGTTACGATGCCATTTTGGGTTGAGGGTAGCTGGTCACGACGAAGGTAAACCACAATTGGAAGAAAAACACCCTCTCGATGGAGAATGGGGGGAGGAAGTTCACCATCGACCTTCGCACCCAGCTGGTGAGCGAAGAGATAGCCTCTTCTTCAGACTCAGAATCTGACGGTGAGAACGGCCAAAGGGATGAAGGAAGGAGTTGTATGAAACCTAATGAAGAAGGCGTCTTAGAATTGGAAGTGTTTGGGAGATGACGCCGACTCCATGAACGGTCTCTTCCACTAGCAAATAGAGGACTATGAACTCTTCCGACCAGCGTGCAATGTACTAAGTATTGAGGAAGAGCCGAAAACATTTCCCTTGGAGTGCGGTGAATACAAGGGGATGAGAAAGTAAGCGAAGAGCATAAGGTGTCGTCAGTCAAACCAATGAATCTGGGCAAGGAAGAGGAACCTAAGATCATTCTTGTCACCAACGATTGGAATCCTGAGTGGAAGGCCGCAGCCTTAAAAATCTTTATTCTCCTTCTAATTTACGGGCAAGAGACCGTGGTTCTTGTTGAATTTATGGTACCAAGTCTGAGGATAGTCATTGAGAACAGACTCGGAGACATGAAAAGCTTCAAGGAGCAATTGTATAATCTCAATAAGCTCGACGAGAAACGATTACTGGCACAGTGGGCGACGGAGATAGTCCAAGGACGTAGGAAGGTCTGGCATGACAAGCATTTGAAGCGGACACAGTTCACACCAAGTCGGTTGGTATTGAAGTTTAATGGGGGAAATGAAATTAAACCTGGCAAATTCAAAGCAAAGTGGCTAGGCCCATATAAAATTCAGGAAGTTGCCGCGAATGGGGCAATGAAGTTATGGACACTCGACAGCCAGGCGATTCCAGACGCAGTCAACGGGTCGAAGCTGAAAATATATCACGAACGGTCAGAAGGCATTGGACCCAGCCAACAAAAGTAAATCTCTGAACAAAAAAAAAAAATTTGAAAAATCCATACAATACCATACAACCTGTGAACATAAGAATCCGTACGGTCGTACGACTGGAAAAATTTTGAATTTTTTTAAAAAAAATTTGAACAATTGGTATAGTATCGTACAACTTGTGACCGTACGGCCGGAAAATTTTCGAATTTTTTTTAAAAAAAAAAATTTAAAATCTGTACGGTACCGTACAACCGGAAAATTTTGAATTTTTTTTTTTTAAAACAAATTATCATTAAAAGGTCGTACAGCCATACATAAAACACAAAAAAAAAAGTGTTTTAAACAACAACAACAATATAAGACCGTACGGTGTAGACTGTACAACACTTCCTTATAAAACACAGATGTCGTACGATGAGAACCACAAAACGAAGACATCAATATTTTTTTTAACAGATGAGAGCGGAGGCCATACGGACGTACGGCAAACTGCAGCGGCCGTACAAAACACATTCAAGCAACAGATTGTGCAAACCGTACGGAGGACCGGTTCAAAGCAAGGGTCGACCGTACAGAAAAGGAGTCAAAGCATTGTTGTAGGCCGTATGGCCGTGCAACGCCATTTACATGTAGTTTTAATGATCGTACGATGTGTAGCTTCCAGTTAGGGAAAAGATAAATTTCGAAGGACCCAGTTGATAGAAACAGTTGCAAAGAAAGAGCATTGTATGACGTTGAATAAAGTCACAGTTATTGACGGCATTTCATTCGAACATTCAAAAGCAACGGTTATGGATTCAGCTGGCAAACTGAGTTGGAGAACATGGGCCAGTAAGCTAAGGTACTACCCTCAGGAATGAAGGTTGCAGGTGCCATGGATGTTGGGAGTTCGACGAAGAAAGCAGGAGACTCGAAGGAGGCAGTGACTGCACACACTGTCACATTCGAGGGCTTGAATGGCCTGGAATGCAGAAAATGGTGGCACAGGGACCTTCCATTTAGTCCCCCCTGAGAGAGGACATCCATCATGATGAGTAGGAGTTGGATAGCGCTGGAGGTGGAGAGCAGAGTGCACCTGTCGTGGCTCTCAAGGCAGAGAAGGGAGAATGCTCTCCAGTCCGGGTGGAGGCCATGGTCCAGACAGAAAAGGGAGAGCCGACAGATGATATGTTGGGCGACAATTTGGCAACGTATCTGGACTCTCTTACAAATGTGGTTGATAAAGGCAGGCGGCTTGTGCAGATGGTGTTGGAGGCATGGCGTACGAAGGGAAGGAGGCTAGAGAGGAGGCTCGGGTAGCCGCGGAGAGATCTCGGGAGGAGATAGCTACCCAGCTAGCCACTCAACAGACCACTTGGGAGGCAGAGCGTGCAACACTTTTGGCACAGTTAGAGGCAAACACAACTGGTAAGGGTGTAGTTGAGGCCCAGTTAGCCGAGGCCAAGGAGGCATGCAGTCACAAAGAGGCTGAATTGCAGGAGGTTACCTTAATGCTCAAGGAAGCTGTTGAGACCAACTCCCAGGGCGGATTTGGATATCCGTACTCAGCAGGTGTATCAATTGCGGAGGGAATTGAACCCTTCTGCGTCCCAACCATCAATTCCAGGGATGCCCCCTTCCACTTCCTCTTAACTGATTTCTTTATGTTATGTAATGGGCATTATCTCCATTTTGTTGTTAAGTTGCCGGAGACGACTTGTTTTTTGGGGGGATGATGTTGTCGGGAATAATGTAATGTTGTCGTTGGGAATTAGTTAGTGACCAGGAGGCTAGGTAGTTGGAGCACAGTTGCCAACCGTCACACCCCTTCGGTACCTATATGTGCTTAGTCTCTCGATAGAAGAAGAGACGATTCCGGTACGGAAATACCTTTGTACTTAAGTGATGAATCTATGAATAAAATGTTGTTATACATTCTCTGTTGAGTACTTTACTTTGTGTATGTCTCTGTTAAATCCCGTTTACCCTGGAGGGCAAACACCTCTATCCTTTTTGGGCTTTCGAGCTTTGTATGTGCTGAAGTAAGGGTTTCAACTTCTGGCTTTTGTCTTGTAAGCTAAAGATGTAGAAAAAAATTGTATTTCCTTCTGAAGTAACTCCAAGCAACACTCAAGCCTTAGTATTTGGAATTTTGCATTTTTACTCTGAGTTCTTAACACATAGCCGCGACCCTTGCTTTGAATTTTTTGTGTAATGTTCTGTCAAATATTTGTAGAAATCTTTGTTAATCTTTGTGGCTTATCATGAAATGTATGAGGCTCCTTCTTGAAAACTGTGTACGGGTTCTTTAATCTGCACTCTCTTGAAGCTCGACTTCGAGCTCTATATTTAGGCTCTATAAATTCACAAAACTCATGAAACTAGAAATGAGGGGCGTGGAATGATGAAATCTTTGAATTTTCTATTGAATCTGTGAGTTTCCTTGGCTCAATGAGGGCTCCAAACTATGATATGTCTGACAAATATTATTCCTGTAGTAGTTCATAGTAGCAGTGGATCTATGCTTTCTTTGTCATGTCTATCGTGCTCTTTTGTAACATGAAAATCGTGACTTCTATCTACTTTGCAGCTTGAGCGTTTGGTTGTTTGTATCATGATCAAACATGGTTTCTTTTCTTTTATGCCACTCTGCTACTATCATATACTTGCCATGAAATACCAGTGGGCTTTTGTAATTGGGCAAATTCTGCAACCTGTGAATTAGTGGTTTCAAATAAACATGTAAGGGCTTGAACGGCGAAAATCTGACCTTAAATGATATAGCCTTTGCTGCTCTAAAACTGATTATGTCCTAATGATTAGGCATGAATAGATCATAATCATTCCTTGTTCTTTGTATCATCACGGTGTGACATGTATCCTCCATATACTGAATATTGTAGTAGCATGTTGCAATTCTGTACTTTATCATTTGATGGGTTGCTGTCCCAATACATGAAATATCTGACTGACAAATTGTATCTTGCAACATCCTTATACATATCTTCTCTCCTCATTGGATATATATTTCTCCATTTAAGCTTTGGAAAAGCATTTTTTTTAAACCTTAAAAGTCACTGTCAGAGCATCTTAAAGACTGTCCTTTTCCTTGAATGTTGTAGAGATCTTCAAAACAATAACTTTTCATTTACACATATTTCTGACTTTAAATAACAGCAGCATAACTCTGAGCAATGCACTTAACCTTCCACTATATTTATCTGTTAGATATGTATTCAAAAATGAGTTTCATACCTGAATGTTTCCACTTGCTGAAACAAAGAAAAATGGTCAATACCTCTGCTGTTTATAAAAAAGAACCCGTACTCTACTGGAAATAAGTTGTCGTTCCAATCTTGTGATGCTTTTATGACTTAGAAATCTCTGCTTCCATGATATACTTTATTCTGTTCTGAATCTGCTCGTTTGGCTATTCGTGGTCACTGGTACTTGATCCACGTGTTAGTGATTTTGTAACCAAGAATGATTTCTAGATGTAGTGACTGTACAATAGTAAGCATCACTTGATGATATTTAGTTTCCTCCTTTTGGAACAGGTATATTAGACACATTTGAATGCTCATAGAAACAGGACAACTTTTGTGTGACAACTACCACATCTTAAATCTCGTCTTGAAATGGTGAAATTAATATAATAATGACCTTTGGTAACAATGTAATAGTATGATGGCTCCTTAATGAATGCCTTGAAACAGTAATTTCCCTTATTTTAACACATGCTCATAATGTTATTGTCTTCTATTCATTACTTAATGATGAGCTGTTCATGACCTTGGATGATTTTGTTCTATATACATTATAGTACCTGATCACATGCTTCTTTGGTCTCATTGTGACTGTCTCCTGATGTTTCTTGAATACCCCATGCTGTGTAACTTTGTTTCTTACTGAATCTTGATAATTTCTTTCATACATCATTTACCTCTTGCAATAAAAATCATGTGATTTGATCCTGGGGCTGTGTATGGCTCTGTTTGATATGCTCACTGCACTTGTAGATAACATGTGATAACAGCACTTTGTTTGAAACTAGTATGATATTTTTACAAGCACATAATTATGCGCTCTATGTCTATCTTTATGTTCCTTTTATGAACAACATAACGGCATAATCGTCACGGTTTATCTCTATGCGTCTCTGTTTTGACCCTTCATGCTTTGATCTTTGATCATTCGTTTTCTGTAGCTGGAATGATGTTGATGTTCTACTATATCATTGATGTCCTCTCAAGGCTCTCCGCTGTCCCCATACACTCTTAGGGCCCATTTGGACGCAGGCATATCGACCGTTATTCCCGAATTGCATATTCCGAATTCCAAATCCATTGTTTGTGGTCGACATGCACGGATGGAATTGGAATTTCGATATGCCAATTTTGTCAAAAAAACGGGCATACCGTCTTCCACTTGAAAAGGTGGAATTGGAATATCGGGCTCGCATGCCGGTTTCCAAATGCCAATTTTGAAATGTCGTCGGGTCCGCATGGTTGAAGTAATTTTTGGCATCCGCCTTTTAACCTTCCTTTTCACATCCGCAACGGCATTATTCTCGCTTTCACATCCGCAATGGCATTGTTCGAAGCTTGGTTCTCTGCATCTGCATCACGTTGCATCTGGAGGTCACATTTGTTTAGAAACCCTAACCCGTGCTGAAACGAAGGTACTTCTAGGGTTTAAATCAGTTTTTGTAACTTCATTT
>MU224533.1:686881-698859 GCA_018584345.1 Thuja plicata
TGTTAATTGACTAAATGATGAATGAAAAATGCTTTAAATCCTTAAAAATCTTTGAATTTCTTGGGTTTTTCGATTTGCTGAGTCCTTGCCGAGTCCGGCCGCCGAGGCCGAGTCCGAGGCCAATCCGACCTTGCCGAGTCCGAGGCGAGTCCGAGGCTTGTAACTATGGTTGGGTGTGTAGGGGGAGTTCAGGGTGTATGTGATCTGATTCACCCTTACATCTTGGTTTTTGATGGTCCCGAGATCTATTTCTCTTGGGGTCGGAGCAGAGACAGATTCAGTACGGGGGTGTGGGTGAGTGGTTATGGATTTTTTTTCAGAGTCATCCCGTTTGTTTTTCGGGGGATGCTACAAGAGCCTGCACTTTGTGGGGGGGGCATGGCTTATAGTTTTCCATGGGATCCAGGTGGACTGTGATGTTTCTTGTTCCGGTGATTGCTTGAGGACAAACAATCTCCGGGAAGGGATGATTGTCATGTCCCCTTTCTAGAGTGGACATCAGAGATGGAGGAGTTGGCCTATCTTGGGAGTCTCATAGGCTAGCGGAGATGGATAGGGACTCATTCAGTGCATACAGTGACCGGATTTTGGCTTTACAGGCTGTTTGGAGCAGTTCCTAGATTTTAGGGGATATCCCTACTTTTTAGGAGGATGTGGCAGTTTCTAGATGTGAGGTTCCGCTGGACCATCCCATGGTTTCAGTTTCAGGATGACAGGGTGTGTTCCCTAGTTTCTACGAGCATCCCTAGATTTTAGGGATGGGACTACCAATTGACCCATCTCATTCGACATCAGTCACAGACAGGTGACATGGTGGTAAATATAGTGTTGCAGTGCAGTTCCTTGATTTTAGGAGGCAGTTCCTACTTTTTAGAAGGGGGATTCGTACTATTTAGGAGGTGGTGTCAGCTTCCAGATTTGAGGTTCTATAAGGTCATCCCTTGGTTTCAGTTTCAGGAAATTTGGGTGTGTTTCCTAGTTTCTAGGAGCATCCCTAGATTTTAGGGATGAGACTGCCAGTTGTCCCAGGTTGTTCGACATTAGTCACAGGCAGGTGACATTCAATCTCAGGATTTTGGGGTGTTTCGGGTGTTCTGTGGCTATTTGGGATATATTTTAATATATTTAAATATTTTCCTAAGTTAGCGTTTTAATATTTTAAATAAGGCTATGTATATAGCCCTTTTGGAGAAATAAGGGGTTTTCTAACTTCAGATGCCTATGTGTTATAGCTCGTCGGAAAAGTCTCGCAATTTTTTATATGATTGTCACCTTCCAAGATCTTTTTGGTGTGCGGGGCTATTTAATATTACTAAAGTGATATTTTCTCTATAGTCTAGACACCATAATTAAGAAAATATCACTTATTTATAAAGCGCACTCTCAATTCTCAATTAGGGTTCGACTTGCAATGGAAAAGGGATATAAGGCGATGAGAACCTAATGAATGGCATCTTTTATCATTTTTGAAACCTATTTTGGACGCCATTGCTCTGGATGAGCATTTCTCACCTCGGACGCCGAACCCTAGTGGCTGAGAACGGATTAGTTGGGACGTAGCCCTCAGCTGGATCAGATTTACAAGTTCTTGTGCATTGCTTAGTGAAGCAGAAAAGGAACGTAACTGGTTGGAGATTTAGCGTTTTGCTTGTCCTTGCAGCTAGGCATTGGAGTTGTTTTATCTAGTTTATTGCAGCAGCTAGCCGCTCTTTGTATTGGCGTTAGTTTGCAACACTCTTTCTACATTGTGTCTACAGGCAGATTTCTCTATTGTTGTCATCAACTTGCAGCAGTCATTTTTGAATCAATCTGGATAATCTCAGGCGTACTGGTACAAGTTTAAAAGTATTTCCAGACTATTGCACAATCTGATTGTATTTGATTTTATCATTATCTATTTGCAACTATTGTTGTTTATGCATTGTAATACTTATTCGGAAAAATACAAAAGAAACAACTTCTTCTGCAACTTCTGTCTAGCTCTATAAGATAATAAAAAAAAACTTACAGGAGAATATAATTATTAAAAATAAATTTATAGCAGCAGCAGAGCAAATATCCATTTGGCATATTTCACTCAACCATTTGCCTAATGTCAACCACTCTTGCATTATGTTTGTTGGCTAAATATTTTGCAAGTCATTGAGACTACAACTTGAAAAATGTGTATTTTAGGCAGCAGTGTGTGAGATTACTCTCTCCTCTCAGCAATAGGGGAGGCTCCCTTCTTACCGCAAGTGGCTTCATGTAGAATTGAACTGTAACACATACAGTTCCCCTTGCAACAGTAATACCGGTGACTCAAAGATTGACTTAAAAACAATCAACTGATACAGTAGTGAAGCTATCTAAAGATGAAATGATACAAGAGCTCAAAGTCTCTTGTCCTCACTTCAAATAAGTACTCTATGTATCTAAGTTCCAATACTGAAGCACAAAGTCTTCAGTCCTTGTAATATTGCAGCCACTACTTTCTATAGTAATCTTGATCCCCTATAGTTCAAAGTCTTCAGACAACTCGAATTAAAACACTTAAATGATATACGCAAGACAACTATTAATTTGAGAAAGGATTAACCAATGTGACATAAGAACACACTCGTTAATTTTCAAAACCAACAACACAAAGTTTGCCAATTCTTGTTCCTTTATTCAAATGCTCAATTTTGCACGATGAAACTCAAAGTTTTTAGAATACAAGAGAATTGGTTATAGTTTACTTGCACACAACAAAAGATGATTATTTACAATGAACCCCCCTCCTTATATAGGAAAAGAGAAGAGAGAAAAGTGGAGAAGAAAGGAGAAACTCTTAACCACTTTGACTTATTCAATCCTTATCTCTAACTAAGTAACTTTGACTCATTCAATGTTCCAGGACCTGATGTACCTCCAGCATGATTACATGATAATGTTTTTACATATTTTTGTGTAATCTGTCAAAGATTCTACACTTACAAAACTAAGTGTCCTAACAACACTTTTTAAAGAAAATTGATGCACGTCTCAAACTGGCAAAGAGACTTGTGCACAATGGCTAGGTCTGGTGCACCTGTGTCGAGCAATGTTCACAATCTTACGTGCAACACTTGCTTCCTTTGAAATCTCACCATTATACCCACCCAGATTTTTCTGAAGTTGAGTCAACGCCATCCTGAAGCTTGCCAATTTATCCATAGAGCTGCAACTGAACGTATCAGTTTCTAGTTCTTGATGAACCATTTGTACAAATCCTGATAAGACTTGCTCTTCCGGAATCAACTCCCCATCTTCAAAAAACAACTTACATGCCAGTTCTTCAAAGGCCTTGACAATAATCTCCTTGGACTTGGCACATTCCTGTAAAGCCCCATGTACTTCTGTGATCAGATTCTTCAAAACTTGTTCTTTTTTAACCATTTGATCTAGGAATTCGAAGTACATGTCCTTCGAAGGGAATATTTCATAAGTACATAAGACATCCAGATCAACCTCTGCCAGTCTTTTCCAAACATCTAAATCTTCACTTAGAGTTTTCAATTGTTGATCAAAGATTTCAACTAACTCATATAGCCTATTTGTAGTCTTCTGGTAGTTCCTGAGTACACGGTACACATCTCTAATAATTGTTATTCCTTGGTGCTTCAACTGGCTGCCCCAGTCATTTACCATCTTGCCCTTCTTCTCTAGTTCAACATGCTTTCGTGCGTCCTCTGAACACAAGTTCGCTTGCTGAGAAGAAGAAAGCTTCCCGAGAGCATCACAAAGACGATTGTTTTCTTCCTTCAGCAAGTGTTTCTTTTGCCAAAGCTCGTCAGTCCTCTTAGTATACTGATCTAGCGCATCATGAGCATCCATTTGACAACTCACAAATGATTGCTTTCCAAGCTCCATCCTTATGATCTTATAATCCATGATCTCAGGTTCATCTGTTGTTTTTCTTAAGAGTGGATCTGCTACTTCAGCATATTTAACCTTCTGGTCATCAATAATGACTTTTGAGAGTACTTTAGCTTTCTTATATTTCACGACTTTGGTTTTGCTCTTAGGAGCAATATCAAATTCCTCTAGAGGCACCTCCAACTTTTTCCTTTTCTGTGTAACAGTACCTAACCAAGGAGGTAAGACAAAGGATGATGCCACACCATCAACTGTAACAATGGTAGTCACCAGCTCTCCTCGTGAAGAAACATCTGTGGCGGATGCTTTTGAGTCTCCTTTATCCTCTTTCTCTATCTAAAATGCCAGATCATTGTTTGTCATAAGTGTATCTAGTCGAGGCAAATCTTCAGGAAGCTCATCAAAAACATGTGACAAGTCTTCCTTCTGCTTAGGAGCAGCGGAGGATATAGGTGTAGCTAACATGATAGCAGATGAGTGAAGTGGAGGCAAGTGTACTATGAACGAATCCACATCTGTATCCAATGGGGACATTGGAGGTTCATCCATTTCTGGGGCTGATTCATGCGTACCCAGTATCTCATTAGCTTCTTGGACTTGTGGTACCTTAGGAGTGCCAGAAGTTTGCAATTCCTCCTCCTCACTGTCCGAGAGATTAATCATCTCCGGACCCTTTGCTCTAGATGATGCATCCGGTGTAGGAGCCTTAACCATGAGCTTTCCTCCTTTGATAGCAAGCTTTGAAATAGCCTTGACCTCTGACGCAGAAGATTCTCCCTTTCCTTTGCCTCTGATTTATGACTTCATGACTACAGGACCAGTTGGATCGAAGTCCCGTCCAGGCTTGATCTTGATACTTTTTATGCCCCTCTTCTTTAACCAGATATTTGTATTTGCAAGAATGTTCTGAAACCTATCCCATATGGATACATTCTCCTTTACTGACCAGCATGGAGGTAAGACGCAGATTCTTGACAGGATGCTTTTTATACTCTGGATCCAAGATATCATTATCATCTATGACTCCTTCTGGAATTTCTGCAAGACGGAAATCTATTATTTGCTTAACAGTAAGCCGACAATAATCCATCTTGGTGATGTCTGCCTCAGTGCGAAGATCGATCCAAACATCCTCTAGGCGATGTACATGACTGAACTGCCTTCGGATCTTGTCATTCATGCCTCTCCAGTCAAAAGAAACTCTGGCCATGAACTTTTTCAAGTTAATTTCCTGAAGTTCGAACTCCATATTTTTGGGCTTCGGGATTGTATCAAGTGAATACTCGTCAATCCTTAGAGGATTGTGTGAAGAAATACCGACTCCCGGTCTATGCAAAGAATTTTGATAAGCTTGTACAACCATAAGCTGCCTGGCCAACTCCATGAGAATGATTTTATCCGTCGGATATCTCGGCAAAGTATATGGTTCCCCCTTGAAATACCCCACCCTAAGGTAGGTGAAATTTGGAAACTGAAGAAAAAGGCAGCCATATTCGCTAACCTTGCTCCATGCCTCGTCAGAGATTCGTCTGCTTGGGAGTTCCTTATCAAACAAGCACCGGTAATGACCAAAAAATGCATCTTGTACCCTCCTGAAATGGATGCGACTGGCTCTCAGGGGCAACTATTAATAAAAGGTCCACACGGGTACTTGCATCCTATCTCCTTTACTAGACAACCCTGAAAAGGAACCCAAAGAAACAACAATGTAGACAAGATATGAATTCGTATAAAAAGCACTTGTGTTGAGTACTTGGACCAATTGCTCACAAATAGAATCACTTATGAATTCACCCCAGAACAATCTCTGTCTTGATTTCAGAATCAAAGAGATATTTATACCTCCATGGCTCAAAACAATTGGATTCCCTAAGACCTCTTACTCCGCTCAATAAAGTTATGAGGTCATGGACCTCTTCCTTGAAATCAGATTTGTGCACTCCCTTTGGCCATCTCACCAAATTGGGTCTTTTGGTAATCAACCAATGTTCGTTGATATACTTCACACAAGCTGTCTTTCCATTCTCCCAACTTTTGAGAGCTTTATCAACTGTCATGTCCAGTATGACCGGAGTTGGGGGAACCTTAAAAACCCGATCAATGGTGTCCGGATCCAAGCTGATGACCACTTTCCCATCTTGGTCTTTGATTGTTCAGGAGGTAGGATCAAAGTGTTTGGCACAAGCTATTATGAACTCTGGTTCAAGTGCAACCACTGGAAAAGTAGAGACATGGTGTATATAGCTCTCCCGAATACTGATCATTTCATCTTTAATGGATGTATCCACTCTTTTCAGGAACTCTTCTATGTTTAGATGCCCGATCTCTGTATCTCGGATCTCCTCCACATAAGACATAATCTGAGAGGGTATAGTGGAATTTTGGTACTTGTCATATTGGTATTTCATCTTCTTCTTTCCTTTGTCTTTAGGAGATGTTGATCTTCCTTCCGACATGACCAGGTTTGCAGCTACAGTAACTGTTACATGAAAATTCCAGAAGACAAGCATGTCGTCATTAAGAAGAGAAAGATCCATTATCAGATGTATATCAAGAAAAGAGGGCAGCCTCTTAAGAAGATAAAAAGAGGGTATATATATGGAGTTCCTTCTTTTTTTAAATAATGCATATGCACAAGTTGGATTATGAGACGAGAATGAAGAAAATATCTTCACTTTGTAACATGGTGGGCCCTTTAAGAATGACAGCATATTAGACGGAAAGGTGAGCTTTTTTAACACGATTGCATATGAGGTAGTTCACATTTTCCTTTTTCAAATGGGGCAATTGCATGTGGGACAACACTTTGCATCTTTTGATGCATTTGGGGAAGAACATTATCAAGAACAGGGTTTTAATCCCGACTGCATATGAGAATAAATTGCATTCTCATATGCAACTTGGAGAAAATGAGAGAAGAAAAAGAAATGAGATAACACATATATACAAAAACGAAATGCAAACGAAAAACAAGAAAATATACCTTCTCTTCAAATGCAAAAGGGGAAGAACTTCAAACTCTTTACTCAAGCAAGAGAAATAAAATTCTGAAGATGATGATTTCGAATTTTAGCTTGAGAAGAGGAAAGAAGGAATAAATAGACAAATAAGTTTGACAAATTCTTCATGCAAGTTCATGAGTCACAAAAAGAAATGTCAAATGTCCATTTTTCATTCAAGATTTGCATAAAATCAGCATGCAAGAGGAAGAAGTCTTCAAAAACATGCCCTATATCATAGCCCTTTCTTTTAATACATTCATTGATTCAAATGCATTTTTGAATTTGAAAGATAAGCAAGAAAAACATTTTTAAATAATAAGTCAAAAACTTACCGAATCTGCCTTAAGAATAGGAGCAAAAACGCAGAGATTTATGGCAAATTCTTGGGAATGAAAACCGTTTTCCTTGTATGTGCCCTAGGCGAACTTCTCTTTCCAAAACGCAGCTTTGTGTGGAGTTGAAAATCAACGTTTTTTATGCCAGATCCTTTCAAAAACCCGTCACACTTAGAAGGAAGGAAACCGCAGTTTCAAGGACGTCATTACATATCTTCCCTTTCAAAAACGAAATGTAATGTTTTGTAAAAAACAACGCCCAATGTCGTGAGCATTTGGAACAAACATGGGCATTATTTTAACACCTTGAGTGATATGTTTTCTCCTTTGGAAACAATGCTTTCATTCTTAAGTGAAAACGAAAATAGCATATGTTTGGTTTTTTAACAAGACATGCTTACACCATAAAAAACAACGCCCTACACTTTTAGAAGGAAATACATTGGCATACATTTCAAAAATGAGATGCAAATGGTTTTAAAAAAAACACCCTAAAGTTTAAGTCAAAGCGTATATTATATAAGAGATAGCATATGCTATTCTTTAACGAAGAGAAATACATGCAATGAGTATAAAATTTGACGCCATGTTACTTAAACTGAAGACACGGGTTTCATAAAAAGCTATTACATACGCCTTTAGTCTTAAAACACATATGCTAAAGCATATGAAAACGGCGCTTTAGAGTTTTAAGTTATAAGACACGTTTTTTCTAAAAAGTCATTTACGTATGCGAATGCTATGTAACCGACATGCTCCGTCCTCCAAATTTGACGACTTCTGTGCAAAGTAATAAGCCACGGTTTTTTTTTAAGTCCAATAACATATGCCATTACATTCGATATGCAACCTTATGAAAAATCGATGCCCTCTATTTAGAGATAGAGTAAAATACATTTTAGTATAAATAGCATATGATTTGCTGAGAAAAATCGCCACCATTTAAAAGATGAAAAGGTGAGAATGAGATTTTGTAATAGGTTTTATATGTTATTTGAAATAAAATCCCCACCTTTTCATAACATAAAACCTATAAATGAATATGATTTCATTTAAAAACTCTATCTTTTATCTTGCCACTTTAAAAATTTAAATAACATATACATATTTAATCTAAATATGTCAATAATATTTAAATTTTCTTTTCAAGAAAGAAATATCATAATCTTTATATGCATCTTTAAAATTTTAATAACTTGATATGCAGATATGATTCAAAAACCCACAATCATTAAAATTTTAAGCAAAACTTCACGGGATGGTGCGAAATTTTGAAATTTATGCAACTGACAAGAAAAAGCCCACCTTTTAACGATTTATCATCAATATGCCGCCTGTCCTAAAAACTCCACTGGCTAGATATTGAAATGCTTATAAACTGAGCTTGACTAACCCAAATGGCGCCTAGGAGGACTCAAAATGACCAGCAAAACAAAGACTACAAACCTAAGACAAAAGAAAAACCAGAAACAAGAAAGCGAAAGCAAGAAAAACAAAGAAAAACTCAAAGAATAGATGTCTGTAAGCAGTGAAACCCAACGAAAATCAAAGTATAACCGATTCCGTTAAGCAAACTTCTATCAGAACACCAACCAACTTAGAGAGAAATCCTACCAATCGCTTATGGAATTGCATAGGGTTGTTCAATTTTGTGGATGCAAAATTGAGGACAACAACTGGCTCTGATTGGGGAACATTCCTCGTTTGTTCTTCAAAACAATGAGGAGTGCAGAATCCAGAAACTCCAAGTGCCTTTATCCATTCCATTGGGCTATAGAGTCAGGCAACTACAGAAAAAGACTCAAAAACCTAAAAACTAAAAAAAAAAAAAGAGTTGGACATTATGTACAGTGGTCCTTATCTCGCCATTACTCAAAGTAATGCTTCAAATGCTAGGCACTATAAGGAAGTGCAAATGGAGTGCCATCACGATACGCCAAGATAAATGTGTTTTCTCCTGTAGCTTGATGAATAGTGAATGGTCCTTTCCATGCATTCCTTTTGATTCCTGCCTTTTGTCCCAGAGTAAGACACAGTCTCCAACTTGAAACTCCCTCTGCTTAGCTTTCTTATCAAAAAGTACTTTAACCTGCCGCTGATGTGTTGCAAGCCAATCAACCACCTGAGTTCTCTGTTCTTCCAAATGATGTAAGAACATTATCCATTTGTCCAGAGAATCCTCAAAGGTACTGTCTTCAATGGCCTTAGCTAATTTAAGAGCGGGAAGCTCAATAGTTATGGGAATTTCTGCATTTACACCAAAAAGAAGCTGGAATGGTGACATCCCAATTGCTCTTTTGGGTGTAATTCTATCTGCCCACAAAGCGTCGAACAAAGCTTTGTGCCAAGAACGTTGGTTGTCATCCACCAACTTGCGAATAATGGTAACCAAGTTCTTATTGCTTGAATCAGCCTATCCATTTCCCTGAGGATAATAATTAGACAAGTGAGAGAGAGCAATACCATGCTCAAAACAAAATTGTGTAAGTTCTGCAAATGAAAAAGTTGCAGCATTGTCTGTTACAATCTTGTTTGGCACACCGAAGCGAGAAATTATATTCTCCTTCAAAAATGCACACACCACTGATGATGTTGCATTCTTCGCTGGGATAGCCTCCACCCACTTGATAAAATAATCAGTTGCCATGAGAACATAAGTATGTCCAGCACTAGATGTTGGATTTATGGTACCGATGAAATCAAGACCCCATTGCTGGAAAGGCTCTTCAATCACAACTGGCTTCAGAGGTAAAGTCGAAAGTTTCTGCTTACCAACAAACTGCTGACAATGCTCACACTTGCGTACCCAGCTATACGCATCTTGAAACAAAGTCGGCCAATAATACCTGGCTCGCACAATTTTATGAGCAGTCACTGGTGCAGAGAAATGCCCACCGCATGCCATGTCATGAAATGACTCCAACAAGCGAACCTGTTGAGCCTTATCAACACACTGCAAGAAATTTTCGTCAAGTGATCGCTTGTACAAACCACTATCCCATAAGACAAAATGTGTTGCTCGAAGTTTTGAATTTCTTCTTTCCTTGTAGGTGAGATGTGTAGGACATTCACCATAAGTAAGAAAATAGGCGATATCGAAATACCACTCGTTAGTTGTACTAACAAACAACACTTTAGGCAAAGCCTCAAGATGTTCTTCTTGGTCTGGTTCATTCTCCGCCATCAGTTGACACAAACCTTTACCCCGAACCAGCTTAGTAGGTCGAATTTCAATGTCATACTCTTGAATCTTGGCAATCCAGTTTCCTCTCTTTGTCCCAAATTCCTGTTGAGCCAAAATTGACTTCACTGTGGTATCTGGAACGAGAACCACAACATGAGAGTTCAGGATGTAAAATCTGAAAGACTTTATGGCTTTCACCACCACATAGGCATTCTTTTCCATCAAAGAATATTTCATCTCATGTGACTTCAGTGAACAGCTCATGAATGCGATAGGGGATTCAATATCCTCTTGATTCTTTTGTACAAGAATTGCTGACATAGTATGCTCAGACGCATAACTATACATAATGAAATCTTTAGTGTAGTCTGGGCAAACTAACACTGGCACATGTGCAATCGCCTCTTTAATTTCCTTGAAAGAAGCTTTTCCCACTGGACTCCACTTGAAAAATGTCGCCCCTTTCATCATATTGGAAATATGACGAGTCTTCTCAGAAAAGTCAGGAACAAAATGTCTCAAGAATTTCACCTTCCCGAAGAATGAACTGCAATCTTACTAGTAGGTAAGGTAAGACTTTGAATTGACTTGACCTGCTCTGGATCAATTTTAATACCTTCTTTAGACACAATGTGTCCCAGGAGCTTACCTTGCGTAACTCCAAAGATAGACTTTTTTGGATTCAGAGAAATCTCGTGTCGTCGACATCTTTCAAGCACTTGCCGGAGATGAATCAAATGATCGGAACGATGCTTGGAAAAGATTGTTAAGTCATCGAGATATACTACAATAAACTTATCCTTTATATCATGAAACACCAAATCCATGGCACGCTGAAAAGTTGCACCAACATTTATCAACCCGAAAGGCATTTGGTTGTAAGCAAATATACCCCAGGTTGTCGTAAACGTTGTTTTGTAGTGATCCTCTTCTCTTACTCAATTTGGTTGTAACCGGAAAAACCATCAAGCATAGACAGCATCTGGGATCCAGTCACTGTTTGCAACACGTGATCCATTATCGGCAATGAATAATTTTCCTTCAAGGATGCTTGATTCAAATTGCAAAAATCCACACAAATGCGGATCTCACCATTCTTCTTACGAACTGGAACAATGTTGGCCACCCAAGTCGAGTGTTGTATCGGGAAGATAATCCCTAACACTAAGCACATAAACACTTAAAAAATTCTGGATAACATGGGAACAATCACAAGTTTGTGGGTAAACTATGTGGGTGACTGAACCTCCAGGTTCTAGGCCGGTTCCTATTGAATTCTTCCAAAATGGATCACCTATGCTACCTGAAAAACTTACAAATTGATAGGGAAAGAGATAGAAAGACTTTAATGAAACTCTTAAAATTGTTAAAAGAAGGTGATACACCAAAGAAAGATGGAGGACCTAATATTTTGATAAACACAATTACAGAATTTATAACATATTGTTGATACAGCTTCTAATGGTAACTACATGCATAAAAATGTTTCATATGAAGGTCTCTATGAACTGAAACTGAAAGGATTGAATCACAATCAGTAAAACTTCAATAAAACACAACATATAACCTATGCAAGAT
>MU224533.1:700656-750820 GCA_018584345.1 Thuja plicata
GATGAATTCAACCCTTATCGGCATATGCACAACTCTTATTAATCCAGTGAACTAGATGTAACTTCAGCAAATGAAACTTGTTTACGAGGTTCGAGCACGGGCTCGTGACACCCATAAACCAGATTCTATAATTTGTATCCATAACTTTCAGCACCTGTCCTTTCACAATCATTGTTGATATTCAGTATGCAGGAGCAAAACCATATTCTTTCTTGCTTGTATATTTTGAATGATACTTTTCAAATCATTTGCATAAAAAAAAAAAAAACTTAGCATATATTTTCTTGATCTCCTGCTGATATATTCCTCTTATTCTATGCAAATGTACAATGCAACAGTAAAAATGGATATGTATGCATGAGAATGAGGTACTAGTATTGCTTAGATCCTTAGGATCTAATTCATCTTTCTTTTCCTTGCAGGATGCAGCTGATAGATTGGAGCATGACTTGAGGCAGTTGATGGGATGACGCAATCAAGATCACTACATGACCAGTTATTCTCAAAAGGCAATAACTGGTTACCTATGAACCTCTGCCATACCTATCCTATTTTTCTTTTCCATGCTCTTTACATTTGCATAGAATAGGCATTATTAACAGTAGATGTTAAGGTTACTCTCACAACCTTATTGTGTGGGAGACACATATGTAACTCAGCATTTTACTTCCTCATTTCATCAATTGTTAAACAATTGCATATCAAATGCATAAACTTATGATGATTAATTCAAAAGAATTATTGTGCGAAATGATTGGCATTTTTATCATATCTTTGTCTTCATGCTGAAATTTTACATGTGTGCAAAATTTCAGTAACAGTTCCCTTGTTGGGCATTAAACTGGCTAGTGGGGGCTGGTAGCACTGTGATTAAAACATTGTTTAATCTGTCTCCCTTGTCATAATCTTCTCTTATAGCTTCCAGTCCATCATATGGTTTACCATTAGTGGTATTCCTTAAACTCTTGTCTGTTCTCTCTTCTATATCTAGCCCAGATACTCTAAGTGAGGGAATAGGATCTCTTCTTCTGTGGCCTGAGATCTTCTTGATCTTATTAAGGACAAGTTGTTGAGCATTCAAAGTCCTATGTTTAGATACGAGACTCTTCGATTTCAACCCAAAATCAATGCTCTCTATCTGCGGGAGGTCAATTAATTCTTCAATATTGGTTCCAGCTGGAGGGATCCGACATGAGTCTTTATTGAATGCATTTCTGAGCGCATCGAGAGAAGCTACAATTGCTTCTGAGGAAATAGGGATTTCAACTTCTAGATTACTAGAGGCTTTAGGATGGGGAGTGGGAATACCATTTGTCTTGCCACTAGAGGACGTTGGGTTATTCATTTTACCCGCATTAGGTTTCGGGGCAATCTTCTTTCTGTTTAAAAGTTGGCACTCGTGCCTCATGTGGTCTTCCCTTCTGCATAGGCAGCAGGAATTAAGACCCCCTAAAAAGGAGATTGGGCAGTTATAGCTTTGGCCATCTAGGTCGAATACTATCTCACCGGGGAGGTCATTCCCCGGGTTGATCGTAATCAGAACCCTGGCATCCGTGTGGGGAAGAAGTGCGTCAGTATTGTCAACCCTAAGGACCATGTCAAAGGGTTCAAGGGCATGTGGAATTACGTTCCACAAAAATGGAGGTAGGCTACCAATGATAATCCAGCAGGGGATCGAAAGGGCTAAAACTTCGTTGTGGACAGCGTCGAGAGACCAAGGTAGAGCCCTAAAATTGGCATTGCCAATCTTCCAGAATTGTCTAGTGACAATCTCCTTCTGGGATTTGGGGTTCTTAAAGAAAATAAAAAACAACCCTTTCTGAACCATTCGAAAAAAGGAAAAGTGGAAGCCATATTGTTTGCCCCAAATATTGTGGAGCCAATCATTTAGGAAGGTTCTCGACAGGAGCTAACTGATGTCTTGGGTTGCCAAAAAGATTGCAGAGTTCCTAAGGCTATCCTTCTCTTTCTCAATAGCAATGGACATCTGAATATTAGGTTTGATAATACATGCAGTAGTAGTAGCAGGATTCTTACCTCTAGTATTGGTTCCATCTCCTGCTCCCAGAAAATGGTTGCCATCGATGACAAACTTCGCCTCTTGCGGGATAACGGTTTCCTCCCTAGGTGCTTGCTTGAAGGTCTTCATACGGCCTTCTACATCCGCTCCTGGAGAATGATTTCCCATAGTTAGATTCAGGGGTGATATATGGGATCGACAACGCGGGGATCAACATTGATTGTTGTTAGGCCAAGTTGGCCACGTTCATCAGACTTCAAAACACATCAAGTTGCAGAGCGTTTTTGCCCCACTTCAACTTTTTTCGATGTTCATGTTTTAACGCCTTTGTTGATTGTTTTTACATCATCTTCTTTTCTTCTCAATGCATCGGGATATATCTCATTGAGCTAGAGGAGATGATCTATATCAGTAAGCGTAGGAAATCTGATTCATCACCACCATAGCTTCTTTAAGAAACTGCAAGTCTGCAAGAGATAGTTCTCCTTCTTGCGCTTCCCACAGGTGGCTATCATCAATATAAGTGAGAGATACAAAAATCATGTCTTCATTTAGCCTCACCTGTCCTTCCAAGGGATGGGACTCCTGAAGCATAAGTTGATTTATATATAGCTCCATCCACAACATCTCTTCCACCCAACTCATGCTCAAACAAATGATTATTGACATTACTGTTAATAAAGTCTTTCAATTCATGCTCCTCTTCAACTATTGTTGTGAGATCAGACTACGGGCAATCAACATTTCCCACTACAACCATGTGCTTGTCAACCCACTCTTGGTTGTCCTTGATGCATTTCTGATATGATAACAAGGGCTTAAATTCCTTATTGCATCTTCAGTAAGTGCTGCTCTATGATGCTGAAAGTCAGATGTTGTCGTAGCTGTCTTTGGGCTGATCCAGATCTGCATATCCATTATGTTCCTTATCTCCAACCAATTCCATGGTAAAGCATTCATGACAAACGAAACATTATCATATTGTAGACCTTATTGTTAGGCAATCTCTTAGTCCCTAAAATCAGCTCTCTAAAAAAAAATGCCTCATGATTTCAACAATTATTCCTTCAATGCAATCATGTGTATGAAACAAGTGAAAACCGTCTTACTACATGACCAAATATCATCTCTATTACAAATTGATTCTTTACAAAGCCTTTGTAGAGCTAGCTCCTACAAAGCAGAAATAGTAGGATCCATGTCTCCATGTAGCTAATCAATCATTGTTGGCTTGGCAACCCCCATGGAAGCATCTTCTTCAACCATGTGGCTTCCATGAAAACTTAGGTGTTCTCCACTTGAAGGTGCAATAACAGTTGATTTTTAATTATCAATATCCTCAAGTCACTGAAGTGAATTTGTGATCGGGTCTTCATCCTTCTTAGGGCCCATATCCTCATTGCCAAACTTCCGTCTTAGATCATTATTGTAGTCTCCCTTACCCCTAGTGGGCATCTATGTCATCCTCAAGTCTATGTATTCTTCAAGAGACGTTTACTACTCGAACCCTACATGATGCCAATACTGCTTGAATAGTCTTAGAGAAACATCTTGATATCCAACACCAAACACGTCACATGCAATGTACAATGCCTTGACGTGTTCATCGGGATGTTGTTATCCATTGCCATAGAACTTGGGGAACTTCATGCGAGAGCCTTGTGGGAGCGAATAAAGAACCGGTGGAAGGTCCAAAGGACCAAAAGTTGTTCCCCAAGGACATGTAGCAACCATTCTTGGGAAAACTGGGATAAAAAGGATGAGTGGCCTTTTATGAAATTTGAAACCTCACTTTGGGATGGGTTTCTTCTTGTTGGATGGTGCGTAACTTGTAGTTCGTTCAAGAGAGGGCTCAATTGAGACAAGGTGGGTCCCTGGATTCTTACATTAATGAGTTTTAAAGGATCGCTATTATTGTGCTCAATATGACTTAAAAAGGAAGATCAGAGGCAGTGGACTCAACTCTATAGAGACATTTGATTGGCTCGCTTATATGTATTTGGTCAATACCAGACAAGATTTTGTTTCGTAGTGAACTCACTCGTTTAGTTTATGGTAGAGCCTAAGCGAGTGCATTGGGTAGCATGAAGCATGTATTGAGTTATGAGTTGATTATGGGCTCAGGTATATTCAACATGATGGAGTGAAGCTCGAAGGGTACACTAATGAAGATTGGGCTAGTATAGCTGACAGGAAAAATACTTTAGGGTGCAATTTCAGTTTGGGATCAGGAGCATTCTCTTGGTATAGTAGGAAACAGAAGGTAGTTGCACAAAGTTTTTCAGAGGTCGAGGCTATCTGGCTTTGAAAACTTCTAGTTGGGTTTTTTGATCAGGAGCTAGATCTGACAGTCGATTACTTTGATAATCAAATTTGTATCAAACTCTCTGAGAATCTAGTGTTGCAAACTTCCATGAAAGGTCAAAGCACATCGAGATCAAGTGGCACTTAATCAGATATTGTGTGTAGAAGGGGGCAATGAGGTTGTAGTACATTTCTATAGACGAGCGGGCTGTGGACATCTTGACCAAGGCCATGATGAAGAGCAATTTTGTATACTTCAAGGATAAGCTACGTGTTGTGCAGAACACCTTCCTCAATAAGAGGGAGTGTTGAAATCTGTAGCTTGAAAGGTGTTTGCATGTTGTGTCTATTTTTAGTATGCATGAGGAAGTTCAAACTTACAGTTTACTTTACCCTGAGTTTAGGTAGAAGTCATATTTTTTTTGTAGTACGCATAATTAAAGATTTAGCAGTGTTACCCGGGGACTGGTTACCGAAAAAATTTGACCCGTCCTGGAAACGGGGACGTCCCGAAACCTCGGAAACTTTTGGAAACCCGCCCCTTGGCTGTCCCATAAAATTAATGTTTCCCTTTTGATTATGTCTTTGACTTCCACTCTCATGTGAACTCTAAACTTCAATTATTTAACACAAACATTATATGTTAAGGTTATATAATTTATATAAACATGCTTTATGCATGTTTTCATATAAATATTTAAAATTTTGCTATATATTTTAAAATTTCCCTATGATTTAGATAGTTGTTCCCACCGTCGTGCCCTTCTTTGGGAAAAAAAATCCATCCTGGAAGCCCGTTTCCTTGTCCCCCCGTCCTGAAAACCTTGGGTAACAGAGTGATTCAGTGAGTGTGAGCGTTTGGATGTTTTCCCCACACTAGCATTTCCTGGGTACATCTGTGTTATTTTGTTTTTGTGATTGGTTTCATGTGAATTTTCTTTCCCTCTACATTGTTATTGAATAACCGAAAGTTTTGTCTACTACAAATCACATAGATTAAAATTATTTTTTTGTTATGAAAAATTTGTTTAGTTAATCTGCAACCGAGTTACATAATTTATCGTCTTTGCTATGTCAAACAAAATAATTATAATATTGCTTGCAAAGAGGCTCATGTCACGACTCAATAGGTTAATTTAGAGGAGAAATATGTGTTTGTTGCAAGGCAAATTTTTGATGGGATGATTGTCGCAACTGATCTTATTAACTCTATGGTGTCTTCAATGGAGATGACTATCTTAATCTAATTAGACATAGGAAATGATTATGATTGTTTCAAATAGATGTTTTTGCACAAAGTATTTTTAGCTTTTGGCTTTGGTAGTAATTGGGTTAATCACGTTTGACCAATTTAGCTAAAGAAGAGATGAAATGTGTCACCTCAACTTGTTTTTCAATTCTTATCAATAACAAGCCTTTAGAGTTGTTTGGAAAATCTAGAGGCTTTAGGCAAAGCAATCTCATGTCACATTATTTGTTCATTTTAATGGCTGAATGGATCGAGAGATTGATCAACTCTGAGATGAGGCAAGGTTGGAGTGAGGTAGTTTGCCTCCTCACTCTCATTTACAATTTTTCGATGACACAACTTTGATGGGATTAACTAGAGTAATGCGGTTGTTAACTCAAAGACTTTGGCTACTTACTTTGCTACCATAGGGATTAATCTAGAGGCCTTAGGCAAAGCAATCCCATGCCACATTATTTGTTCATTTTAATGGCTGAAGGGTTTGGGAGATTTATCAACTCTAAGATGGGGCAAGGTTGGAGTGAGGTAGTTTGCCTCCAAATTGTCATTTACGCAAGGAATTCTGGCAAGATGTGTTGAAAAAGTTTCGTAGGCAAGTTCGTGGCTCTCGACTGCTAGAAGAGTGACTTTATTGAAGTGAATGGTTCAAGCTCTCTCCACTTAAAAATGGTTTATGTAGGAGATTCATTCAAGACTTTGATGCTTTTTCTTGACAATTCTTATGGGCTTGTAATTTTCTTTCACCAAAGCGGAGTTTGGTTGGGTTGGAATCTGTCTGCAGACCAAAACAATAGGGTGAGCTTGGTTTTCAATAGCAATACCTTGGTGGTGAGGATTTTCCTACTAGATTTTCCTTGCAATGGTGCACTAATCAAGATCAAGATTGGGCTTGAATCCTTACCACTAAGTCTCTCGATTCTTAGATTCTAAGAGTGCTAGAGAGTAAAAATGTTCCTCGATTCAAGGTCCTGATGAGTCTCATTTTCTTTGGTAAGGGGGGTCTATGATCTGGGCACTCTCAAAAGGGTTGTTGAGTTCATTAAAAAAGGATTATATTACATTTGTAATTAAGGCTCTGTGGCCCTATTGTGGTATTATTTTTGTGATGGTCATCCTCGTATCATATCAATGTAACTGCACTTGTAGTCCCTTTGCAACATTTTTGTTGTAGTGAGTCGGAGTAGAGTTGAAAACTTCAAAACGAGCCAAGACTTGGACCAAGTGTAAAGAGAAAGAACTTCATGAGTGGGGAGAATCAGAGGAGACTCGTCAGGAGCTTGCTTGGATTTTGGCCAAAAAAGTGTGCAATTCTTTCACGGGGATGGATGTTCTTATATGCGACCTCGATCTAAAAGGTAGAATCTCTATTGCCTCAAGATACTAGTTGTTGGATCGACAAATATGTAAGAGGATGATGTGCCCTAGTGGCAATAATTGTGGAATAAGTTTTCATGGCCTAAATGCAAGTTTTTCACATAGTTGGTTTTGCAAAATAGATGCCTCACCTAGGAGAATTTACGTTAGAGAAGATTTTAGGGTTTGTCTATGTGTGTTCTCTGTAATAATTGTGGGGAATGCTCCTCACTTTTATTTTTCTAGTGTTCCTTCTCTAGGGAAATTTGGCACTTTTGGGCCTACGTTCGTGCCATTTTTGTGGTTGTGTTCTAGGGTCATCTAGGGAATTCCCCACCTAACACTTCTTTCTTCATGTAGCTTGGGTTATTGGCCCCACTTCATAATTTGGTAATTTTGGTTAGAAAGAGATGACAGGGTTAGAAAGAGACCACGAGATTGTTTAGGATAGGAAAATGGTGCTTCATCAAATTTGTCTAAGGATCATTAGTATGCTTAAGGAAATATTATCTGCAAAGTGCAATCTTTCTGCTCCTGTGAACACTAGCGATTTAGCGGTGATGAATTTCTCCTTGTCGAGGAGCTGCTGACATTCCAAAACGAACATCCAAAGAGAAGGTTGCTATCCCCCAGGTCAAGGGGTTTTCATCAATAATATCAATGGGTCTTCGGGAGGGAATCTTGGGCACACCAGGATCAAAAGTTATCAGTATAGATAGTTCAGAGGTTGTTATAATCTTTTCCATTTACAAGAAAATATTATCTATGAAGTGCAATCTTTTTGCACCAGTGGACCCTAGCGATTTAGCAGTGATGAATTTCTCCTTGTCGATGTGGTGTTGACATTCCAAAACGATCAAAGTGAAGGTTGTTATCACCCAGGTCAAGGGGTTTTCACAATTAATACCCATGGGTCTTCAAGAGAGAATCTTGGGCACACTAGGATCAAAGTTATCAGTAGAGATAGTTCAGACGTTGTCATGTTCTACTTTTTCATTTACAAAGCACAACAAACTAATAATTCCATGGAAGATCTTCCTGTTCTCTATGTTATGGAAAGAGGTTGTGCCTTAGGCTGGCGAAAAGTTATCTATGAATATATGTTGAAAACAACAAAAGGTGAATAGTTTCATAGGACATGGTATTCCAATTCATCAACAGGAAGAGATAGCAAATAAAACTATATATATATTTGTGTGTGTGTACTGTTGTACATATACGAAGTCACAGGTATTGGTAAGTGACGATTAAGTTATTGTTGATTAGATGATTGATGAGTGATGATGTAATAAATGTTGGTTTGGTATATTGGTGAATAATGAGTGAATGAATGTTGATATGATAGAATGATTTATTGGTTAATTTTTTGCTTGATTTGGTAATTGCTGATTAATTTTGTAGATTCATTAGTGCTGATTGATATGTGAATCTTGAATGCTCGGATTGATTTCTCCCTTACACTTCATTGGTGAACGGGTCACCACCTTTTCTAATAATTCAGTCACCAACCTCTATTTCTTCCTTTTGAGAATACTTAATTAATTTCCTAATGGATCTCTCATGGATCTCTTGTTGAATTGAAACCTTCTCCCTATTTATATCTTCCAATGTGAGAGAGAGTGGCACCTCTTCATTGCGTTTGCCTTTTACAAATACCACCCTTTTAAAGAGTAAAAACCTTCATCATTTCTACCCTTTCAAAGAGTCAAAAACCTTTCGTAAGCACCACCCTTTGAAAGAGTTACAACCCTTCATCATTTCTGCCCTTCGAAAGAGTTACAACCCTTCATCATTTCTGCCCTTTGAAAGAGTCACTTTATTATTTCCTTCATCCATTAATCCTTCTTTCATTCTCATGCTCCAACCTACCTTCCTTCCTCCATCCCCCCTTTCAAATGAACTCTTCCCCCTTATATATCTCTTGAGAAAGTCACAATTCTTTATTTCATACATGTTGTCCTCTCATTGAAGTTAATTGAATTTTAATTATTTTAGGATTTATTTTATTTTTTATAGTTTAATATTATTATTATTATATATTATTAAATTCTATTTCAAAAAATGGGACATTACAAAATTTACCAAAACTTTCTTGGTAAACATTTTAACAAGCTATCAACTTTTGAAAATAGTAGTTTATAGGAAGCACCAATGTGTTCTCTATATTGACACTCGGAAACAGTTGTCCATAGCAAACCAAAATGAGTTTTATGAAGATTCTAATTTTGTTATATTTAAAACAATAAATGGGTAGTATAAACTTGTTTGTGCTGCTAACAATGATTTTTCATCTCAAACTCTTAAAATAGAATTAGTTTGTCTAACAATCTATAGTACGAACGTTGGTTTACTCAATTGATGATAATGCATAGGTTGCAACTTAGAATGTTAATCTAGAATTGAGGGAGAATATTGTGCATTCTTTTGACATGCCTCCAAATGCTTAGAAACTATAAATAAATTATATTAATATTAAAAACACATTTGGAAAAGTAAAATGTTCATTGTGTTATTTCGAGATTTTGTGTTACCCACCCTTCATTTGAGATAATTTGAAGTCGCTTTTAGCTATCCCAATATTTCATTCTATTAAGGATTAGTGGGATAGCTACATTTTATGTGAACTATCTCGATAAACATTTTCACAAGTTTTCATCATTTTTATATAAATATTGTAGTATCAGTTTTTACTAATACTTGGTAATGGTAATTCAAAGTAATACAAACTGAGATGTAGAAACTTTTTGAATTTTTGATATTGCTTAGAGACATTCTTCATATTCCATATCTCTATTAAGATTGGAATGTATACATTAGTTATCTTATTTGGTAATGCTTTTCTTTTGATGAGTGATTATACCACATCCTAAAATGAATAGAATACCAAAGGGGCAAGTTTCTGAATTTATGAAATTGAACATTCGTTTATCATGCTTATCAAAAACAAAGAGTTGTAACTTGGGAGGACATTTCTATAGAATGGAAACAAAGTTTTGTGTTGGCATTTGATATGCCTTCCTAGGGATTAGAAATTGTTAACGTCTCACAAGACCAGGAACACCTTTTGAAAACTATGTTTCCTCCTTTATTCTATTATACCAAAAATTTTGCCAACCTAGCTACTTAGATTCTTACAACTATATTTGAAACTTTCAATATAGTGTGGAGAATATAATGATTCAGACATAAAGTTATGATAATCGAAACAATTAGCGGAAAGTATAAAATTGTTCTTAATTCCTAATAATGATGGTAAATTTGGAAAAAGTTGAACTAGAATTTTAGTGGTCTATGTTAGTTTTTAGAGACTGCAAAACAATAATGATGAAGTTTGATATTCCACTCTGTTAATCCATTGCTGAATACACTGCACACTCTTAAGGTTTGCAAAGAGCGTAAAATAATAGTGATATAATATGATTTTCCACTTTTTCAATCCATTGTTGAATAGACTACACACTTATATGAGCTTCAATTCCTACATTATAGGAACCATTTCCTAAATATTTGAATTTGTTTAGCAACTCTAAAAAATACGCTTAGTACAACAAACTAAGTCCATATAAATGACTAAGTGACCTAACAAATATCTTTAACACTCATAATAACTATGTGAGTTAATAATTTAACTCACTTTACCTCACACTAACATGAATTCCTAACGTTGTAATAGGTGATGGTACGAACGTTGGTTTATCTAGTTGGTTAAAATACAAAGGTTATAGGTCAATATTTCTGTAGAATGGATGCAAAGTTTTTAATGGGTCTTTGATATCCCTCGAGTTATTAATTTAACTCACTTTGCCTCACACTAATATGTGAACACTAACATGAATTTGTAAGAGTGTAATAGGTGATGACATGAAGGTTGGTTTATCTAGTTGGATAAAATGCATAGGTTATGGTTCATAATATTTCTCCAAAATGGATTTAAAGTTTTTGATGGGTCTTTGATTCCCTCTTAAGAGCTAGAAACTGCAAATATCATGCAAGACTAAGAACACCTTTGGAAAAATAAGATGTATAGCATTATATTAAATTTTGTGATAAAAGTTTTATTGAAGACAATCTAAAAGAAGTTGTAGCCACTTAATTTCTCATTTAATAATTTATACTATTACGGTTCTTTGGGGAAGGTTACTAGTTGGATTTTAAATTATTAGGTAGTTTAAACTTGTTCCTTTTGCTAATGTAAGAGTTAATCTCAAATACTTGAAATGGGATTTCAATGGGTCTAGTAGGTGATTGCATGAACATTGGTTTATTGGGTTGGAAAAATGCATAGGTTGTAGCTCACAATATTTATCTAGAATAAAGAAGAGTTTTGCGTAGGCCTTTGATATGCCTTCAAAAAGGGTCAAAATCTACAAATATCTTGTAAGATCAAAAACACCTTTTAAAAATTGCGTTGCATATTTTACTTTATAACATATTAAAATTTGTCTCTACCATGTTTTAATGAAGATAATCTAAAACCTTTTGTACCTAGTTATTCTCTCATTCAATAATTTTTATCGTGAAGGATCTTTGAGGAAAGTAACTATCCAAAAGGATAAGTCAGTTATGCTTGGAATAATAAGTGGGTAGTACAAATTTGTTTTGATGCTAATTCTGATAGTTTATCTTAAACAATCATCTTTTGAAAATTGGGTTGCATATTTTACTTTATAGCATATTAAAATTTGTGTCTGCCTAGTTTTTTTGAAGATACTGAAAAACTTTTTATTTCTAGTTATACTCTCATTCAATGATTTATATTGTCAAGGATCTTTGTGGAAAGTAACCATTCAAATGGATAAGTTAGTTATGCTTGGGATAATAAGTGGGTAGTTCAAACTTATTCTTGATGCTAATTGTGATAGTTTATATGAAACACTCAAAATAGAGTTTGAATTTGTCTAACTAGTGATATAATAAACATCGGTTTATTGGATAAGGTTATAATGCATGAGTTGAATCTAAAATATTAGTCTAAAATGCGTGTATAATGGTAAAGTGTTTATAACTTTTTCAATTTTCATTTCAATATTTTTATTGTTGAGGTTTACTGGGACAATCATGTATTATGGTAATTTTTTTGGTAAATAGAATCAATTAATTGGAAGCATTGATGCATTCTAGAAACTGAAAATAGTAATTTTATAAACATATTTCATCAACAATTTATATTTATATTATTTCACATATAAGATCATAACAATATAATTTGATATAAGTGACTATAATATTCGATAGATTTTTTTTAATCTAATATATACATATAATACCTTTTTTATTGATAATGATTCAGTTTCTTTTATTACTAAACCTAGATTTTGAGTATTGCCAGAAACAAGGATGGTTACAAATGTGGAACCATCTCCCCAACAAACACCATAGAGAAGAGACTATTCACAATAATGCTACTATTTATTAACTATCGGCCATATTACAATGCATACGTGCTATGAATAACCCGTGCAGTGTTGGAGAAAAAACCTCATCTTGCATGTGAATGAAAAATTCTAACTCCTGGAAGGTGATGACTTACCCAAAACAAGAAGTTAGAGTGACAATTTAATTGAAAGTACTTTCCAAGGGATCTGAGCCTAAGTCTTTACCAAACAACCTTGTTAGAATTCCTTCAACTATAATTAAAAAATTGAGTCTTTCTATATTTCCTTGTTGATCAATGGTAACAAGCTCAGTAATTGTGTCATATCCCCACAAGGAAAGATTTTCCCTTTTCCATTCAAGTTGCAATTTGATAATACTAACAAAACTGCCGAATAAGAGTCATTATTGATAGAGATGGACGTTTCACAAAAGAAAGGAATTAACGACCTCCATGCACAAGGTAATGTCGAACTACTTGTCTGTCAGATGAGATATGTCTTTTAGACAAGGAATGAAAGGTTGAAACATTACCGGAGATATGTATACAATAAATTAGTTTTCCGAACTAGTGTGCCTAATAATTCTGATCATTGGTAAGTTTTTAATGATGATCATCATATTGTTGATTTTCTTGAAATAAAATAAAATTTTAGTGATTTGTATTTTGAAGGCAGTGATCTCTATGTCAAGACAACAACAATCAAGGTCTAATTCAACAATGAAGCTTGAGAAGTGTAATGGGATTGGAAGTTGATCCAAATATGGTCAACATTACCAAGTTTTTTTGTTCGAAGGAAGTGCAACATGATATCTCTCTCAAATTAGGTGTTGTGTCGTATAAGCAAAAGCAAAGGTAGTACAATCCAAATATTTTAGGTACCATTTTATTTTATAAGTTATAGTTTACAAGTACTACAATCAGTTGGTTCTGAAATCAAGTATTCATCGTTATAGGAGAGTTAATGATGCTTTCTCCAGTGCGTACATGTGTATGTTTCATAAGAAGCTTCAGAAGAGAAGAATATCATATGATGCATGGGAAATCATCAAAGAGTTTGCTTGTATGTTCCTAGGATTTCCCACTTTCACCTATCTCAGAGTAGGTTGTTTTGAGGGTACTCATTATATGCTTCCGAGATATCCCAGTGACAAGATCACACTGATGGAGTTGTGTAGGCATATCATGAAGGTACAATAATAAAAAGGTAGAAGCTCATAAGGTTGGATTTAAGTTTCCTCTCACGATTGGTAGATATTCACTGACAACATCCCTTGAGGCCAAGGCTATGGAGACAAAATGCAAGATATCACACTGAAGAAGTTCAAAAGAATAGAGGACTTTGACTGCATGACAATGCAATATAAAATCAAGAACTACACGCATGTACATAGAATTGAAGACATTTGGATTCATCTCTGCACAAATGAAGACATAAGAAAGAAGGACTATAGCTGGCTTACTTTAGAGAAGATGATTTAGGGGACATTCCCAAGGGTATGGAGGATGATGGACACATTCTGGATCCGGTCTACAAGGAAAAGAAGATTGTAAGTACTCCTCTTCCCCCCAACTCAATGGTCTCAATAAGAATGCATTTCCATCAGAGAAAGATTTCAGCCTATTCTTGCAAACACTAACACTTGGTTACAAAGTAAGGGAAGGGAATAAGGTTGAAAGAGTTCAAAACAAGTTTAGAAGATGATACAAAAAAATTGCTACTATGAAATCTAAACTAAGGACAAAGAACGAGGAAGATGCATCTTGTTCCAAGAGGACACCCAAGTATAGGTTCATAGTGCGAAATGGCAAAAAACAGGGCTCAAGAGGAGACATTTGTTAAGGGTAAAGAGCAAGTTGAAAAACAAGGGGAAGAACATCAAGAGGAAGAATCTCAAAAACCTCTAGTTTCTGCAAAAGAGGAACCTACTCTAGGGGTAGCTCCTGATATATCTTGTTGATATCAATGTACAATTTCTTTCTACTGTAACTGTTGATCTTATCACATGTTTTCTGCCAATTCAATCAAGCCCTTCTTCTACAGCAAGTGAGTCTATTTTTGATACACCTCATAACCTTGAGAATGTGTTTGGCTCACTTTCCTCTTTTCCAAGTTTGTGTCAAGTGTCTACTTCCATGCTTGATACTACCATGATAGACTTTGACAAGTTTATGTCTAACTCTTTGCCCAATGTGTCTACTTTGGAAACCGCATTCATAGTATTGATCGAGACCTCGCCTATTGTGAATACTATGGTGCAATAACAGACTATACTTACTCAGACTCTTGTCACAGACACTAAAGAAGATTCTTATGCTCTCCCTCCATGGCAAGAGTCAGGTACAACAAAAAGGAAAAAGAAAATCAACTCTCCAGATGACTTTGATTTCGATCAACTTGTTCCGAACAAACCTAATATTTCCAAAAGAGCTAAAACAATTTCCAAGGTCAAGGTTGACTAGGGCAAGAACAAGTATGCAGAAATAGCCGACATTCCTCCTGACAGAATTGTTGAGGATGTTCAAGCTTCAAACTATGTAATCAAAATGATTGAACTTGGTCAACAACCACATGAAAGTGCTAAGGAAATGGTGGCTGAGATTGAACATACTACATCTATTTTTTTAGCCCATGGGGTTATTTTCAAATTAAGGGGATTTTGGCCAAGTCTTCCAGAGCTACATGCGTGGATATCCAAGCATTGGGAGCCTATAATTACCGGTATAGTCCATATTTTTCCTTTGGCTAAAGGATTTTTTATAGCTAAATTTGACTTTGCTAAGGATAGAAATCGTATTCTTTGTGAGCATTGTTTTAGCTAGGATGATCGATGTGTACTAATGGTAAAGCCATGGCATGTGGATTTCAACCTTCTTCTAAAATTTTCAATAAGATGCCTATTTGGCTCAAGCTTCCAAACCTCCCTCTTCATCTTTGGGAGGATCCTCTTCTTGAGGAAGTGGGCGAGGCTCTTAGAGACTTCCTGATGTTAGATGCAAAATCTACAGACATTTTTCATTCCACCTATTCTCACATTTTGGTGGATATAGATGCCTCTAAGGGGGTTTGCCTGCTGAGATCAAGCTTATTTCTCCTAAGGGTAGCTGGATTCAGCCTCTGGACTATGAAGGAATTCCCTTTAGGTGCAGAAGGCGCTTTAAAACTGGACATGTTATGGCTGAATGTGATCTTGGTAAATCTAAGCGATCTGCTTCTTGGTGGAAGGGTGCCTCTTCCCAGCATTATACGGTTGAAAAGGTCTCGTCCCAGCAGAGCTTTTCTCAGGTGGTTACACAGGACTCTCCTACTTCTTCCCCTCCGGATTGTGCGCCTTCGGTGGTGGGTACGGTTTCTTCCCAGGCGGGTGGTAATGGCTCGCCATTTCCAGTGTCTATTGTTGTTGTTGGTCCTAATCATGGGGTTTCAGCTAGTCCTTTACCTGTTGAATTGACTTTTGTTGTTCCTGTCGATTTGGCTTTGCTGGTGAGCCCGTTGTTGCAAGCCCTGCAAACTCTGTTGTTGTTCCCTCTTTGGTGGATGCTAGTTCTGGGTGTACTCTGTGAGCAGTTCTTGCGCAGAGTGTTGGACTCTTGTTCGGTGATGGGACCCCGGTTCTGGATTCCATATGATGGCAAGATGAGGCTGCCAAGGTGGAAGAAGGATGGATCATGGTAAAAGGTAAACACTTCATACCGTCTACGCCTTCTTTTGACATGACACTTCAGCCCCATAAGTTGGGGACTAAAGGAAAATCGTAATGGTTATTTTGATTTGGGTTGTCGACCTTCAAAGTTTAATCATTAGCAACGTTCTTTTGTGTTTTGTTTGGGGGGCTGGCCTTTTGTTCTGGTTGGCTTGTTATCCAATCTTTGGCCTAATATGTTCTAGTCAGCTTGTGTCTTACTGGATTCTATCTATTGCGGCTGAGAGTATGTTGGTGTTGTGCTGATGGCTTTCAATTTTATTTTTTTTGCAACGATTCTTCTTAGTGGGGTTCCAGATCCCTCTCAAAATCTGATTGTAAAGAGTTTTGAGGCCCCTTCAAAACCTATTTTAACCTTAATCAAAAACTCACTATAGTACTTTTAAAGATAATTCAAGCCTCCAAAGTGATTGAACCAGTGACTACGTCTAATGACAAGGAGTCTAACAAAAAGGCTTAGAGGATTGGGGCTCGACTCAAGGAAGAGCAGTGGATGTAAGGGTGGTGATTGAATAAGGAGCTCATATCCTGATAACTATCATCTGAAAATTGGGATATATGATTGAGATTTAGTCTAAGTTGGATCAGATGTTGGGGGTACTATCATAGGACTTGCAAGCATAGAATAAATCTTGAAACTTAGATATTGTTTGAAAATGATGTGATCCTCTCAAGGAAACAATACATTGAATATCAAGAAGTCATAAAACATAGAAGGGATGCTCTTGAAGAATTTACAAAGGATTAACAAGTGACTCAAGAAACAAGTGTTGAGAAAGGGAAAGACATTGTTGCCAAAGTTGGAGAGATCCCTTGTAAGTTGTTGAACAAGAATCAAGAAATTCTTTCTGAATGTGCAGTGATCCTAGAGTTCATCTCTTTGATCTAGACAAAGGTCAACTCTAAGAACTTTTCAATATCGTCCATTGACAAGTTCATATTGTTATGCACCAAATTTTGCACCCTATTAAGCTCTAAAGCTTAACAATCTGGCATAACATGGGATTCACTTCTACATGTGGGATATGCAATACCTGAAATGAAATCTTTGGGATTCTAGGCCAGTTCCTACTGGATAATCACCTATTTGACTTGAAAACTTAAACTAAACCTTGGAAGGAAAAGGGATAGAAAGATTGTAGAAAAGAACTAAAAAGCAACAACAATAAAATGCAGAAAAACTCTATCCTACTAGGTGAACACCAAACTTTCATGAAACACAACTTTAAACGACTAAGAGTTGGCTTGGTATTATCTGACTAAATGGCAAGTACAAACTTCCTGTATAGGCTTGCGTAAATGTTTCATAGTAAGGTCTGTAATGAAACTATTAAGGAAAAGGGCTTTTCACTTAAACAACCTTCAAAGCATAAACACATACTATAACCTGCAAACAAACATACACTCCAGCAAATGGGTACTTAAATGAGACAAAATAATCAGGAATGATAACATTCACAAGATTAATTTCATCAATCACTTATGTTGTACTCAGAGATGCAGAAAAGGAAAATAAGACTAAACAACTCAAATAATATCTTGCTCCAAAAACTCAGTCACTGTATATTATATTTCAAAGTATGAGTTACAGACATATGCGACAATACCTCAAGGACACCAAACTGCCACAGAAAGCCTCCTTTGCATAATCAAAACTAACTTAAAAATGAAGCCTTTTCAAGTATTTATGCTTCAACAAGAAACATCTCCACGGAAATAGCACCTGAATCCTTTGGGTGGATTCAACAAGAAATGCTATATTTTAGGTCCTTAAAAGTCTCCAAAAGCATATGGGATAAAGAAAAGGTCAAGCCACTTATCTCTTTCAGCAGGTCCCTCAAAACGCTCCAACTCCCCTAAACAATCTGATCTGCATAACCACCAAGACTAAGGAACAGACCCAACCCTAAGGCAGAAGAGACAAAGAGCCAACTCAGGATTACAAAATATCTGCAAGTCCTCCTGCATCATGATACGCAGAGCCACCTCCACAAAAAACTCTGCAATATTTGAATAATCAATTAACACTTGTTCCAACGGTCACCCCTGGCGCGAAAATCCCATCGACAACCCAGATCACAATCCTATTTTATCTTTAAAACATGGGTTGTCGATCTCTTTTTAATACACCCGTGAGCCCATAACATCTGGCAGTTCCACGTAGCACCTTTGTCCCACCTTGACTTTCGCTGACCAAACGAGACACGCATCACACATGCGCAATTCCTCAAAGGATAAACAACTTGTATCTCATGTTCAAGGCAAAGCGTCGACCGCACGATGAAACTTGATCTGACTGCCCCTTATCGCCTTTGGAAACCCAGACCCACGATCTGAGATGGCCATGTGGCAAGCAGGCGCAATGCCTCAATGAATAACTTCACCCCATCTTTCCTTCATGGCAATGCGCGAACCGTTGGATGAAAACTGATCAAACTGCACGTTAATTTCCCTTTAGCTCCGACCAGGCCCACCGTCTATCATGTGGCAACCAGGCACAATGCCTTGATAACTAATCTTCATTCATCTTTCCTTCAAGGCAAAGCGTCGACCATTGGATCAAAACAAATCTGTCAGATGTTTACTTTACCTTTAACCCCAACTTGGTCGTGCCATCTTCCACGTGTTGCTCAGACTTGATGCCTTGATGAGTAATCTTCGTTCATCTTCTGCTTGAGGCATCACGCAGACCGTACGATTGAAAAAGAACTGAGTCAACTTTATCCTGTCGCTAGCCAAAAAGAAATGGGACACATGATCTGGAAAGGACACGCGTCAACACGGTGTGATGCCTTAAACAATAAACTCGTTGCATCTCGCGAATAAGGCACAACACCCGCCATTGGATGAGATCAAACTTGCACGATGCCAAGGATAAAGAAAAGACCACAGGGACTTAGGAAACTTTTGGAAAAATTTAAACAAGCCCTGCCAGGACTTAGGAGATAAAAAGAAAGGGCCCAGTGCATGACTTAAAACCCATGAGTTAAAAGATTTAAGTGGCTCCCAAAAAGGTAACGTGAAATTAGAACAGACAAGGGAGACCAAGGGTTTTACCAACACATGGAAGCATTAGGGCTAGAAATTTTGCAATTAGAGCTTGGACTGGATATCATAGAGAACAAATTTTTGCAGTCCCAACAGCACCAAGGAAAACCATTGCGTAGGACATAAAATTTTGGGTAACACATATATCAAAATTATTGCTCCAATTGGTACTTTGTGGTGAACCTCATTAGTCTTACAGGATTGTGTTTGAAGTTTATTGTAAGCAGAGAACATCTTCTCTAAAAAAGGGAATACGATGAGTGTCACACCCTATTAATAGCAATGTAAATAAACTTAAGTGTTTAAATGTGTTCAATAGCAATAAGAACGAAGCCTCCCCCTTTCTGACATGAGACATTTTATCTTATTACATTGTGGCTGAAATTACCATTTGCAATCAGTTAAATCAAATTGATGACAGAATATAACCTGCTGATAGTTCATAGCATTGGGGGGCATAGTCTCTTCTCTAGGGTTTTTGTTGGGGAGATGGTTCCCCATTTTAAACCATCCCAATTTCCGGGAAAGGCTCAAAATCCCGGTTTCGTAATAAAGAAACTAAACAAATACTTCTAAAAAAGTGGTATAATATATATATATATGTATTACTAAAAAAAGGTTCTATCGAATATTATAGTCACTTATATCAAATTATATTGTTATGATCTTATATGTGAAATAATATCAATATAAACTGTTTATAAAATTACTATTTTCAGTTTCGAGAATGCATCAATGCTTCCGATTAATTGATTCTATCTTCAATAGAAAGCTGACAACTTGTAAAAATATTTACCAAAAAAGTTACCATAATACATGATTGTCCCACTAAACCTCAAAAATAAAAAAATTGAAATGAAAATTGAAAAAGTTACAAACACTTTACCAATATACACGCATTTTAAACTAATATTTTAAATTCAACTCATGCATTATAACCTTATGCAATAAACCGATGTTTATTATATCACTAGTTAGACAAATTCAAACTCTATTTTGAGTGTTTCATATAAACTGTCACAATTAGCATCAAGAATAAGTTTGAACTACCCACTTATTGTCCCAAGCGTAACTAACTTATCCATTTGAATGGTTTCTTTCCACAAAGATCCTTGACAATGTAAATCATTGAATGAGAGTATAACTAGAAATAAAAAGTTTTTGATTATCTTCAAAAAAAACTAGGCAGAAACAAATTTTAATATGCTATAAAGTAAAATATGCAACCCAATTTAAAAAAGATGATTGTTTAAGATAAACTATCAGAATTAGCATCAAAACAAATTTGTACTACCCACTTATTATTCCAAGCATAATTGACTTATCCTTTTGAATAGTTACTTTCCTCAAAGATCCTTAACACTAAAAATTATTGAATGAGAGAATAACTAGGTACAAAAGGTTTTAGATTATCTTTATTAAAACATGGTAGAGACAAATTTTAATATGTTATAAAGTAAAATATGCAACACAATTTTTAAAAGGTGGTTTTGATCTTACAAGATATTTGTAGATTTTGACCCTTTTTGAAGGCATATCAAAGGCCTACGCAAAACTCTTCTTTATTCTAGATAAATGTTGTGAGCTACAACCTATGCATTTTTACCAACCCAATAAACCAATGTTCATGCAATCACCTACTAGACCCAATGAAATCATATTTCAAGTATTTGAGATTAACTCTTACAATTAGCAAACGGAACAAGTTTAAACTGCCCAATAATTGAAAATCCAACTAGTAACCTTCCCCAAAGAACCGTAATAGTATAAACTATTAAATGAGAAATTAAGTGGCTACAACTGCTTTTAGATTGTCTTCAATAAAACTTTTATCACAAAATTTAATATAATGCTATACATCTTATTTTTCCAAAGTTGTTCTTGGTCTTTCATGATATTTGCAGTTTCTAGCTCTTAAGAGGGAATCAAAGACCCATCAAAAACTTTAAATCCATTTTGGAGAAATATTATGAACTATAACCTATGCATTTTATCCAACTAGATAAACCAACCTTCATGTCATCACTTATTACACTCTTACAAATTCATGTTAGTGTTCACGTATTAGTGAGGCAAAAGGAGTTAAATTAATAACTCGAGGGATATCAAAGACCCATTAAAAACTTTGCATCCATTCTACAGAAATGTTGACCTATAACCTTTGCATTTTATCCAACGTTCGTGCCATCACCTATTACAATGTTAGGAATTCATGTTAATGTGAGGTAAAGTGAGTTAAATTATTAACTCACATAGTTATTATGAGTGTTAAAAATATTTGTTAGGTCAGTAAGTCATTTATATGGACTTATTTTGTTGTACTAAGCGTATTTTTTAGAGTTGCTAAACAAATTCAAATATTTAGGAAACGGTTCCTATAATGTAGGAATTGAAGCTCGTATAAGTGTGTAGTCTATTCAACAATGGATTAAAAAGTGGAAAATCATATTATATCACTATTATTTTACGCTCTTTGCAAACCTTAAGAGTGTGCAGTGTATTCAGCAATGGACTAACAGAGTGGAATATCAAATTACATCATTATTGTTTTGCACTCTCTAAAAACCAACATAGACCACAAAAATTCTAGTTCAACTTTTTTTCAGATTTACCATCATTATTAGGAATTAAGAACAATTTTATACTGTCCACTAATTGTTTCGATTATCATAACATTATGTCTGAATCATTATATTTATTCTCCACACTATATTGAAAGTTTCAAATATAGTTGTAAGAATCTAAGTAGCTAGGTTGGCAAAAAATTTGGTATAATAGAATAAAAGAGGCAACATAGTTTTTAAAAGGTGTTCCTGGTCTTGAGAGACGTTAACAATTTCTAATCCCTAGGAAGGCATATCAAATGCCAACACAAAACTTTGTTTCCATTCTATAGAAATGTCCTCCCAAGTTACAACTCTTTGTTTTTTATAAGCATGATAAACGAATGTTCAATTTCATAAATTCAGAAACTTGCGCCTTTGGTATTCTATTCATTTTAGGATGTGGTATTATCACTCATCAAAAGAAAAGCATTACCAAATAAGATAACTCATGTATACATTCCAATCTTAACAGAAATATGGAATGTGAAGAATGCCTCTAAGCAATATCAAAAATTCAAAAAGTCTCTACAACTCAGTTTGTATTACTTTGAATTACCACTACCATTACCAAGTATTAGTAAAAAATGATGCTACAATATTTATATAAAAATGATGACAACTTGTGAAAATGTTTACCGAGACAGTTCACATAAAATGTAGCTATCCCACTAATCCTTA
The DNA here is from genome assembly GCA_018584345.1 of Thuja plicata. Lineage (NCBI taxonomy): Eukaryota > Viridiplantae > Streptophyta > Pinopsida > Cupressales > Cupressaceae > Thuja > Thuja plicata. The sequence goes on from MU224533.1 coordinate 722,993, forward strand.
ACAGAATGAAATATTGGGATAGCAAAAACCGACTTCAAATTATCTCAAATGAAGGGTGGGTAACACAAAATCTCAAAATAACACAATGAACATCTTACTTTTCCAAATGTCTTTTTAATATAAATATAATTTATTTATAGTTTCTAAGCATTTGGAGGCATGTCAAAAGAATGCACAATATTCTCCTTCAATTCTAGATTAACATTCTAAGTTGCAACCTATGCATTATCATCAACTAACTAAACCAATGTCCGTACTATAGATTGTTAGACAAACTAATTCTATTGTAAGAGTTTGAGATGAAAAATCATTGTCAGCATTACAAACAAGTTTATACTACCCATTTATTGTTTCAAGTATAACAAAATTAGAACCTCCATAAAACTCATTTTGGTTTGCTATGGACAACTGTTTCCAAGTGTCAATATAGAGAACACATTGGTGCTTCCTATACACTACTATTTTCAAAAGTTGTTAGCTTGTTAAAATGTTTACCAAGAAAGTTTTGGTAAATTTTGTAATGTCCCATTTTTTGAAATAGAATTTAATAATAAATAATATTAATAATATTATACTATAAAAAATAAAATAAATCCTAAAATAATTAAAATTCAATTAACTTCAATGAGAGGACAACAGGTATGAAATAAAGAATTGTGACTCTCTCAAGAGATATATAAGGGGGAAGAGTTCATTTGAAAGGGGGGATGGAGAAAGGAAGGTAGGTTGGAGCATGAGAATGAAAGAAGGATTAATGGATGAAGAAAGAAATGGGAAGGAAATAATAAAGTGACTCTTTCAAAGGGAAGAAATGATGAAGGATTGTGACTCTTTCAAAGGGCAGAAATGATGAAGGGTTGTAACTCTTTCAAAGGGTGGTGCTTACGAAAGGTTTTTGACTCTTTGAAAGGGTAGAAATGATGAAAGTTTTTACTCTTTAAAAGGGTGGTATTTGTAAAAGGCAAACGCAATGAAGAGGTGCCACTCTCTCTCACATTGGAAGATATAAATGGGGAGAAGATTTCAATTCAACAAGAGATCCATTAGGAAATTAATTAAGTATTCTCAAAAGGAAGAAATAGAGGTTGGTGACTGAATTCTTAGAAAAGGTGGTGACCCGTTCACCAATGAAGTGTAAGGGAGAAATCAATCCGAGCATTCAAGATTCATATATCAATCAGCACTGATGAATCTACAAAATTAATCAGCAATTACCAAATCAAGCAAAAAATAAACCAATAAATCATTCTATCATATCAACATTCATTCACTCATTATTCAACAATATACCAAACCAACATTTATTACATCATCACTCATCAATCATCTAATCAACAATCACTTAATCGTCACTTACCAATACCTGTGACTTTGTATATGTACACACACACAAATATATATATATAGTTTTATTTGCTATCTCTTCCTATTGATGAATTGGAATGCCATGTCCTATGAAACTATTCACCTTTTGTTCTTTTCAACATATATATCACAATTTGTGAATCCAATTCATAGATAAATTTTTGCCAGCCTAAGGCACAACCTCTTTCCATAACATAGAGAATAGGAAGATCTTCCGTGGAATTATTAGTTTGTTGTGCTTTGTAAATGAAAAAGAAGAACATGACAACCTCTGAACTATCTCTACTAATAAATTTGATCCTGGCGTGCCCAAGATTCTCTCTTGAAGACCCATGGGTATTAATCATGAAAACCCCTTGACCTGGGGGATAACAACCTTCACTTTGAAAGTTCGTTTTGGAATGTCAACACCACATCGACAAGGAGAAATTCATCACTGCTAAATCGCTAGGGTCCACTAGTGCAAAAAGATTGCACTTTGCAGATAATATTTTCTTGTAAATAGAAAAGAACATAACAACCTCTGAACTATTTCTACTGATAACTTTTGATCATGGCGTGCCCAAGATTCCCTCCTGAAGACCCATTGATATTAATCATGAAAACCCCTTGACCTGGGGGATAACAACCTTTTCTTTGAATGTTTGTTTTGGAATCTCAGCACCTCCTCGACAAGGAGAAATTCATCACCGTTAAATCGCTAGGGTTCACATGAGCAGAAAGATTGCACTTTGCAGATAATATTTCCTGAAGCATACTAATGATCCTTAGCCAAATTTGATAAGGCATCATTTTCCTATCCTAAACAATCTTGTGGTCTCTTTCTAACCCCATGGTCTCTTTCTAGCCAAAATTACCAAATTATGAAGTGGGGCCAATAACCCAAGCTACATGAAGAAAGAATTCTTAGGTGGGGAATACCCTTGATGACCCTAGAACTCAACCACAAAAATGGCATGAATGTAGGCCCAATTCCAAGCCTTCCTCCAAAATTGCCAAATTTCCCTAGAGAAGGAACGCTGGAAAAATAAATGCGAGGAGCATTCCCCACAATTATTAAAGAGAACACACATAGACAAGCCCTAAAATCTTCTCTAATGTAAATTCTCCTAGTTGAGGCATCTATTTTGCAAAACCGACTATGTGAAAAACTTGCATTTAGGCCACGAAAACTTATTCCACAATTATTGCCACTAGGGCACATCAATACTCTTACATATTTGTCGATCCAACAACTAGTATCTTGAGGCAATAGAGATTCTACCTTTTAGATCGAGGCCACGCATAAGAACATCCATCCCCGTGAGCCTCAGAGCCTTAATTACAAATGCAACACAATCCTTTGTTAATTAACTCAGCAACCCTTTTGAGAGTGCCCAGATCATAGAGCCCCCTTACCAAAGAAAAGGAGACTCATCGGGACCTTGAATCGAGGAACTTCTTTACTCTTCAGCACTCTTAGAATCTAAGAATCAAGAGACTTAGTGGTAAGGATTCAAGCCCAATCTTGATCTTGATTAGTGCACCATTTCAAGGAAAATCTGGTAGGAAAAGCCTCACCACCAAGGTATGGCTATTGAAAACCAAGCTCACCCTATTGTTTTGGTCTGCACACAAATTCCGACCCAACCAAACTCCGCCTTGGTGAAAGCATATTACAAGCCCATAAGAACTGTAAAGAAAAAGCATCAAAGTCTTGAATGAATCTTGAAGGAGCAACCTACATAAACCATTTGTAAGTGGAGAGAGCTTGAACCACTCACTTCAATAAAGTCACTCTCCTAGCAGTCGAGAGCCACGTACATGTCCAATGACTAACTTGCCTACGAAAATTTTCCAACACATCTTGCCAAAATTCCTTGCGTAAAATACCCACAAACAAGAGGAATACCAAGGTAAACAAAAGGAAGGGAATTGATTTGGAATCTAAAAATTCGAGCATCTTGACCTGAATAAGCTTAAGCATATTGAAGAAAAAAATGGAGTACTTGTTCTCATTAGTCCTTTGCCCTATAGTAGCAACGTAACTAGCCAAAGTCCTTGAGTTAACAACCTCATTACTCTAGTAAATCACATCAAAGTTGTATCATCAACAAATTGTAAATGACAGTTTGGAGGCAAACTACCTCACTCCAACCTTGCCCCATCTCAGAGTTGATAAATCTTCCAAACCCTTCAGCCATTGAAATGAACAAAAAATGTGGCATGGGATTGCTTTGCCTAAGGCCTCTAGATTAATCCCTATGGTAGCAAAGTAAGTAGCCAAAGTCTTTGAGTTAACAACCTCGTTACTTTAGGTAATCCCATCAAAGTTGTGTCATTCAAAAATTGTAAATGAGAGTGAGGAGGCAAACTACATCACTCCAACCTTGCCTCATCTCAGAGTTGATCAATCTCCCGATTCATTCAGCCATTTAAATGAACAAATAATGTGACATGACATTGCTTTGCCTAAAGCCTCTAGATTCTCCAAACAACTATAAAGGCTCATTATTGATAAGAATTGAAAAACAAGTTGAGGTGACACAATTCGTCTCTTCTTTAGCTAAATTGGTCAAACGTGATTAACCCAATGACTACCAAAGCCAAAAGCTAAAAATATTTTGTGCAAAAACATCTGTTCGAAACAATCATAATCATTTACTATGTCTAATTAGATTAAGATAGCCATCTCCATTGAGGACACCATAGAGTTAATAAGCTCAGTTGCGACAATCATCCCATCAAAAATTTGCCTAACAACAACAAAGATAGTTTTCTCCTCTAAATTAACCTATTGAGTCGTGACTTGAGCCTCTCTACAAGCAATATCGTAATTATTTTGTGTCACATAGCAAAGATGTTAAATTATGTAACTCGGTTGCAGATTAACTACTCAACAGATTTTTCAGAACAGAAAAATAATTTTAATCTATGTGATTTGTAGTAGACAAAACTTTCGGTTATTTAATAACAATGTAGAGGGAAAGCAAATTCACATGAAACCAATCACAAAAACAAAATAACACAAATATACCCAGGAAATGCTAGTGTGGGGAAACATCCAAACACTCACACTCACTGAATCACTCTGTTACCCAAGGTTTTCGGGACGGGGCGACAAGGAAACGGGTTTCCAAGACGGATTTTTTTTCACAAAGGCAGGCACGACAGTGGGAACAACTATATAAATCATAGGGAAATTTTAAAATATATAGCGAAATTTGAAATATTTATATGAAAATATGCATAAAGCATGCTTATATAAATTATATAACCTTAACATATAATGTTTGTGTTAAATAATTTAAGTTTATGTTCACATGAGAGTGGAAGTCAAAGACATAATCAAAAGTGAAACATTAATTTTATGGGACAGCCAAGGGATGGGTTTCCAAAAGTTTCTGAGTTTTCGAGACGTCCCCATTTATGGGATGGGTCAAATTTTGTCGGAAACCAGTCCCCGGGTAACACCGCTAAATCATCAATTATGCCTACTATAAGTTTGAACTTCCTCATGCATACTAAAAAAAGACACATGGAAACACCTTTCAAGCTACAAATTTCAACACTCCCTCTTAGTGAGGAAAGTGTTCTGCACAACACCTAGCTTATCCTTGAAGTATACAAACTTGCCCTTCATCATGGCCTTGGTCAAGATGTCCACAGTCTGCTCGTCTATAGAAATGTACTACAACTTCACTGCCCCCTTCTGCACACAATATTTGATTAAGTGTCACTTGATCTCGATGTGCTTTGACTTGTCATGGAAGTTTGCAACACTAGATTCTCAGAGAGTTTGATACAACTTTGATTATCAAATTAATTGACTGTCAGATCTAGCTCCTGATCAAAAAGCCCAACTAGAAATTTTCAAAGCCAGATAGCCTCACATGCAGCCATAGTGGCTACCATATACTCGACCTCTGAAAAACTTTGTGCAACTACCTTTTGTTTCCTACTATATCAAGAGAATGCTCTTGATCCCAAACTGAAATCGCACCCTAAAGTATTTTTCCTGTCAGCTATACTACCTGCCCAATCTTCATTAGTGTACCCTTCAAGCTTCACTCCATCATGTTAAATATACCTGAGCCCATAATCAACTCATAACTCAATACATGCTTCATGCTACCCAATGCACTCGCTTAGGCTCTACCATAAACTAAACGAGTGAGTTCACTACGAAACAAAATCTTGTCTGGTGTTGACCAAATACATATAAGAGAGCCAATCAAATGTCTCTATAGAGTTGAGTCCACTGCCTCAAAACTTCCTTTTTACAGTCATATTCAGCAACATAATAGCGATCCTTTAAAACTCATTAATGTAAGAATCCAAGGACCCACCTTGTCTCAATTGAGCCCTCTCTTGAATTAACTACCAGTTACGCACCATCCAACAAGAAGAAACCCATCCCAAAGTGAGGTTTCAAATTTCATAAAAGGCCACTCATCCTTTTTATCCCAATATTCCCAAGAATGGTTTCTACATGTCCTTGGGGGACAGCTTTTGGTCCTTTGGACCTTACACCAGCTCTTCATTCGCTCCCACAAGGCTCTCGCATGAAGTTCCCCAAGTTCTATGGCAATGGATAACATCTCGATGAACACATCAAGGCGTTGTACATTGCATGTGACGTGTTTGGTGTTGGGTATCAAGATGTTTCTCTAAGACTGTTCAAGCAGTATTGGCATCATGTAGGGTTCGAGTAGTAAACGTCTCTTGAAGAATACATAGACTTGAGGATGAGGTATATGCCCGCTAGGGGTAAGGGAGACTACAATAATGATCTAAGACAGAAGTTTGGCAATGAGGATATGGGCCCTAAGAAGGATGAAGACCCGATCACAAATTCACTTCAGCCACTTAAGGATATTGATAAACAAAAATCAGCTATTATTACACCTTCAAGTGGAGAACACCTACGATTTCATGGAAGCCACATGGTTTAAGAAGATGCTTCCACGGGGGTTGCCAAGCCAACAATGATTGATCAGCTACATGGAGACCTGGATCCTACCATTTCTCCTTTGCAGGAGCTAGCTCTGCAAAGGTTTTGTAAAGAATCAATTTGTAATAGAGATATTGGGTCATGTAGTAAGACTGTTTTCACTTGTTCCATACACATGATTGCATTGAAAGAATAATTGTTGAAATCATATGATGCATTTTGTTTTTTAGAGAGCTGATTTTAGGGACTAAGAGATTGCCTAACAATAAGGTCCTACAATATGATAATATTTGGTTTGTCATGAATGCTTTACCATAGAATTGGTTGGAGGTAAGAAACATAATGGAGATGCAGATTTAAAAATCGGTCCAAAGACAGCTATAGCAACATGTGACTTTAAGCATCATAGACCAGCACTTACTGAATATGCAATAAGGAACTTAAGCAGGAGTCCCTTGTCATCATATGAGCAATGCATCAAGGACAACCAAGAGTGGGTTGACAAGCACATAGTTGAAGTGGGAAATGTTGATTGCTTGCAGTATGATCTCATAACAACAATTGAAGAGGAGCATGAAATGAAAGTCTTTATTAACAATAATGTCAATAATTATTTGTTTGAGCATGAGTCTGGTGGAAGAGATGTTGTGGATGGAGCTGTATATAAATCAACTTATGCTTCAGGAGTCACATCCCTTGGAAGGACAGTTGAGGCTAAACGAAGACATGATTGTTGTATCTCTCACTTATATTGAGACATTAACAATTTCTAATCTTGTGTTCCTGGTCTTGTGAGACATTAGCAATTTCTAATCCCTAGGGAGGCATATCAAATGCCAACACAAAACTCGGTTTCCATTCTATAGAAATACCCCAAGTTACAATTCTTTCGTTTTGATTAGCGTGATAAACGAATGTTCAATTTTATAAATTCAGAAACTTGTCCCTTTGGTATTCTATTCGATATAGGATGTGGTATTCTCACTCATCAAAACAAAAGGACTAAGGATGTGGTGTAGAATGTCACTAAGCAATGTCAAAACTTTAAAAAGACCCTATAGCTCAATTTGTATTACTCTGAATGACCATTACCAAATATTAGTATATTGAATGCATGGGTGCTTTGTATACTACAATATTTAGAGAAAAAAAGATGACAGCTTGTGAAAAAGTTTTACATAGAGAGTTCACAAAATGTGGCTATCCCACTAATCCTAAACAAAATGAAATATTGGAGTAGCTAAAAACGACTTCAAATTATCTCAAAAGAAGTTGGGTAACACAACTCTCGAAATAAGGCAATTAGCATCTTACTTTTCCAAATGTGTTCTGAATATTATAATTTATTTGTAGTTTCTAAGGATTGGGAGGCATGTAAAAAGTGTGCACAATATTCTCCTTCAATTCTATAAAAACATTTTAAGTTACAATCTATGCATTATTATCAACTGATTAAACCAATGTTCATACTATGGATTGTTAGACAAACTAATTCTATTTTAAGAGTTGGAGATGAAAAATCACTGTCAGAATCACAAACAAGTTTATACTACTCATTTTGGTTTTCTATGGACAACTATTTCCAACTGTCAATATAGAGAACACGTTAGTGCTTCCTATAGACTACTATTTTCAAAAATTGATAGCTTGTTAAAATGTTTACCAAAAAACTTTTGTGAATTTTGTAATGTCCCCTTTTTTGAAATAGAATTTATTAATAAATAATAATAATAAAATTATACTATAAAAAATAAAATAAATCATAAAATAATTAAAATTTAATTAACTACAATGAGGGACAAAAGCCATGAATTGAGGAATTGTGACTCTCTCAAGAGATGTATAAGGGAGGAGAGTTCATTTGAAAGGGGGGATGGAGCAAGGAAGGTAGGTTGGAGCATGAGAATGAAAGAAGGAATAATCGATGAAGAAAGAAATGGGAAGGAAATAAGAAAGTGACCCTTTCAAAGGGCAGAAATGATGAAGGGTTGTAACTATTTCAAATGGTGGTGCTTAACAAAAGATTTTTGACTCTTTGAAAGGGTAGAAATGAAGAAGACTTACTCTTTCAAAGGGTGGTATTTGTAAGAAAGGATTAATAGAGATTCTACCTTTTAGATCAAGGCCCCAGGTAAGAACATCCATCCCCATGAAAGAATTGCACACTTTTTTGGCCAAAATCCTAGCAAGCTCTTGATGAGTCTCCTATGATTCTCCAAACAGTCACTCATGAGTTTCTTTCTCTTTAAACACATCCACCTAGTCCAAGTCTTAGCTCATTTTGAAGTTCTCAACTATCCTCCAACTCACTTTAAGAAAGCTACTCCAAAGGGACTACGAGTGCAGATACATTGATATGATACAAGGTTGACCATCACAAAAATCATAGCACATCAGTGTCTCAAAGCCCTTTTTACAAATGCAACGTAATCCATGCTTTAATAACTCAGCAACCCTTTTAACAGTGCCCAGATGATAGACCCCCCTTACCAAAAAAGGGGAGACTCCTCAGAAGTTTGAATCAAGGAACATTTTTAGTGTCAACCACTCTTAGAGACTTAATGGTAAGGATTCTAGCCCAATCTTGGTCCTAATTAGTTCACAATCTCCAAAAAAAATTGGTAAGAAAAGCCTCACCGCCAAGGTATGCCTATTGAAAACCAAGCTCACCCTATTATTTTGGCATGCAAACAAATTCCCACCCAACCAAACTCCGCTTTGGTGAAAGCAAATTACAAGCCCATAAGAATTGTCAAGAAAAAACATCAAATTCTTCAATGAATCTTGAAGGAGAAACCTACACAAAGCATGTGTAAGTGGAGAGCCTAAACCACTCACTTCAATAAAGTCACTCTCATAGCAGTCGAGAGCCGCATGCATGTCCAATGACTAACTTGCCTACGGAACTTTTCCAACACATCTTGCTAAAATTCTTTGGGTAAAATACCCACAAACACGGGGAATACCAAGGTAAACAAAAGGAAGGGAACTGATTTGGAATCCAAGAAACCAAGCGCATTCTTGAGTTGAATAAGCTTAGGCATATTGAAGAAGAAAATGGAGTACTTGTTCTCATTAGTCCTTTGCCCTATGGTAGCAAAGTAACCAGCCAAATTCCTTGAGTTAACAGCCTCATTACTCTAGTTAATCTCATCAGAGTTGTGTCATCGACAAATTGTAAATAAGAGTGAGGAGGCAAACTACCTCACTCCAACCTTGCCTCATCTCAAAGTTGATAATCTCCCAAACCCTTCAGCCATTAAAATGAACAAATAATGTGACATGCGGTTGCTTTGCCTAAAGCCTCTAGATTCTCCAAACAACTCTAAACGCGCACTATTGATAAGAATAGAAAAAGAAGTTGGCGTGACACAATTCATCTCTTCTTAAGCTAAATTGGTCAAACGTGATTAACCCAATCACTACCAAAGCCAAAAGCTAAAAGCACTTAATGTAAAAATGTTCATTTGAAACAATCATAATCAATGACTGTGTAATTAGATTAAGATTGTCATTTCCTTAGAGCTTTTGATTACGTGAAAAACAGGTTTTAGGGACCAAACCCCTTATACAGAGGATTACAAAGATATGGTCAAAAAGGTCCAGCAAGACAAAACAGTGACTACAAGACACAAAACAAAACGCTGGCAAGAACAGAGTAAATGCCAGCACACAACCAAGAACCAGCTAAAGGCCCGGAAAAAAACAGCAAAAAGGAACAGGATAGAACTGACACTAAACATTTTTTTTCAAAAGCTCAGCGGCTTCAAGCTCCAGGCAAGTCATCTTGTCAGCAGCAAACCTGAGGTCTTCAATCTCCTTTTGGCCTTGAGAGCCTCTTTCTTCTTGGTACTTGCTCGAGTCCTCTTCCTAGGTCCAGCGTTATCATCAGGATTGGTATCCTTCACCTCCTTCACTTGGAGGATGGCTTTCTCCTTATTGATCTGATCCAACTTCCCCACCAGAATATTCAAATGTTCAGTAGAGGCCTTGAGGATCCTATAGCTTTGTTCCCCGATTTTCTTCAGGGTAGATTCCAGACCAAAAATCCTGACATCCAGCATCAAATTTCTTATCAAACTTCGAAGCTATAGCGTCAATGTCACCGACAGCTTAAGTCAGATCTTTCACATTTTCAGAGAAAGTATTGTCCTTCCCCCAACCCAGTGCTTCCAGAAAATCCAGCTTACTGGAAAAGGCACTCTGTTTAATTTTGATCTCCTTCACCTCTTGAAAGACCCATTTAATGATTTTGTAAAATCCCTGAGCACCTTCCTTAGCCTCCTAAAGGATACCAAAGGAATCATCTTTCTTGTAATTATCTAGGGCAGTAAACATGACACCTTCCCTAGAGAGCACATTATCAATTCTAGCAGGTTCCTCACCAACTCGGGTGATCCCATCATCTGCGGTCACATTATTCTGATTATTACCACGTAGGGTAGTCATACCAACCCTGGGGGAGTCGGGAGGAGGGGAGGGAACCGGTGTGAAACCCTTACCTTTACTCACAGTCCTAGGGGGAGAGAGCTTGGTTTTCTTTTTTGGTGGGAAGGCTTCCAGCCCAACATTAGCCTCAATATTTGAACCCCCATCTTCTTCAACCTCATCATCCGACCAATCACTCTCAGACTCCTCAACAATTTGTTTATTCTTCCTTCACCCCGAGCTCGGGGTCTTCTTATTCTTCTTGACAGCTAAGGAGGAAGAGGGAATATTAAATCTCCCTTTCCTTTTAGAAATATTAACCCTCTTAACAGGGGTCTCCATTTCCCCCTCAACCTCATTTGCAGAACCCTCATCCTCATCATCCCCTTCCCCAGAATTCTCATCCAAGTCAACATCTTCAATAACAGGATGCTCTACAGGATGGATTTTAAGATAATCATATATTAAAACCGTCACGCCCTCATGGAGAGTCAGTTTGCTACTTGGGTTAGCCCTAGCATCAACGATACTGGCACTCAAGGAACTGTACAAGTAAAATGGAAATGATACATTTTTCCCATAGAGGAAATAGTTGAGGAGAACAAAGTGGCAGCCATAGATGCGCATAAACCGACCATCCAGAGTGAAGTAGTGCACGATAGCTAACAGAACCCTCCTCCAAATCTTCTTAATGATAGTTGGGGAGAAGTAGTTTTTATTGATTTTAAACAACCTTTGTTTCTCATCCTCCTCCTTGGGAAATCTTTTTACTGTACTCTCAGTAATCTTTCGATCCCTATAAAACTTCATTCCCTCGAAGGGAAGCTCAACCACTTTAGCGATAACCCCTTCATCAATGGTAACATTTCTCCCACAGATATGCATACACCCATCACGTCATTCCTTCTTGAAATCCTTGTGATCGGCAGGTTACGTCCATGGAGTCTCCATAAACACAGTAACATTACCATTCTGCAACAAATTTTAGACCATTGGCTTCTTCCTCCACTCATCACACGCCAAGGGCTCAAATCTCTTCTTGTCACCACCCATACTGCACAGAACAAGACTCTAACTCGCAACACAAATGGCACAAAGGATGATGATATGCAGATAGAAAGTTTTCTTATCACAACAAAATTTGGCAATAAGAAAGCCGAACAAAGTCTTAAACACCCAGAAAGCATGAGAAGGCCTTGGATAATAATTATCCAATCTGTCAAAAGGACATTAACCATCGTTAATCATCATAAAACTATCTGTTTTCTCCATCATTGGAATCAATGACATTAAATCCCACTTTTCGGTGGGTACAATTGTGGCTTAAAATGGCCTTAGCATCATTAAATAATTCCAGCTCACCATGCCACAACAGTGGTGAGTCAGCTTTAACCCCCATTAGCTAACCAATATGCCATAGTGTTTATTCCCGATAGCCATGGGATATGAACATTATCAAAGGATTTTATAATATCCAAAGAGGAGGATATTAAGTTACTAATAGTCCATGAGGGAGTGCATAGGCCTGTGAGGCACCCAATGATATTGTTTAAATCTCCCTCAATCTAGACCTTCGAGCAATTCAACTTCTTAGAAAGATTCAGACCCTGGTAAGCTCCCATCACCTCAACAAGGTGGTTAGTCTGAATTCCCAAGGAGAGTGCCACTGCTGCCAAACAGAAGCCCTTGTCATCTCTTATCACTCTCCCACACACAAGCCCTTGTTACCCTTATCCGCCCCATCAAAATTAATCTTAACCCATCCGGTATGAGGGAAATTCCATGTGCAACCATCTCTAGCATTAGTCGAAGGCCCCTTCAGAGTGGTCGAATAAAGATCCCAGAGTTGGTTGAAACTCTAATCAGAAAAATTCCCAAGTCATAGAAGAATTCCTTAAAGAATTGATATTCTCCCAAATAGCTCTACGAATCTTTTCAAAGACAATATCAGAGGGGAGGACCATCTCTCTAAATATACGGTTATTCCGCTCCTTCTAGAGTCCTCGAAGAGATCTTGAACAGAGTTAGGGAAGACCCAGCACAAATTGAAGACCTGCAGAAATATGCTCCAATCAGAGGCAATAAAAGAACAGTGAATAGATAAATGATCAATAGATTCTTCATCTTCTAGGCAAAGGTAGCACCTATTAGGGATTAAAAAGCCTCTGCGACACAAATTATCAGTAGTTAAAATCTTATTCTGCAAGAGAATCCAGAAAAACATATTCACCTTCGGAATAAGGCCAAGAAACCAAGCCTTAGTCCAGCAAGGTGGGGGATCCTGGGTTTTGGCTAACAAAAGGACAGCAAAGGCCACAGAGTAAAATCCAAAGGAGGTGCCTGACCAAATGAGGTGGAAGAAGGTGGAGGATTCATAGAGTAAGATCCAGAGGAGGTACTTGACCAAATGAGGTTGTCCTCCACCTCAGAACGTAAGACCACTGAATAGAGAGCCAAATGAAGTGGAAGAAGGGCATTGCTCACCCCCCGCAGATCGACCCACTGATCAAATATCCAGTAATCAGCAACCAAAGGACAGCAAAGGCCACAGAGTAAGATCCAGAGGAGGTGCCTGACCAAATGAGGTTGTCCTCCACCTGAGAATGTAACACCACAGAATAGAGAGCCAAATGAAGTGGAAGAAGGGCATTGCTCACCCCCCGCAGATTGACCCACTAATCAAATCTCCAGTAATCGGCAACAAAGGAACCAAATCTATTTTTACAATCCTGAACGAAAGGAACAAAGGACTCCACCTCACACGGGGGGTCCTCCAAAGCCATATATCATCCCAAAACCTGATTCTTCTCCCATTACCAACTTGCCAAGCTAACCCAAGGGCAGCAGTGTTCTTAGCATTCAGCACATGAGTCCAAATTCTGGATCCCAAGGGAGTATCTTGAGACTAGAAAAAACTGCATCTATCAGGGAAAGAATAAAGATGTTTACTTCTCCATATAGCATTCCATTCCGATTGCCGCTCATAAGTTCTCCAGATTTGCTTTGCTAGCAGGGCATTGTTCAGAGATCTAATGCTTCTCAATCCCAGACCACCCTGCCTTTTTGGTTTACAAACTTTATCCCAAGCAATTAAGGAGATTTTTTTCTTATCCTCCACCCCCCACCTGAGGAATCTTTTCTAAATTCTTTCAATGGCCTCTACATACTTGGCAGGGACTCTAAACAGACTCAAAGCATAAATCGGGAGACTTTGCAGGGATGATTTCAAGAGCTGGACCGTACCAACTTGACTCAATAGGGAACCTTTCCGGTCAGCCAAATTCCTGTTAAATCTATCAACCAAACAATCCCAAAAAGAATTCGGGGGCTTCAATCCTAAAGGAAGACCGAGGTAAGTAGTCAGAAGCAAGTTGATCTGACACCCAAGAATAATCGCCATCCGACACTGTCTCTCCACAGGGGTATTAATAAAAATACAAAGAGCTTTTAGACTAATTGATCAGCTGACCCAAAGCTTCATTGTAGTTGTTTAAAGTGTTTCTCAGAACTTTGGCCTCCTTAATGGTAGAAGATCCCATAAAAATGATGTCGTCCACAAACTACTGGTGAGAGCAGACAATATTGGAAGAAGGATTGATACCTTTAAGTTGCCCTTCCCGAATCAACTTATCAATGAATCTCCCAATGCATTCAACCATAATAACAAAAAGGATTGGGGAGATGGGGCCCCCCTGTCTAAGGCCCTTGGAAGGTCTGAAGAAAGGAGAAGGGGAACCATTAACCAACACCGACAAAGAGGGGGTCGAGACCAATTGATCAATGAGTTGGATAATTTTGTTGTTGAAACCGAAGGCCTTGAGGATTTTGAACAAGAATCTCCAATCAACCCTATCATAAGCTTTTGAGAGGTCCAGCTTCATGATAAACCCTTGCTTTCTAGAGACTTCCAGGGGGTGTATATTTTCATGAACAGTAATGATAAAATCCAAAATCTGCCTCCCAGGAACAAATCCATTCTGATGGGGGGAAATGAGGGTAGGGACAATTTTAAGGATCCTCAAGGTGAGAACTTTGGAAATAATTTTATAAGAGGAGTTACGTAAGCTGATAGGACAAAAGTTGTCCATAGAATTAGCTCCATCCATCTTAGGAATGAGAACCAAAAATATAGTCATTTTGTTCCTTCAACAAGTTTCTAGCTCCAAAGAACTCCTTAACACCGTTAACATCTTTTCCAACAATACCTTAGAAAATTTCGAAGAACATTAGAAAACTATATATTTTCATGATCAATAATGATAGAATCCAAGATCTGCCTCCCAGGAACAAATCCATTTTGATGGGGGGAAATGAGGGTAGGGAGGATTTTAAGGATCCTCAAGGTGAGAACTTTGGAAATAATTTTTAAAAGGAGTTACATAAGCTGATAGGACGAAAGTTGTCGATAGAATCAGCTCCAGCCAGCTTAGGAATGAGAACAAAAAAGGTAGCCATTCTATTCCTTCAGTAGATTCCTGGCTCCAAAGAACTCCTTAACACAGTTAACATCTTTTCCAACAATACCCCAGAAAATTTTGAAGAACATCAAAAAGCCGTCAGGACCCGAAGCCTTATTTACCTTCAAATGAGAAAACTGCAGCTTTAACCTCTTCCTCATAAGGAATAGCTGCCAGAATCTGATTATGTTGCTCACCAATAACCTCAGGGATACCCTCAAAAAATAAGTCTTGAGCCGAGATATCAAGATTGTCATCAACCAAGAGAAGGGAAGAAAAAAAGCGGGAAGCTTCCTTCCCTCCTCAGACAAGCTCCCATTGTTAGAAAGGCAAGCAATCCTATTAGTTGCCTTGTGTTTCATAGTTATCATGTGGAAAAATCTAGTATTTTTATCACCATCTAAAAGCCACAAGGAACAGGATCTTTGTTTCCAGAACACCTCCTCAGCAATAATATCATGTTATTCCACCAATATATCATTTTCAATATCAATAGAAACGTTACTATATCCCTCAATTTGAATCCTATCTTGCACATCTTTTAGTTCTTGTTTAATAGCTGCTTTAGTCATAAAGATATCCCCAAAGACCTCTCTATTCCACTTTTTAATCTTGTCTTTGACATATCTTAGTTTCTTGGCAACTTTGAACATAGCAGAACACATCTTCTCAAATCTAAAAGGAAAATTACACTTTCAAAAGATGGGGTCTGCCACAAATGAGATGGGAGAGTGGTCAGATCCAATCCTAAAAAGAGCAGTCAAGGAGCAGTGATAGCGGTTGTACCAATCATTCGATATGACAACACAATCAAGGCGAACCTGGATGAGCTCATCGCTCATTATTTGGTTTGACCATGTGAAGCTAGCAATCTGCAAATCCAAATCATGAAGGGCTTGGTTGTTGATGAAATCCATCAAATCCAGGCAACTACGCGACTATCCAACTGGGAAAGGACCCCTCCAAATTTCTCTTTGTCCTGCAAGGGGGTATTAAAATCTCCCATAACCAACTAGCTATCATTAATAAACTGATTTCTATACTCTTCCAACCTTTTCCAAAACTTCTTTTTGCCAAGCCGCATGTTAGGGGCATATATGTTTATCAGAACCCACGAGGTACCATCCTTGACATGATTAAATCTAACTGAAGAAAAATTATTCTCTAAAGAAACCCTTTCCCCTTTGATATGATTGAGATTCCAAAAGATAGCAATCCCTCCGGACGCACCATCAGAACTCCCACCAAGAATGCAACAGTGCTTGAAAATTTTTAATTTTTCAACCTTTTCCTAAGTCATTTTAGTTTCTTTAATCAGAACAATGTTAGGTTTATGATCTCTAACCAGATTCCTATGAACATCTTGTTTGTGAGGACCATTTAGGCCCCTAATATTCCAAGATAAGATTTTCATTTTTTACTTGGAGAACATACCTCATGGATGGTCTTCTAGGTACCATCAGCAATATAATTTCAAGCTTCCTACTCCCTTTTTCAGTTAGTGGACTTTCTACCTAGTGGGGAGCTCAGGGCTCCCACATCTGCGTTTGATATGTTTCTGGTGTTGACAGTCTATTGTAGGGTAGATTTGGATTGAGGATTGGGTTTAGAAGTACCCCCCTTTTTGCCCCTTTTTTTCCTTTCAGGGAGAGTCGTGAAAGGAACCTCATCATCCTGCACTATCTCAGAGGTTTCCAGCCCAAGTTGTTCCGTCTTGGCATTGTTCTCATTATCCACATCATCTCCCCATTTTGTGCTTATCTTAGATACGGACACTAGAGACGATTCAGCCTCTTGCAAGGTGGATTTCACAACATCCACCAAGCTTTGAGAAGCAAACAGTAAAGTGGAGATGCACCCCAGAATGTTGCATGGTTGGGCATCCTCAATCCTTAAAGGGTTCGCCACCGCTTCAACAGTATTATTAACTAAGTTGGAATCCTCATTTTCATTAGTGCCCTTATCTTCTTGGATTTCCCCTTCCTCAATCAAATCTTCCTGGATAGGATGGGCCAATATCTCCTCTCCTTCACCTTTTTTTTACTCGTCAATCTTGTGATCAGATTGGAGAGAAGCCTCGTCAACATTCTCATCCTGATTCACCTGATGCAAAGGGTCAAGGGAATCAGGGATGACCACCTCAGGATTCACCTAGTTGTCCCCAACATCCTTATCTTTTTGAGTCTCCACATTCTCCTTTTGATTATCCCCACTCTTATCCGCTTCCTTAGCTTTCTATTGTTTTTTCTTCGCCTGGGGATTAGCATTTCTTCGCCCAGTGACCCACTTTTTTACAATGGAAGCAAGCGAAAGGAACACTTTCAAACTCAACTTGCTGGATCCACTTACCAAGTTTTGAGACAATCTCAATGGTTGACAGCATGTCAGTATCTTGTCCAATCCCCACACATATTCTAGCATATGTAAGCCTGGTTCTGGCAGCAGTCATTGGATTAATAGACAAAAGCTCCCCAAGCGAACTGGCTAAACCACAAAAAACATCCTCAAACTAGAACTCCACAGCCTTGGAAGCTTGACCCAAACCGGAGCTTGGACAAAAAAAAGAGTCATTAAAGTCCAGATTAGGAGCCCATTTCTGAAGGGCAAGCGACTACTTACCAACCATCCAAGGCCCCCCCATAAGACATTTGCAAGATCTTCCTCGCAGGAGAAATTGAAAGAAAAGAAACCCTTTGGCATCGCCAAGAGTTCCACTTGTCCTTTGAGGCTCCATTTTTTCTTAGCAAAAGCTCTGACCACATCAATATTTGCTTTAGGTCCCATAAACATCCCAACCAACGATAGAGCCATAAGGGTGATGTTATGATCAATCACTTGATCTAGGATAGAAATAGCAAATTTCCCCTGGGATGGGTTCGATATGTTACTAACCTTTGGGAAAGAAGACTTTCCAAAAGGTTTGATGTCAAAAAGCGATGACCTCAGACGCGACTTGGAAGATGACTCATGTTTGTTCCCTTGATTCGTCGGTCTGGACACCGCACGAGAAACTGGCCCTCCACCTGAATCCTTGGGCCTGCCAAACCCCCAGTGGGTCCCCGTCATCCGATTCAAAAGCTCCCTTCTATCCATCAGGTGGCCTAATTCCGCCTGCTTCAGCCTGTGATCCCCCCTTTCCGCCTGCAATCAAGCACGCAGAACCAGCGCTCGCTCTCCCGCCTAAGGCCGAATTCAAATGCATTGTTGTTTAAGTTTTAGACAATGTTTTGCATGGTAAATTTGAAGACACCATAGAGTTAATAGCCTTAGTTGCGACAATTATCCCATCCGAAATTTGCCTAGCAACAACAAAGTCAATTTTCTCCTCTAAATTAACCTATTGAGTCGTGACTTGACCCTCTCTACAAGCAATATAGTAATTATTTTATGTCACATAGAAAAGATGTTAAATTCTATATCCTAATTGAAGATTAACTACTCAACTAAGTTCTCAAAACAGAAAAATAATTTTAATCTATCTAATTTGTAATAGCCAAAACTTTCGGTTATTTAACAACAACGAAGAGCAAAAGCAAATTCAAATGAAACCAATCACATAAACAAAATAACATAGATATACCCAGGAAGCCCTAGTGTGGAGAAAACATGCAAACACACGCTTATTCAGCTTCAAAAGTAAGAATTCTTTGCAAGATTGTCATACCAATTATATACAGATAGTTTCAGCCTCACAATCCTCTTTCTCTATCCAAACACTCACACTCACTGAATTCTCAATTATGCTTACTACAAAGAAACTATGCCTTTACCTAAACTCAAGGTAAAGTAAACTGTAAGTTTGAACTTCCTCATGCATGCTAAAAAAGACTCAACATGCAAACACCTTTAAAGCTACAAAAATCAAACACTTCCTCTTAGTGCGGAAGGTGTTATGCACAACACCTAGCTTATCTCTGAAGTATACAAACATGCCCTTCATCATTGATGTAGGAGCATCCTAGGGAAGTTGGCAATCCTGTATCGACCAAAAATATGTTTAAGTTCTGTTTGGTGCTCAGTAGGTGAGTTGGCAGAGCTCGGTGGAGTTTGGTTGTTCTCGGTCGTTTTGGTGCTCGGTTCTCGGTGGAAGGAGTGTTTTGCTTCACCAAACGGACTTGGTGTTTGTTGATAGCGTTGATTCACCAAACAGGCTCGGTAGCTTTGTTTGTGCTCGGTACCGACTTGGGGGGTCTTAGTTGGTCTTAGTTGATGAGTTAACTTTTGATCTATCAGTTAACCATATTAAGCATTCATAACATATAAGAGCATGAAAGAACAGAAACACCAACACAAAGAACACCCAAATTTACGTGGAAACCCAAACTGAGAAAAACCATGGAGAAGCTAATTCTCATGAAATGAAACACCGGTTAAGGTGACACCGATTAATGTGATTTTTACAAAGGCTCACTACCGGTTGTGCTCACTACAGGTTGGCTCACTGCAGATTGGCTAACTGTTGATTGGCTCACTATAAGTCGGGCTAAATACCCTTACAAATGATTATGGCTAACTGCCAATACAAATAGGCTCACTGCCAAAATATATGAAAAGAGATTGAATCCACCACTGAGATCGCTGTAGCTTTGTTTGTGCTCGGTACCGACTTGGGGGGTCTTAGTTGATGAGTTCACCAACTGGCTTTTATGGATTGGGCGGACATTGGAGATTGCATCTGTGATTTGAGGGGGGGTCATTGTGATCGTGCAGAGTTCTGAGGCGTGTTGTTATGATGCATTGGATCTTGTGTGGACCTAAATCTGATTGGTGCTTTCTTCTATGTATTTATTGTTTGTTTGCAGCCAACTGGGTCATTTAATATGATTCATTGTGGATTGTATTGGGCCAACTGTCATTTAATATTTGTTTGTGAAGCCGACTTGTGGATGTGCTGTATATAAGGAGTGTGTAGGTAGCATTTTAAGGCGAGAGGCAAGGAAGAGAACAAATTGGTAGAAGACAATAGTAAGTGGGTAAGAAAGAAACTTGTAAGATTGCTTGGTGGCTTGCGAGCACAAGTTTAGATCTAGTTTCTTCCACTTAGTTGTAGGGTAGGCTAGTGAAGTTGGATCCTGTGAGATCTTGTTGAATTTGTTAATGTATTGGTCATAACAGGGAAGGCCTTAGAGTCCGGCATGTTGCATGTAATGCTCGGTAAATGAATAAAAACTAGTGTTGATGTTCATATCTTGTGTTCTTGAGTTTTCCGTTGTGCTGTGTTAAGCAGTTTAGGTTGGACGGTCTACTTTCAGACCCTCCATCCTTGCGCACTGCGTCGGGTGGTATCAGAGCGAGGTTGATTTGGTTCTTTCCTTCGTGGAGATTGGTTGCAGATCTGTGTTCCTGAACTTGTGAGTCGTGGTCTGGTTGTTCGTGGGGTGGCAGATTGAAGTTTGCACTTACAACTTGGAGGTTGTCATGAGGTGGTCGGGAGTGGATTTGTTGCAGAGGATTTGAAGATGCCTCCGAGAAGATTGGACCCTAGGGTGATTGCAGATCTCTCTGCTGAGGTGAAGTCGAAAGTGACAGAAAGATTTAGATCTGAGATAGCGACGATGAAGAAAGAGATCGTAGCTGAAATCATGAGGGCTATTACTAGTTTGCGAAGGAACCCTGGAACAGAGGATGGCTATGAGGAAGCTGCTGAAGATTTTGAAGCTGCTACCAAAGGTGCTGGACATAGTAGAAATGACAGAGATGATCGGTTGGAAAGATCTATGGCTCAGTTGAATACAAGTCATGGGATGGAAGTTTCTAATTTTTCTGGTACATTGAACCCCAAGGACTTGATTGATTGGATCGGAGAATTAGAAGACTGCTTTGAGCTGGAAGATATTGGACACCCTCTTAGAGTGAGGTTAGCACAAACCAAGTTGAAAGGACATGTTGCCTTATGGTGGAAAGAGTTACAGAGAGATAGGAAGGTAGAGGGTGAGATGAAAATCACTCGGTGGAGGTTAATGGTGACAAGATTGAAAGCAAAGTTCATACCTACCAATTATGAACTTGAGTTGTTTAAGAAGTTGCAGAATCTAAAGCAGAAAGATCTCAGTATGAAAGACTATACCGAGGAGTTCAATAAGCTGACTATTAGACCTAGACATAGGAGGCTTTCTAAGGAAAAGGTTGCTAGATATGTTAATGGTCTCAGATTCAATATCCAAGATGAGATTGGCATGTTGAATATTGGTTCGATTGAGAATGCTTATCAATATGCACCTGAAGGTAGAAGATAAGTTGAAAAGGAGACATCAAGGTAACTCTCGAGGGAAAGAGAAGCAAGAGCAGTCGGTAAAGGATAAACCAAGAGTTGAGGAGGAACCGAAACCTGTTGAACCAAGGAGAAGGGCGGGTAGAGGTGTATTCAAAGGTACCTGTTATAACTGTGGTGAAGAAGGACATCGTTCATTTGAATGTCCCCATGCAGATAAGGTCGGTAGTCACTGAAATGTTGTGGTGAATGAAGTTGCAGAGAATGAACCCGATGTGGAAGGTGTGAATCTTTTGCTTAGGAGAACATTGTTGCCCACGAAACAAGTTGATTCTTGTGAAAGGAAGAACTTGTTCAGGACTGTGTGTAAGTCTAGTGGTAAATGTTGTAAGGTGATTGTTGATCGAGGAAGTACTGATAACTTGGTTTCTGAGGAGATTTGGAAGCTTAGTTTAAGGAGGTTGGAACATCCTTGTCCTTATAGGATAAGTTGGTTGCAAGAAGATCATGAAGTAGAAGTGAGGGAGCAATGCATGTAAGTTTTCACATTGGTTCTTATAAGCATGAAGTATTATGTGACATTGTGGAGATGAGTTCTTGTCATGTTTTACTTGGGAGACATTGGCAGTATGATAGAGAGGCTATTCATGACTGTAAGAGGAACCTCTTTACTATCATGAAAGATGGATAGAATTTTATTTTGATTCCTTTTAAGGATGGAGACAAAGGAAGGAGGAACTTGAGCATTGGTAGCAAATCTGAGATGACTGCAGGGGTTGGTGCAGACATTAAGGTTCAGAGATCTAAAGGCACTTCAGAGAGTGCTAGTGATTAGAGAAAGCAGAAGAAGAGCCGAGGCATGGGTGTATCGGTTAAGGACTCGAAGGACATGTATATCAAGAATCAGTTTGGGATCTATGTGATGAATCCAAGAAGATGTTCATGGAGCTACTAGAACATCTTTTCACACCTGGGGTGTCTGATCCAGGAGCATCCTAAGGAAGTTGGCAATCCTATGTCGACCAAAAATATGTTTAAGTTTTGTTTGGTTCTCGGTAGGTGATTTGGCAGAGCTCGGTGGAGTATGGTTGTTCTCGGTCGTTTCGGTTCTCGGTGGAAGGAGTGTTTTGCTTCACCGAACGGACTCTGTGTTTATTGATAGCGTTGATTCACCGAATGGGCTTAGTAGCTTTGTTTGTGCTCGGTACCGACTTGGGGGGTCTCGGTTGATAAGTTCACCGACTGGCTTTTATGGATCGGGCGGACATTGGAGATTGCATCTGTGATTTGAGGGGGGTCATTGTGATTGTGCAGAGTTCTGAGGCATGCTGTTATGATGCATTGTATCTTGTGTGGACCTAAATCTGATTGGTGCTTTCTTCTATGTATTTATTGTTTGTTTGCAGCCGACTGGGTCATTTAATATGATTCATCATGGATTGTATTGAGCCGACTGTCATTTAATATTTGTTTGTGAAGCCGACTTGTGGTTGTGTTGTATATAAGGAGTGTGTAGGTAGCATTTTAAGGCGAGAGGCAAGGAAGAGAACAAATTGATAGTAGACAGTAGTAAGTGGGTAAGAAAGAAACCTGTAAGATTGCTTGGTGGCTTGCGAGCACATGTTTAGATCTGGTTTCTTCCACTTAGCTGTACGGTAGGCTAGTGAAGTTGGATCCTGTGAGATCTTGTTGAATTTGTTAATGTATTGGTCATAACTAGGAAGGCCTTACAGCCCGACATGTTTCATGTAATGCTTGGTAAATGAATAAAAACTAGTGTTTTTGTTCATATCTTGTGTTCTTGAGTTTTTCGTTGTGTTGTGTTAAGAAGTTTAGGTTGGACAGTCTGTTTTCAAACCCTCCATCCTTGCGCATTGTGTCAATCATGGCCTTGGTCAAGATGCCTACAGTCTGCTCGTCTATAGAAATGTATTGCAACTTCATTGTCCCCTTCTATACACAATATCTGATGAACTGTCATTTGATCTCGATGTGCTTTGACCTGTCATGGAACACTAGATTCTCAGAGAGTTTAATACAACTTTGATTATCAAAGTAAATGATTTTTAGATCTAGCTCCTGATTAGAAAACCCAACTAGAAGTTTTCGAAGCCAGATAGCCTCACATGCAGCCTTACTGGCTGCCATATACTTGGCTATGTGCAATTACCTTTTGTTTCCTTCTATACCAAGAGAATGCTCCTGATCCCAAACTAAAATTGCACATTAAAGTGCTTTTCTTATCAGCTATACTACCTGCCCAATCTGCATTAGTGTACTCTTCGAGCTTCACTCCATCATGTTGAATATACCTTAGCCCATAATTAAGTCATAACTCAATACATGCTTCACGCTACCCAGTGCACTCGCTTAGGCTCTACCATAAACTAAATGAATGGAAACAAATATCCGGCCTGGTGTTGACCAAATACATATAAGAGAGCCAATCAAATGTTTCTATAGAGTTGAGTCGACTGCCTCTGATCTAGAAGCACTGATCTTCTTCTAGTTGGTCCTTGTGGGATTACAATCCTCTATCCCGAATCGCTTCAAGTTTTCAACTGTGTACTTTCCTTGTCCAATGAAGATCTCTCCCTCTTTCTACCACAACTCCAATCCCAGAAAGTAATGCATCAACCCCAACTCCTTCGTCTCGAATTATCTTGCAAGATCCTACTTTAAATGTGCTACGAGCTACTCAAGCCCTATTAGAAACAAGTCATTAACATATAACACCACTATGAGAGGCTCGCCCTTCACTTGAACATAGTACAGGTTCGGATGTCTCACACTTGATGAAGATCAAGCTCTGAAAGTAACTGTCAATATGTGCATACAATGCCCTAGGAGCTTGATTGAGCCTATACACTGCTCTCCTCAACCTGCATACATGGGAATCCCTCACACATCATGGGTGAGTAGCTAGCTACTAGATAGGTCTCATCATAATCGATCCCTTTAAATTGTGAGAACCCCTTAGCCACAAACCAGGCTTTGAACTTTTTCTCACTAGCATCTATAGCATCCTTATTCTTATACAACCATCTCGAGCCCACCGCTGACTTGTATTCTCGTTGTTGCACTACCTTCCACACACTATTTTTCATGATGGAAGAGTTCTCTTCCACAATGGCATCCCTCCATAACTGGGGTTCAGACAACTCCTTAAAGCATCCATCCATCTCCCATGCACGCTCATCCATCTCCCTTGGCTCTTGCCTCCTAGCCTCTTGGGAGCACCCTATTCCTCCAATTGTTCCTAGAGCAAAATGGGAAGGGCACCTACAATTGAGTCTATACTTGTGATTTCAATAGCGCCTCCTACTTCAATGGGGTCCTCTTTGTCGATCATGTCATCAATGGCCTACCAGACGGAGCAAGATGCTACCAACCCTTCACAAGATTCTCATCCTACTCAACAGTTATGCCAAAACAAGCTTGTGCGCAAGTGTAAGTGTCGTCGATCATAAGGTCACTGTGAAGGCAGAGACTGAGTACTTGGTTCCTATGTCTATGTTGTTTGCATCTAAACCTACACCCTCCTGTTGCATCCATATCTCATCCAACTGCATCTTCAATTTCGCTTTCTGACTGCTCCAAGGATGGAATGGTGGGCCTTGCCCTAGTGGATCTAGGTCTTCATCTCTCCATCCTAGGAGCCCTCACTCATCAACTCACTGCTTATATCCCTCCATTTCCTAAACGAATTAACATGTTGCATAAACACTGTGTGTAGAAGAGAATTTGCTACCCTCGAGATTGATAAAACCTCAAGGGACATATCGGCCCTTGCGCCACCTCACTTTTACTAGACTAGAGCTCTGGTGAGGTAGGCTGATCAAGAAGACTAATTGACAAATTAGAATTTAAGACTTAAAAAAATGCAATACAAAATAAAGAAACTTAATTAACTAGACTATACTGACAGACATAAATATTTTGATTACCCAACCACTTCCAAAGCCAAAAGCTAAAAGCACTTAATGCGAAAATTCAAGTTGACACAATCCTAAGCATTGCTCATGTCCAATTAAATTAACATTGTCATATCCTTAGAAGACACCATAGAGATAATAGCCTTAGCTGCGACAATTATCCTGTCCAAAATTTGCCTACCAACAAGAAAGCTAACTTCCTCCTCTTAATTAACCTATTGATCCATGACTTGAGCCTCTCCGCAATCAACTTAGTAATTATTGTATAAGGCACATAGAAAAGAGCTATGGGTCTAAAGACATCCAGAGAATTAGCTCCTTTTATTTTGGGAATAAGGGCAAGGAACCTAACATTCATGTCTATTAACATATATTTGTTCCTTTGACTCCTATATTAGTTCCAAAAGATCAAATTCGACAATCTCCTAGAACTCTTGATAAAATTCTTTAGGGAATCCATCAGGACTAGGGGCTTTCCACTTCATTTGAAACACAATTTCCTCCAATTCAGCCAAAGATATAGGTCAAATAATTAATGCATTCATCTCCATAGAAACAAATAAAGGAATTGAGTCCAAAATAAACTTTTCTTCATCCCTAGGTTATGTAACTAGGGATATGATATTTTAAGGTATTTAGGTGGGATGGAAATGTTGGCACATGGTACACATCCCTTATGTTAGTTTTTACATTGTTTAAAAGGTGAAGCTGAGGAATAATATGCACCATTAGATAATGATATTTCATCTTTGGCTGAACTAGAACAAGCTTTCTGAGATATAAATGGGTCCCAAAAGAAGAAGAGAAAGAAAATGAAGATGAGAAATAAGAGGAGGAAAAAGATGATGAGGATACGGAAAATGAGGAAAATGGAGAAGAGGAAGAAGAGGGCAAAGAAGATATAAAAATATGAGGAAAAAGATGAAGAAAATGAAGAAGAGGAAGAAAATGAAGATGTAGAGGAAAAAAAAAGATGGCGAATGAGAAGAAAAAGGAGATGATACAAGTAAATGCACTTTAGCTCTTAGAAAGGAAAATGTTATTGTTCTATAAATGCTAGCTACAATTATAACTTCATTGATAAAAAATCAGCGAAAAAGATACATGTACAAGGAAAGAACATCATTGACGGTCAAATATTAGGTATGGACACTCAAATATATGAAGATATAAAGCTCTCTATGGATAAATATGTTTTTCATTCAAACTTTCATACTTTGGATATGGATGGAATGGATGTTAGTCTTGGTTATCCTTGGTTAGAATCTTTGGGAACAATAAATATCAATGTGCAAAAGAAGTTCATGAAGCTTTGGTATAGAAGAAAAAAATTACATTACCAGATATTACACATAACAAGTTCACAAGGCCCAAATATGCCACCCCAAGATGAATGTTATGCTCATAGGACAAGGGGCTTAAAGTGCCCTTGGGCCTGAGGTCCCATCAAGTATGACATGCCGAGATGGTATGGACGGCCAGCTTTACATGCCCTTGGGGGCCAAGAGATGGAACAGAAGATTGGCCTTCCACGCTCTTGGAGCAAGGACTGCCAACCTCCAAGATGAACTAAGGAATGGAAGGGCAACCCACCTTTCGTGCTCTTGCTGTACAAGGGCAACCAACCTTGAGACTGCAATTTGCAAACATTTCAACAAATTCCAAAAAACACTATTAAAGAAATCTACTATGAAATTGCTATTGCTTATTTCTATTTCAATATGAATAATGTTTATGGATATCATGATGTTTACTAATGATCAGTAAGATATATGTTATCGTGGCTAACAATTCACTATCATTTCCCAATGACCAAGATTTCTCTTATTAGGAAGAACTTTATATTGTCCATTTAATTTTTCAAGTATCACAAATTAATCTATATCAATTGTTACTTTCTCCAAAGTACCCTAGAAGTACAAAATATATTGTAGAAATCTGAGAAGCTGAATATACTTTTAGGTTATCTTCAAAGAAACAAAATTGACACAAATTTTAATTTTATAGAATATAATAAGCAACTTACTTTTCCAAAGATGTTCTTAGTCTTTGAAAGATATTTGCAATGTCCAACCCTTCAGAGGCATATGAAAAGCCAACACAAAACACTGTTTCCGTCTCGACAAATGTTAGAAGTTACAACCTGTACATTTTCACCAACCAAAAAACCAAGATCAATATCATAAAGTGACAAAATTAGCCCTCTAGTATTATATTCCACAAAGGATGTCGTATTCCCATTCATCAAAATCAAAGACCTCACTAGTAGCACTAATCATCTATGCATTCCCATCTTAATAGTCAGATAGTAGAGGCTGAATTTAGCTAACAATGTCCAAAAAAATAGAAGTCCTTTAACACTCATTTTTCTTTGTTGTTGAGAAGCATTACGAAATGTCAATTTGCATAATGCATTGGTGCCTCATATAGACAGCTTCAATTTTTGGAATAAAGTTGACAGCTTGTTAAAATGTTTACCAAGAAAGTTTCCATAAAACA